>RHPI01002048.1:1229991-1276628 GCA_009103225.1 Chlorokybus atmophyticus
GGAGGCATCGCTAATAACAGTGAAGGGGGGGGGGACTGGAATTGGGTGGAGGATGAGCTCGCAGCATCTGAACGCTTATCGGGCAGGTATGAGTGGGAGGATACCTTTCGCAACTGCCACCCCGCCTCTCGTGTATACACGTGGGCGAACAGTAGAGAAGGGGAAGATAGGCACGCAGCACGCCATGACCGCTTCAACTGCTCACAAAGCCTACGCACCTCCCTCATGAGCTGAGCGTGCGCACAGGTGAAGTGTTGTCCAATCACAAATTAGTAGCAGCAACTATACGACCGGCCTTGGCGTTGAGGAAGGGACCTGGGCTATGGAAGCTAGATCCAGCATTATTGCAGGACGCGCGCTTCTGTACAGATGTTGAAGAACTCTGGTCGCACCACCAAGGCGGCAAGCCTGAAGGGCAAGCGCTGATCCACTGGTTTGAAGCCGAGCTTAAACACGTCGCACGGCAGCATGAAGAGCGCAGAAGGGAGCTCCGCCACTGCGAAGCCAAGGTTCCTCGTGCTTTGCTTGAAGATGCGAAAGCATCACTGGTGCACTCTCCTAAGATCCAAGGCTGCAAGCGGATGCACACGCAGTCACGGAGCCGCTGCACACGCTAGAAGCCAGGCGGGTGGAAGGTGCGTTTACTCGCCACAGCAGCCGTTGGCGGCTAGAAGGCGAGAGGATGCCGAAGCTCTTCTTCTCCATGAGCAAGCAAGCCAAAGTATCCTTTGTTTTGCACTCAGTGTCCCATTCCGTTGGCCCACACATGCCTCCGCTGTTGGACCCAAAGGCAATTCTTGAATCCACAGCTGCGTTTTCACAAGCACCTCCTATCTTCTTCGGTGGTGGACGGCAAGGCCAAGCGCGCAGCCCTACAAGAATGCGTGGCGGTCACACCGCTGTTGGTAGACGAGGCCACATCTTCTGATACCAATCGTGACATCACAAAAAAATGAGCTGCACGCAGGCTTGCGTGCCAAGGCCCCGCACAAGACACCTAGGGAAGACGGACTCACCACCTACTTCTGGCATCACATGTGGCCAGCCTTGGAGACGACTATACGGAGTATTGTCTGCAAGTGCTGGCGATGGGGTCCATGGGAGAGTTGCAACGCAAAGGGTGATTGTCATGCTCCATAGATAAGGGGAGGTGTCTGACTTGCGGAACTGGCGTCCCATCACTCTTTTGCCCACTCACCATAAAATCTTGGCTAAGGCTCTCTCCTTACGGTTGGCACCCATTCTCCCGGAAGTGCTTGCGGAAGAGCAAACAGGCTTCGTGCAGCACATGTACATACTTGACAATGTCTAGACAGCCCTCGACGCTCTCGCACATGCACGCAGCTCTCGTCAACAGGCTGCGCTGCTTCTGCTTGACTTTAAGAAGGCATTCGACAGATTGGATTGGGACTTCCTTGATGCCATCATGTATAAGCAAGGATTTGGTCCCCGCTTCTGTCGTTGGGTTCGCTGCCTTAACGGGGGAGGGGTTAGTCCGGTTTCAGTCAATGGTCACGCTTTAGAACCGTTCTCTCTCCAGCGCAGCGTCCGGCAAGGATGCGCGATGGCACCCTCTTTGTTCATGTCGGCCACAGAGGCGTTGGGAGCTCTCTTGCGCAACAACCCCGACATCCGTGGCCTGCAGCTACCACCGCAAGCTCAGGGTGACGTGGCCGTGGTGCACGAGATCAAGTACTTTGCATCTGCGGACGATACCTCGGTGCTCCTTCAGCTTACCCCCGAGTGCTTCGCGGCGTTCAAGCAGGTGATTGCAATGTACTGCTTGGCGTCAGACTCGCTTCTAAATCTGCACAAGAGTGTGGGGATGCTGCTTGGTGACGACCCCCCCTCTTCTCCTGATTGGGGAGTGCGCTGGCTGCAGCCTGGTGACGCCACCACATTGCTGAGGATTCTCATGGGCGTTACCATCTGCCAGCAGCAACTCTTCAATGGCGTTCTAAAGAAGATGCAGGGGCGCTTGAACCTCTGGTCGAAGCAGTATCTCTCGCTTTTGGGGCGGGCGCTGGTGGTGATCCAGTCCGTCCTCGCTTGCTTGTGGTATATAGCAGCGGTTGCTATCCCTTCGGCAAAGGACATGAGGGCACTGCGTGCATCGTGCACCTCACTCCTATGGCGTTCGTCAAGAGACGGGGCTCCCCCTGCCGTGCATGGGGCGTGTCGGCTGGAAGGTAGCATATCTCCCACGTCACGCCGGCGGCTTGGGGGTGTTGGACCCCGCCACTCAAATGAAAGCTCTCCATGCCAAGTGGGCAGCTCGGCTGAGCGACCTGGCCTGGGCGCCGTGGAAGGCGTTGGGATTTGCCCATTTGCAACAGTGGGCAACTGATCCGCGCAACCCTGAGGTGCAGTGGCTCCCTGCAGCTGCCACTCTGCACGCGGAAGGTTTGCCTTTACATGTTAGGGTTCCTCGGCACTGGCGTTTTGTGCTTAAGAGCTGGCAGGAGGTTCGCCCGACCTTCCACAGGGCCGCCACCAACCGTGTTGAGATTGTGCGGCAGCTGTAACAATTGGGGCCTGACCACTAGGCTATGGTAGCAAAAATCACTACCATGAGTGAGGTCTGTCACAATGTATCCCAATTCGTGACATTCCTCCCCAATTTAACCCATGAGTCCCTCATAATCCAATGAGGCACTAGCCCACGTCGCGGTTTTCGCGGCCGTACCACAATCGGTCTGCCCGCGGCCTGTTGGATCCGGCCCACGAATGGTCCTGACCGACCGAACGGCCATCCTCACCGCGCGACCTGCCATTGCAGAGCGACCGCTCACGCGGCCTTAGGTTGAACTGGCTCGGCGCGCAGGTCATGATTCCGCGCCCAGCTTAGGGCAAGCCGCCCCAAATGTTTTTGTTTTTGCCTTGGATCTGCCTCAGTCCCCTACGGGAATTGAACCTGAGACGTCATGCTCCGATACCAATGTAACAACCACTAGGCCACAAAATGTCACGAATTGGGATAGATTGTGACAGCAGCACATCTTTGACAATGGGCACATCAAGGGCCCGCATGGAAAAGTGCTGGGCAGTGGCGAGACATAAGCACTATCTGCAGTGGGCGGCCATCGGCTTCCATAGGGTAGCCAACTTGTGGGACGAGCTGCTACGCCGTCCATACACGGCGGAAGAGCTCTTCAGCTAGGTTCCCACACGAACGGCAACCAGGCTAGCCACTATCTGGGCTTCTATGCCGAGCACGTGGCTCCCGCTGCTGCAGGCGGGGCCAAGACGCCTGGTGCTAAAAAATGGTGGGCTCCCATCGCTTCAGATGGGACTATCATTGCGGTGGTGTGGATCACAGCCATCACCGCCTCCTCGTGCTCAGGAGTTGTCTGTCCGCGAGTCGAACTTTCGACTCGCGGGTTCCGAGGCAATGACCTTGGAGGCGGGAGAAGAGCAAGCCCACATTCCCGTCTTCGCCCTTATTCGTGTGCGCGTGCTTCCTGCTCCAGCGTGCTGGCGCCACACACCGGAACCCTACACTGCAAGCTGGCTGCAGCTGCCGATTTCTTCTCGCTTTTAAGGGTGGGTAGTTGCGGGTCGCGCTCCTCTTTCTACTCTTCACCTTAACCCGACCTCAATTGACTAGGGGGCCATCGCTCCTCCCGGCACAAAGCTGTGTTCGCTGTGGGACTACTCTGCAAAACTAGGCTATCATGTTCTTAGCCTCCGCTTTTGCTCCAAGCTTGCTGCTCCGCAGCGTTGGCACTGGCTGCGCCCTGAGCTCCCGTGGGATAAGGTGTGGAAGTCCTTGCACAAGCTTCAGGTTCCAGGAAAGCACCGCTTCTTGTTGTGGATGTTGTGTCACCAAGTCTGGTACACCGGAGACAAGCTCCAGTTCCTCGGCGCTAACTCTTCGTGCTTCACATGCTTGAGCTGCGAGGTAGAGACCCCGCTACACCTGTTTGTCAGGTGCTCGGCAGCTGAAGAGATGTGGTCGGCAGTGGGATCCTTCTTCGCGCAGCTACAGGGCTCGGTAGACCTAGGTCCTCTTTCGCTAGTGTTTGGCATTGGCCAGGCAGTACGGCCCTCCTTGACCGCTGTCTGGGCGGTGGTGCGCCCTCTTGCTATGTGGTCAATGTGGTGTTACAGATGCACCTTGCGGTACGGGGATGCGCGCCTCCTACTGTTTTCCTTCTTCGTACTTTAGTCAACGGCATCATGCAGCTGGCCCGAGAGGAGTGGGGAGCCGTATGCACCTCCCCCGTGGTTGGTGAGAAGCGCCTAAAAGCTCTTTAACGATTCTCCTCCAGTTGGGGGCGGACCTCTTTGCTTTGCACCGTTGTCTCGCCTGGTATGCACTCCCCGCAAGTTGTTTGGCACTTGCTGCAACTATAGCATGTGGTTGCTATGAGTTCTGTACTTTCTTTGGCTGACTGTTTGTACACGCTGTTTTATGCATAGCTTTGCACTTGTTAAGCTAGGCAAGCTGCTGGTTAGCTACATACCATGCTGCTTGAACTCTTGTGCTTTTCCTTATTGCAATTATCGGTTTTCTTTTAAAAGGAAAAGAAGTCCAATCGCTTGAGGGCTTTGTCCATGACGCGCTAGAATTTGGCAGGAGCATTCTTCAGACCGAAGGGCATGACTTTCCACTAGTATAGCTGCCGGTTGCCCCAGAAAGAGGTCTTGTGATCTGGTTGTACCCTTGGCGCATGTCCAGGATAGTACAGACTGTACGGTCTCCTACATCATAAAATATACCTTCACCGGTAGAATTGGGTTTCGATAAGTCTGACCGGATCCCCAACTTTATTACAGATCCAGCACACCTTTGTTACGGATTCGCAAGATCCCTAATTAATATATGGTTAGATCTCTATATGGGTTGGTGCATGTCACAAACGGCCATTGGCCGATCGCATAATATGTACAAAATCCCTAACAATGTTGAGAACCGGGCGTCACAATTGTCAACAAATACGGTCATGACAAAGACCTGTATGGATGTTCATGCAAATGTTGACCACTTCCATGACACCGTTGGGGACACAGTGGTTACGTCACAATGCATTTATGTTGGAAAATTGGCCGGTACGAATCTTTGTCATGTGCTTAACTGGTTCCGTCAATAATGCATGGATCTAGCCATCAGCCTGATTAACAGCTAGGCACCGGTAGGTGTTTCTAAATAACTTGTCCGCTTGCGCGTGGCCTGGGGACTCAAACCTGGCTTAGCGGAGTCAAGTATCCATCCACCCACAACATTGACGGTAGGGCAGGCTGTTGCCATAAACTCCCTTGATCACCTCGTAAATCGCGCCGGTGTATTGATATAGTAGCTGCGTGATCACTAGTAACGTTGTTAAAGTAGGCCGCGAGCACGCGAATGCTTGAACCGGCAAGATATTAATGATTAGACTGCAAATGATTGAGACTATTGTACTATTGCGGTGCAACGACCGACGTTATAGCTTTATGATGGCAAGGGACATTATGGCAACAGCCTGCCCTACAGTCTACGTTGTGGGTGGATGGATGCTTTACACCGCTAAGCTTAGTTTGAGTCCCCAGGCCACCCGCAAGCGGACCAGTTATTTAAACACACCTACCGGTGCCTAGCTGTTAATCTGGGTGTCTATATTGGTTTAAGATGCATGATTACGTATATATATATATAAAACATATCTTTTATCATATTGTTCTGTATGTATTGATAATTTGACAATGATGACAATGCTACCACATAACGATGTATCTTTACAATATATATACATTATCTACATATAATGATAATGTCATACAACTACTAGTATAAATATATATACACATATATATATACACCTGTTAGTATTGTTTAACGATTGTGGGGTAGGGGTAGCCTAGTGCTGTTGTATGCAGGTGTTGGTACATACATTGCGTACCGGTAATACATGAATGCGATACACCTGGCATGAATGCATTGCGGCACTTGAGACAATTGAGGCAGCCGCTGTAAAGCATATCATTTTTGCAGACGCGTTGCAGGGTGCCTCGTGTCGTCGTCGTCGTCTAGTCGGTCAGTCCTTAAGTCGGGGGCTATTACTTGCTAACCTGACAGGTTCGTCCGTGTAGGTTCGAACCTCGGCGATCGAGCAGCGAGCTCCCCTGCGTTGCGACTTTTTGGTTTCTTGCCGCGAAATGCGGCCATAACATTTCTGGTTAGATCAGGCATTAAGATTAATCCCTTGAAATACATAATCTAACCAAAAATTAGTGTAGGATGTTGTAAGAAGGGGGGTGCTACCGCCCCCTTTAATCCCCTACCCCAACACCACCACCACAGCAACGTCGCTGCGCCGTGGCTGCCGCCGCTGGCAGCCAGGGAATCGAAAGATCCACTGGCTATGGCGGTTGCTGCGTTAGCAACATGAGTCTCGAGTCGATATCGGTGTTACATAACATAACACCTTGTGAGGGCCTAAAAAGGCCCTCATACGACTCTAATGGCTGTGTTTATCCCGTTGGGACCCTTATCTCTCATTAAACAATGGGGGGGGGGGGGGGAACCGNGGGAACCGCATAGCGGTAGCACTCCATTACATTCCCCCCCACTTTAGTTTCAATGTCCTTATTAAAGGGTTAGCAAGGCCCCACCGTGAGCACTGAAAACCTGAGTGAAAAAAGAACCAGGGCCGAAGCGGTAAAGATGTTTGCCAGCACCCTTTTACCGTCCGGGTGCGGACACATCACTCCAGTACGCCCGAAGAATCTCATGGCAGTTGGTAAGATTCCTTTCAGGTTCCCACGTGTCGTGTTCAACACCATACCCTTTCCATTTCACCAAGTAAGTCGGCGCGCGTCCGCGTCGGGGCTTACGGTGACTCAAGATTGCTTCCACCTCATACTCGATAGTATCAACGCCATCCACTGCGACAGGGGGTGGAGGAGATTGAACCCGACCATCTGAACAATACGGTTTCAGTACACTCACATGACACGTTATGTATACGTGTGGATTGTGGTAACTCCAAACGATACGCGTGAGTGCCGACACGATCAACCACTTTGAAGGGGTCTATCCAGCCAGGGAAAAACTCTCGGGTACTCACTCCCTTAATGGATATGTTTTCAGTGCTCAAAACCACCGAATTGCCCACATCATAGTCAGCCTGCCTGCGATGCTTATCAGCTTAGGCTTTTTGTCTGTCTTGCGTTGTGCGCAGACAGCTCTTTGCCAACGCTAACCTGTCTTGCATGGCTGCAGCCATCTCGCGCGCTGCAGGCACGCGAGTCAAGTCGTTAGCCGGCAACTTAATATATGCAAGCCTTTGTGGATGCACTCCGTTATTTTAAGAAAAACGGAGTTTCCTTGCACACTCTCTTGCCATGCATTGTTAATTGCGAATCCAGCCATTGGAAGATAAATATCCCAATCAGACTGATTCGGATTCACATAATGCCGAATGGTTTCCTCTATCACTTGATTGGTGCTTTTAGTCTGACCATCAATCTGCGGATGATAAGCGGTACTCATGTGCTGCTGTATCTGCAGGAAGTTGCATAGCAACTTCCAAAATTGAGCCATAAACCTCGTGTCACGGTTAGAGACAATGTTGCGAGGCAAGCCATGCAACATGAACACTGACGCGACAAAAACCATCGCTAGATCAAGGAGCCTATCTCCGTACGGCAAGGAACAATGTGAATCATTTTGGTCAAACGATCCACAAATATTGCAACCGCAGTATGACCCAACGCTGTCTCAGGGAGCTCAATGATGAGGTCCATACTCACACTTTCCCACTTACTGTCAGGAACTGGTAACGGCCGCAGTAGCCCAGCGGGCTTTTGACGTAAACGGTTTGTCACGTTGACATTTGTCACATGTGTCCACATACCGCTTCACATTAGCAGGCAACGATGGCCACCATTACAACTGTTGCGCTGCCTTAGTAGTCTTGCGACTACAAAATTGCCCAGCGTAAGGTGGATCGTGTATATCCGCTATGCCTTTTACACGCGGTTCAGCATGGTCAGGTATGACAAAACTGTTGCTCATGTAACACAGATTGTCACGTTAGTCAAACTGTGGTAAGTTGTCTGCAATAGAAAACCACGGGTCCAAAGTGTACCCCTATACAACAATTTGCACAAACTTATCATCGGGAGACAATGTGGTGCGTATAGCAAGTAATTGCGCGCGCATCACCGCCAGTAATGACGGGCAGCGACTAAAAGGGTCAGCCACATTGGTTCTGCCCGGCCGATACACCCAATTAAAGGTGAACCTGGACAAAAACTCATTCCAGCGCGCTTGCCGTCTCGACAAATTTTGCTGTGTTGAAAAATACACCAACGGGTTGAGATCAGTCACAACAGCGAACTGAACACCCTCTAAGTGACATCTCCATGAACTATACCCAATAGTTCTTGCTCTGTCGTAGTGCAGTTCACCTCTGCAGGAATGAACTTCCTACTCTCGTAAGCAAAAGGTCTGCCATCTTGCAACAGTACCGCACCACACCCAAGTGTTGATCGTCACTAACCAATGTGAAGTGTTTGTCCCAATCTGGCAGTGCTCACACCGGCGCCGATGTTAAAGCCAACTTCACCTTTTGCGTAGCAGCTTCTTGTGCTGTTGTCCAAGTGAACGGGGCATCTTTACGCAACAGTTTGGTCAAAGGCATGACAATTGTCGAGTACCCCATCATGAACTTGCGAAAGTAGTTTGCCAACCCTAGAAATGACCTTCGTTAATGGACATTCTGAGGTTGGGGCCACTCTTGCACAACCTGTACTTTGCGAGGGTTAGGCTTGATACTCGCACTGTCAGGAGAGGGGGTGCTCCCTCCTCCCTTCAGTCCCCTACCCCAACACCAGCCACGTCGCCCACGCCGCCGCCGCTTGGGGCAATCGCCGAAGCAGAAGATCCCTTGGCTATGGCGGCCGCTGCGTTAGCAGCGCCGCCATGCGGCTGATATCGATATGAAACTCTGTCTCATGTCGATATCAGTATTACAGATATGTAACACTACATTAGGGCCTTAACATAGGTTAACGGCCCTAATACGGCCTAATAGGCTGTATCATCCCGTTGGGACCCTTATTTAATAGAGGTTCCCCGCCCATTTTCCTAAAATGGGCGGGGAGCCTCAATGAAGGTAGCACACCGTTACATTGCCCCCCACTTAGGTTTCAATGTCCTCATTAAAGGGTTAGCAAACCCCCCCCACGAGTAAAGGAATGAAAGTAGTAAGAGAATCAGGGCCGAAGCGGTAAAGATGTTTGCCAGCACCCTTTTACCGTCCGCGTGTGGACACAGTACTCCAGTACCCTCGAAGAATCTCCTGGCAGTTGGTAAGATTCCTTTCGGGCTCCCATGCATTGTGCTCAACACCATACCCTTTCCATTTCACCAAGGAAGACGGTGCGCGTCCGCGTCGAGGCTTACGATGACTCAGATTGCTTCCACCTCATACTCGAATGTATCGTCGCCATCCATTGCAACGGGGGGTGGAGGAGGTTGAACCCGATCGTCAGAACGGTACGGTTTCGGTACACTCACATGAAACACATTGTGAATGCGTATCGATTTTAGCAAGTCTAAACGATACGCGAACGATACGTGAGTGCCGACCCGATCATTCACATTGAACGGGCCTATGCAGCGAGGGAAAAACTTGCGGGTACCCACTCCCTTGATGGATATGTCTTTAGTGCTGAGAAGCACCGAACAGCCCACATCGTAGTTGGCCTCTCTACGATGCGCATCAGCATGGGCTTTTTATCTGTTTTGCGCTGCGTGTAAATAGTCCTTTGCCAACGCTAACCTATCCTGCATGGCCGAAGCCATCTCGCGTGGTGCAGGTACGTGAGTTATGTCGGTAGCGGGCAACTTAATGTTTGCAGGACTCAGTGGATGCACTCCATAATTCAAGAAAAATGGAGTTACCTGCACACTCTCTTGCCATGCATTGTTAATCGTGAACTCAGCCATTGGGAGATAAACATCCCAATCTGATTGGTTCGAATTCACATAATGCCGGATGGTTTGCTCAATCACTTGATTGGCGCGCTCTGTCTGACCATCCGTATGTGGATGGTAAGCTGTGCTCGTGTTCTGTTGAATATGTCAGAAGCTGCATAGCGACTTCCAGAACTGAGCTACAAATCGCGGATTGCGATCAGACACGAAGTTACAAGGCAAGCCATGTAACTCAAACATAGAGGCGACACAAACCATAGCTAACTCACGGGAGCCTATTTCCGTGCGGCAAGGGACAATGTGAACCATTTTTGTTAAACGCTTCACAAAAACTGCAACCGCAGTGTGCCCTAATGCTGTCTCCGAGAGCTCAGTAGTTGGGTCCATTCACACTTTCCCATTTGCCATCAAGAACAGGCATAGGTCGCAGCAACCGAGCGGGTTTCTGACGTAACGACTTTACGCTGACATTTGTCACATGTGTCAACATAATGCTTCACGTTAACAGGCAACAATGGCCACCAGTATAACTGTTGCGCTGCCTTAGTAGTCTTGCGACCCCCAAAGTGCCCAGCATACGGTGGATCGTGTACTTCAGCTATGCATTTTATGCGCAACCCAGCATGATCAGGTATCACCAAGCTGGCGCTCAATAATACAAGTTATCTCTTTTGTCAAGCTTTTGTGCATTCTCTTGTATAGAGAACCATGGGTCAAATGCATACCCCTGTAAAACAGCTTGCACAAACTCATCATCGGGAGGCAATGTACCCTGCGTTGCAAGCAACTGCGCACGCATAACTGCCAACAATGACGGACAGCGACTCAGAGGATCTGCCATGTTGCTTCTGCCCGGCCGGTATACCCATTCAAAGGTAAACCGCGACAGGAACTTATTCCAGCGAGCTTGCCTACGCGACAAGTTTAGCTGTGTTTAGAAGTACACTAACGGGTTGTGATCAGTCACCACTGTGAACTGAACTCCCTCCAAGTAACATCGCCATGTTTCAAGAGCATGCACTATACCAAGCAATTCCTGCTCAGTGGTAGTGTAGTTCACCTCTGCTGGGATGAATTTCCTACTCTCATAAGCACATGGTCGGCCATCCTGTAGCAATACTGCACCACACCCAAGGGTGGAGGCATCGCTAATAACAGTGAAGTGTTTATCCCAATTTAGCAATGCCAATACTGGTGCCGAAGTCAAAGCCAGCTTCACTTGTTGCATAGCAGCCTCTTGTGCTGCTGTCCAAGAAAATGGGGCATCCTTTCGCAACAGTTTTATCAAAGGCACCACAACTGTAGAGTACCCCATCATAAACTTGCGAAAGTAGTTTGCCAACCCCAAGAATGATCGCAACTGATGGAAATCCTTAGGTTGAGGCCAATCTTTTACCACTTGCACTTTGCGAGGGTCAGGTTTGACACCCGCACCACTCACAGTATGCCCTAAGAATGGCAACTCTGTTCTGCAAAAGTCACACTTTAACAAGTTGGCAAACAAGCGATGTGTACGCAGCAAGGCGAACACCGCTTCCAAGTGCTGCTTATGCTCTTCCTTGGTTTTACTAAAGACAATGATGTCATCCAAGTAAACCATAACATACTTGCCAAGTATGCCACCAAAAATCTTATTCATTTCCTTTTGAAACACTGCGGGCGCATTAGTCAATCCAAAAGGTAACACTTTGTACTTATAATGGCCCGAAGGTGTTCGGAATGCTGTCTTATAAACATCAAAAGGATGAATCCGGATTTGATGATACCCACTTGTCAAGTCCATCGTACTAAAGTACGCATTTCCCGACAGTTTATCAAACACATCATCAATCCGGGGCAACGGGTATCGATTCTTTACCGTGATCTTGTTCAAAGCACGGTAATCCACACACATGCGTAGCTTTCCATTCTTTTTCATCACAAACAAGATGGGCGCGCCAAAGGGTGAAGAACTCGGTTCAATCAATCCCTTTTCTAATAACTCTTTGATTCGAGTTTCCATTTCCCCCCTCTCTCGGGGGCTCAGCCTATATATAGGCCGAAACGGAGGCTCACTACCAGGAAGTAATGGTATTGTGTGTCCGACACCTCGATTAGGGGGTAAGCCTGGCAACTCTTTTGTGAATATGTCCTGGTGTTTCTCAATGATGTCTGCAACACCTTCCGTACTGCCTGGCACAAAGTCATCAGACGATGTTAAGTGCACAAAAAAAGCCGGTGTGTTTTTACGCAACGCACGCTTCACTTGCAGTACAGTGAGAAGCGCGGGGTCAGATTGCTTATGTACCAAGCTATGGGACCCTCTCACAGACAGCGTCACTCGCCTACAACCCTTGTTAACTGTGCACAATCGTGCACTAGTATCCGATGTCATATTGACACTTTCCTGCCATTCCTGTCCGAGTACCGCATCAACACCAGTTATGTTGATGGACACCACTATGAAGGTGAGGTTGGCATGATAGCTACAATCTTTATCTTCATTTCAACTTGTCCTTTCACTGGCAACGCACCCCCCGCACCGGCAGCTGAAAATGCAGAGGGTTTACACGCTATCTTGTTGCGCACAACTCATTGTTCCTTAACGAAATTGTGTGTTGCACCAGTGTCAACCAAGAACAAACTATTACGAACTATTTACACCTTGCATTGTGCCACTAAATATCCACAACAGAGGTACAACCCGTCGTTGAAATGTAGCCAAGAGTCCGTGACTAATGCGAGGGTTGAGTAAAATCGCTGACAATCGCACTGTCCTTGTTTCACGCTTGCTAAGCTGCTTCAACACAGTTCCCCCTTGAGTGTGTTTTAATCATGGGCCATGATATTTAGGCACCATCACTACCACACTTAAGGTTGTGTGCTTACTTTGCAACTCAGTCAAAGTGTGCAACACATCGGTAAGCATGTTAAACTTTACATGTACCAACACACAAGCATTCTCTTCCAATTTTTCAACATCACAAAGTGGCAACTTGCTATGTGCTTGCCATGCATGTGTCATTACATGCACTTGGAACATCTCATCAAACCAGTTTGCTACTAGTACAAGCAACTGGGTATCAACCACTTCAACATCAGTCACGACGTAATCGATTCAACCTTCTTGGCCTTGCCCTTCCCCTTGGTTGAGCAGTTCTTCGCAATGTGACCTTGCTGATGGCACACGTAGCAGGCGCGTGCCGCAATAGGCGTAGCACCACTCGCAGGTGCGTATGAGGTCTTGGCCTTTTTCGCCGCATGCAAACTTGGTGGAGGGAACCGCTTCCCCCCTCCCCTATGTGGCTTGACTGAAGCCACCACCTGAGACTTGTCCTGCACAGCCGCAGCATCGTCGTTGAACCGATACACACTCAACCTTTGCAAGGTTGCGAGGTCCGCGGGAACCCACGGTTGCCCCGTCGACGTGTTGTATCGCAACTGGTCGCGCAAGCGCGCATCTAAGCCGCGCTTGTACAAGTCGAACTGCTTAGCCTTGTCCATGGGCTTGAGCCCACTGTTGACACAGCCAACAAGTGCCTGAAACTCCTGCAAGTACACTAAAGCCGCTCGACCATTCTGTCGCAGCTTGGTAAGCTTGTTGCGAGCAGCAGTAGCCGGGTCCATGCCACCGTAGCGCTCCACCAAGAACTGAAACAATGCCTCCACATCCTTGAAAGCCATTCTCTGTTTGACGTGCCCACTCGGCCAAAGCGTCAGGTGGCATGAGCAACTCAGCAACAAATGTATGCTCACTAACTGGTCGCTGAAGTGCAGCCAAGTAGCGCTTCACATTCACCACCTGATCACGAATGTTCACAGCCCCATTGGGCTTGAACTTCTTGGGCTTGTTCAGCGCTGTGACGGGTAGGCCAACTGATGTCCCTGCCACAATTGTGGTAGCCCCGGCCATTTGCTGGCGTAATGCCACCAACTCGGACTGCATAGCATCGAGTGAAAACAAGCGCTCTTCGCGAGCGAACTTCTCCTCCAGCTCAGGCCCCAAGTACCCGAAGAGGTCCTTGCAACGCTTCTGAGTTTTCACCGTTAATAAGGTGAGAGCCTCGAACGCCATCCTCAGGAAAGGATACGGGCCTAATTTGTTAACAAGTCCATCTCATATGCATTACAAACTTGCTGCGCCCACTCATCCCACACTTCCTTGCGAAGCTGGGGGTGTGCGGCAAGAAGAGCCTCACGCTCTGATGCGTACTTTGCTATGGCCGCCCCAATGATGCTCTGAGCGTCCATAGATTGTTCATCATGAGAGGACTTCTTTGAAAAAGCTTCGCCACTCTTGAACTTGGCTTCTTCCTCCTCACTGACATTGTAACTACCACTTGTTTTCGAGTGCTTCACTTCCTCATCACTTGATGGCTCATAGGATGAATCCTCAGGAACGGGAAACATCCCGCCTTCCTCTCCTTGGTAACACAGCTGCCCAAGGAGACAAGCCGTCAATAAGTTGCAAGTGCACGAGTGCACAAGCACACGAGTTGAGCACTCAAAAAGTGTTAAAATGTTTTGTTTATTTCTCGTTTATTTCAAGGTGCTATACTCGGGCTAAGCAGCACGTACAATGACTGCCCAACACCTTTCAACAAGACGCTTGCTTGTAAACAAACCGTACGCGAATCCACGCGACGGTTCACAAGCTACAACAACTCAAAGTTTTTACTTTGTACAACCCTGCTCAACTCACAATTGTAAATGACACAAAAGGTGCCAAACTCTTGTTGAATCAGCCCTACAGGCTAATATCAACAAGTTGTGAGTCGCGGGTTTGATATCAATTACTCAAAATAAATATGGCGGCCCTACCGAACTGAATGGCGGCCAAACCGCCCAAGTTGGCATTAAATTGCTTTCTTGGGGTGGGAGAAGTGTAAACAACCACACACCCCCCCCCCTTACACCACCACGAATTCACGTGGTGGCAGCCCCAACCACGAGCACACTCACAAGTAATAATGTGATAATTACAGTCAGACGCCGATATAAGCATCCCTTATATTCTGAGCAGTTGTATGCTTCTAAACGTCTTATGCAACTACTGACATAAGCATATTATATGTTACTATCAGGCAAGCGGGACTATTACGAGCATAATATATGCTCTTATCGGCGCAGGCTTTTACAGGCAAAAGCTATGCTTTTCAATGTAAATATGTCATATGCGTGCACACATGAAATAATGCATGAATAAGCAAGCTATGTGCTACATTACAACAAGCAATGTGCTTATCAATTCTTAAATAGAGGCTGTTTCGATTACACGTCCTCCTCCTCGCTCATAATCGCATTATCATTAACAACGAAGAAGTTATCTAAAGTAGTTTGCTGTCGTGCGTCGCGTGCGCCAAACACCTGGATATGGATGAGCTTAGAACGCAGTTTACGCAATGCCAACTGCTCGATTTCTGTAAAGTTCTCCGCGTGAGAGACGAGATAAGCTTCAAACTTGTTGAGCGCATCCATGCCCTCTTCAAGCGAAACAGGCGGAGGTGGTACACTGTCAAAGTCCTCGTCATCTGCTTGCAAACGCAATCAACTTTGCCACAAGCACCAAGCATTACAATGTGCACGCAAGACAGGCCTGTTATTACCTTCTCCAGCAATCACATTATCATTAGTTTCCTCAGGCTGCAGCTCCACCCCCACACTAGCAAGAACTGCCTCATCAGAGTATTCTGGCTCTGTGGGGAAATGAGCATCAGCTGCCAAGTACTCCTCAACTGTTGGCAAGTCATCAGCTGGAAGTTCAAGCCTGCTCATCAAGTCCCAAAGGTCGTCAAGGTCCTGCATTTGTCACTCCTTTCTGTTAGGTGGGGCATATGCGCGCATGAGCATTGTCATATGCATGCGTGTACCGTTGATGATGCAGCTATTGTTGAAGGCTCGCTATAAGCACGCGTCTCAGATGCCCATGCTTGAGGAATGATACGTGTATGGCGCCAGCGATTGCGTATGGTTGAGGGAGTGACTTCGCCCCATGCCTCCTTGCTCCACATGATTGCATCACGTGCATTGACCGGCACTTTCCTTAAGTCCATGGTGGGGTCAGCTTCGTGGTGCTGAAGCATGTGTGCTAGTAGCTTGCGCTTGTACCTAAGATGAGCTTTACACTGTTCAGTGTGAGCGTATGACAGCACCATGCATGTCGTCTTACCTCATCTTGTACGCGGCAATGATGCCGGCATCAAGCGGTTGCACCTCTGAAGTTGTGTTTGCTGGCAAGAACAAGCAAGTCAGGTGCGACAACTTCAAGGTCTTGAAACCTTTGTTGTTGCCTGTCACGGCGTTCGCGCACTGATTTGTTGACGAGTTGTCCAACAGCAACAGCACCTTGCGCTTGGCCTGCTCCATCTCATGGTTGAAGCCAATCAACCAAGTCGTGAACACCTGCAAACAGCACAAGCGTGAGTACATAATGCACCACCACCATGGTGATGCACACCTACACTCAACAACTTTCCGCTTGCGCTAGCTGCAAAGCACAAGCGCTTATAACACGAGTGCAGCACGCGCGCACGCACGCACACACAACACAAGTGCTGCACACGCACAATACAAGTGCAGCACGCACATGGATGCGCACAATGTAAGTGCAGCAGCACGTGTGCATGCACACACAATAAGTGTTGCACACACAGCCATGCACATACAATACAAGTCATGTGCAGCTCGCGCACAAGCACAGTTGCTGTGCAGCATGCATATTACGTTTGCTACACACCTTGTTGTTCATCCACGCGGTCTTGTTGTGCGTGTATAGAACGCCTATCTGGCTGGGACGCCATGCTCCAAAGCATTGTGGCTTCTTAGAGTTCCCAATCACAATCATAGGGCGCTTGTCGCTGCCTGAAGCGTTGCAGCACAGCATGATCGTGAAGCGAGTGCGAGCTTTCTTGTAACCTTTGACCTTGTTGCCTATCTTTGCCAACGTTCTCGATGGGCGCAGCCGAATGTATAGTATTGTCTCATCCATAATATAAACGTCCTCTGAGTCGAACTCAGCCAGAACTGCCATGAATTTGCTTGGTTACATGATGCATGCATGGCGCATTAGCAAAGGTATGTGTGCACGTGACTGAACTTACCTTAAGGCAGATCCGTCAACGCATGCATGACTCCCGCTTGATCGGCATCTCCGCTTTCACCATGAGCGGTAAAGGGTTTGATGCCAAAACGACCCTTCCATCCCCGCAACCAACAGCTGGATACTGCAAATGTGTCTGGCAGCTTCATAAGGCTTGCGAAATTGCGCGCCTTCTCCGTCACGAGCAAGTCCGAGATGCATGCGTTGTTGGCCATTGCACGCTCAAACCACACATTCAAGGCATTGTCAAGCTGTGGATGGTGGCCTAAACGCATGCGTTTGCTGCTAGTTGCCATGGGTCCCGCAGTGTTGGCACGCTCAATGATTGAATCACCATCCTTTAGCAAGCGAGAAAGCACAGACTGGCATAGCTCAACATTAAGCTCTTTCCTAACCAATGCAAGCTGATCAGCCTGTTTCTTCACATGTTGATTGTTCCTGCACCATTCTACAATGTGTTTTTTATCTCCCAAACTCAATGCCGTACGTTTAGACGCCATGCCACCTGCTGTGCATTCTATGATCAGTGCCAGCATGCAAACTTGATGGTACAAACACGTGCACTCCACAACATACACACACAATAGCCTTGGTGTTATTAACGAAAGAGACACACATGTATGCACATCAATGCACGCAATTGCAAGCACACATTGCAAGCACACTGACTGTGAGTGCAGCGCAGGCCATTGCGCTCACAGTCAGTTTGTACAACATACAACATATACATTGCACATACACACAAATGCACACAGTAAGGTGCAATGTCAGCGTCTTTGTTAGTTACCTTTGCTGCCTATAACGCCTCTCGTCGCCGCCGCCACCACCGCCGCCGCCGCCGCCGCCAATGTTTGGACGCCACAGGCTGACGACACAGGCCGCCGCCAAAGTCACGCAACAGGCAAGAGAAGATATTGGTTAGAGGCATTCGTTATCCATAGTAACTGCCTATTGCAATTGATTGTGGCAGAATCTCACTGATACAAGCATATACAGCCGGTATTTAGGCTTTTAGAACTATGTTACTACCGATAGTAACATTGCTTATATCGGTCATTGAGTAGTTGGAGGGACGTTGGTGACGCGGAAAATTATGCAAATAATTATGCAAATAATAATGGCGATATGTTTCTCACGGTCATGCTTATATCAGCATCTGACTTTACAAGTGATGTGCTGGGATGCAATACTTGAGGTGAGGCTGCCTGAGTGGCCGCCTCCCCTTCACACTAACAAGCTAGGCTAGGCCAGGCAAGCTAGGCTAGGCTAAGCAAGCAAGGCAAGGCAAGGCAAGGCTAGGCTACACCAACAGCAGCACTATACAACTATACAACAACAACAACTAGCTAACAACTACCACTACCCACCCTAGTGGGTAGCGGCTGCTAGCTGCCGCCGCTGCCGCCGCTGTCAAGCCGCCGGCCTGACGTCGGCACTGAGCAGTGCCGACTGCCGCCTTTGCGCCCCGCCGCCGTCAAAGCCGTCGCCGCCCCCCCGGGCCCCCACGCCCTCGCTCCGATACCAATTGTAAGAAGAGGGGTGCTACTGCCCCCTATCCCCTACCCCAACACCACCACCACAGCAACGTCGCCGCCGCCGCTGGCAGCCAGGGGATCGAAAGATCCCCTGGCTATGGCGATCGCTGCGTTAGCAGCGCCGTCATGCGGCCGATATTGATTTGAGACATGAGTCTCAAGTCGATATCGGTGTTACATAACATAACACCTTCTGAGGGTCTAGAAAGGCCCTCATACGACTCTAATGGCTGTGTTTATCCCGTTGGGACCCTTATTGCTCATTAAATAAGGGCGGGGAACCGCATAGCGATAGCACTCCCTTACAGATGTGGCCATTATTCAGTTCGAGAAAAGACGGCTACGACACTTAATTTGCACCAACAACTTTTTTTTCAAGGCAGCTGGCTACTAAACTAAGTTGTGGCTGCAGCAGGAAAAAGTGCAAAATTGATATGTTGCTTACATGTGGATCCATAAATAAGTTATAGCTGACTCTCCATTTAAGTCGTGGGCAAGGCCGAACTGTTTAGGGGCCATTCCACCGGTGCTTCTGCAGTAGGCATTGAATACCTTCCCCTCTTGGTCTTGTTGAGGGGGAGATAGTCACCGCACACGCCGGTCTGTCCAGTAGCTTGTTGAATTTTTCTTTGGGGGCATAACGATCGCGGCCGCAAAGTCCGATGTGGACTCCTTGATCAGGCCTGCATCTGACAGAGCCTTGCACCTTTGCTCCACCGAGTCTTCTTCCAACTTGGAGAGTCTGCACTGTCGTCGGAACACCGGTTCGGTGTCCACCAACTCGATGTCCATTTGGTAGACTAAACAGCTACCCAGCTCCTTCACGCTGAAGCTGAGCTGGCTCCTCCACTTATTGAGGAGAGCCTCGAGTTGTTCTTATGTCTGGCCTGTAGCCAGCGGTCTAATGGCATGGGACCAAGAGGTAGCGTTGGCGACCACTGAAATGTCATCCATAGTGACTACTGCCTACTCCTGAATGTGGGCGGTCTCGAGGGCAGTGTGTGCCGCTTTGGTCTCTCGAACGCAATCAGCCNTGCTAAAGACGGTGCAGTATCCTACATCATAAAAGATACCCTCTGCAGTAGGCATTGGAAACTTGTTTTGTTTAGTCTTGTTGTTGAGGGGGCGATAGTCGCCGCACATGCGCCGGTCTGTCTAATTGCCTGCTGAATCCTTTTTTAGGGGCATGACGGTCGCAGCCGCAAAGTCCGACGTGGACTCCTCAATCAGGCCTGCATTCAGCAGAGCCTTGCACCTCTGCTCGACCAAGTCTTCTTCCAACTTAAAGAGTTGGTACTGTCGCCGAGACACCGACTCGGTGTCCACCAACTCGATGGCCATCTGATAAACTGAGCAAACACCCAGTTCCCTTACGCTAAAACTGAACTGGCTTCTCCACTTGTCGAAGAGAGCCTCCAGTTCTCGCGTCGGGCCTGTAGCCAGTGGTCCAATGGCATGGGATCAAGAGGTAGCGTTGGCGACCACTGGGATGTCCTCCACAGTGACTGCTGCCTGCTCCTCCATATGGGCAATTTCGAGGGCGGTGTGTGCCGCTTTGGTCTCTTGCACGCGATCGGCCCACCCCCCTGCCAGGTGTTCAAGCTCTTGGAAGGACACATGGCGGTCTTGGAGAGCAAAGCACATCTCTAACAACCACACCATGCTGTTCTGTTTCATGGCGCGCCCATACAACTGACACTACTACTGACTATTGGTCAGCATGAAACTTGTGATACTGCCTGAACAGAAACCCACGACGACGGCATTCGCGCTCACGAGCATTGGGTTCCTCCAGCCGGCCTGTGTTGAAATCCAACACCATGTCGTCGTCTTTGTCGGAAAGCGTATGAAGTTGGGTAAGACACAAGAGCTGGGAGTGCACGGCGCAGTTGACCAGGCTGATTGCAATGGTAGAAGTGCTGGTGATTGTGTCGCATGACCGGTTGTGCTGTGCGCTCAGTGTCCAGGATGGCGTCGACGGTGAGATGAACGATTGCTATGCAAATGCTCAGCAGCGAAGAGATCCTCCATTGTGGCCAGGTTGGTCCATTTGGCGCGGACACAATGAGCACGGGATCCACGACGCGCTGCATTGATTTTAAGAGGATGCCCCAGCAAGGAGCACAGCTGTTGAAAGCTTTTGGCCATGTGATGACGGTTATCGTCCTCGGAGTGCACGTTCTCGATGATGTTCCCCATAGGCCTACAAAACTGGTTGATTTGCAGGAGTTTTATGACGCGCATCAGCTCCCAAAATAGTTGCGAGCAAGAATCAAGAAGTCCTTGGCCTCTGCCTGTTGAAGGACTAGCATGCACATGCAGCTGAGGCAAGCATGGACACACAGAGACAGAGCTACCGCCACCAGAGCATACACAAGCCACATCACATTCATCTATTACAAGTTGTCCGCTGGTTCTTATACCAGCCAGTTACATACACGGCTACATTTGCAAGCACTGCGTAAGCTATACTCAGCCTTTTTACGCGCTCTAAGCTGTGCTGTCTTCCTTACAACTAGAGCTTTGCAACAAGCTTTTACACGCTTAATATGAGTAAGTATACGCGGAGATACGAAGCAGTTAGTAAGGCTCTAGTCTGGAGTCCGGAGTCTGGTCCGACGGTGCTGTCTTGCTAAGTCCGGACCTAGTGCTCGTCTCTACAAACTTCTACTCCTGTGTGGAGGGTCGATACTGATCGTATGTAGGAATACTCTCAACACTCCCACGCGAGCAGCTTGACCTCCAATGCTTGCTTTTATTGTTAAACAGATGCCAAGTCCTGCGCAACAAGTCTTGAACTCGAGCGGTGACAATGGCTTTGTCATGAAGTCCGCCAGCATGTCTTCAGTATTACAGTACTGGAACTCCACTACTCTCCCGGTCTCGCACAAAGTGATGCATAAAATCAATGTGCTTCGTCCTTGCCGAGGCAATGGAATGCTTTAACAACTTGATGGCTCCTTGGTTGTCACAGTTGATGACGACGCACGCAATAGGGTGCTCCAGGTCGACCATAAGCTTGCGAAGCCAAAATGCCTTTTTCACATCTGCTGCCATGAACTCAGCCTCTGTTGTAGATGCTGCAGTAGTGGGTCGTAGCCTGCTGTTCCAGCTCACTTCACTTCCGTCTAACTTGAACAGGTGGCCTATTGTGGACTTCCTGCTGTCGAGGTATTTAGCAAAATCCGAGTCGCAGTACCCCTCCACCGGAGTGCTCCCGCTCCCAAACTTGATTCCAATTGTTGCGCTTCCGGCAACATAACGTAGTACTCCCTTTGCAGCTTTTCAGTGCTCGGTGCTTGGTGCAGACATGTAGCGTGCAAGTACTCCCGCAGCATGTGCAACATCGGGACGTGTGCACACTACCAGATAGAGCATGCTGCCTACCAGTTCACCATACGGATACAGAGCCCTGTCGCGTACCTCCTGATTCTTTGCCTTAATGAGGGCAATGCCAAGTGCCAGCCGTGTGGTCTTGGTCTTTGTTTCGGTGAGCCCGAACTTGGTGACGAGTCTTCTCACCATCTGCTCCTGATCAATCTTGATTATGTGTGCCGCTTTGTCGAGCTCAATCACTATGTCAAGAAACCACTTGGCCTCTCCAAGATTACAAAATGAGAATGCTTGTTGTGGAGCAAGCTTCGTCTCCTGCGGGTGGTGCACTTGCCTGACGGTGATGATAATATCATCAACATGCACGAACAGCCAGACCTTGTTGTTTGCATGGATGAAGAGTTCAGGATTTGCAGAGGATGCAGTGTAGCAGAGTGTCTCTAGCTCCTGGGTTAGCTTGATGTGCCACGCAGTGCCTGTCGCAGCCCGTATAGTGCCTTCATCAGCTTGCACGCTGTGCCTCTCTCCCTCTTCATACCCAGGTGGTTGCTCAGTAAAGATCTCCTCCTCTAGTTCTTCGTAGAGAAAGGCAGTCTTCACGTCAAGATGATGCAGCTTTCGGTCCTCAGCAGCAACCATAGCTAGCAGCGCGCGAAAGGTGGTATGCCTACTTGTAGGTGCAAATGCTTCATTGAAATCCACACCTTCCTGTTGCAAAAAGCCCTTTGCCACCGGTCTTGCCTTGTAGCGCTTGATGTTGCCCTGACCATCACGCTTCGCTCTGAAGACCCACTTTACTGGAATGGTCTTCACTCCTTGCGGTAACTGCTCCAGTGATCAAGTGTTGTTGGCATGGAGTGACGCAATCTCCTCGTCCATAGCACGCTGCCATTGCTCCGCATCTGGTGCTAACAATGTCTCCTCATATGTGCTTGGTTCTTCACTCTGTATACTGGTGACGTATGCTTTATGATAGATGTCAGGTGCTGATCTCTGCCTCCCAGGGTATCTCCGAGCTGCGTGCTCCTACTGTAGGTGCGACTGCTTGTCTGCTATAGTAGAGTCCTGCTCACTCTTGTCATCGATGATGGCCTTGCCTGCAGCTCCCCCTGTCGTAGGAAGTTCCTCCGGCTGTGCTTCATCTGCATCTCGAGGAAAGAAGCTTGCTTCTGGTTGTGATAATCCCTCGTGAAAAACCACCTCTCTGCTCACGATGATCTTTTCAGTGTCCTCCAGCAAGATCCAGTAAGCCTTGGAACCCGGCTCATAGCCAACGAAGATGCCCTTCTTGCTGATTGGCTCCAACTTGTGCCTCAGCTGTTCAGGCACTAGTGCATATGCTGTGCATCAAAATACACGCATACCACTCACATCTGGTGTGGCTCCGTAGAAGAGCTCCCATTGCGTCTTCTGCTTCGAGCTCATTGGAGACCTATTGCGGATGTAGTTGGCAGTGAGTACTGCCTCTTTCCACAAACTATCTTCAATCCCTGCATCGTTGAGCATGGCTCGAACACGCTCCAGGAGTGTTCTGTTAAAGCGTTCAGCTGCTCCATTCTGCTGCGGGGTGTAGGGTGCCGTTGTCTCGTGGTGTATGCCCTTGCTGGCGAAAAACTCCTTCAACTCCTTGTTGATATACTCCCCTCCTCGGTCACTCCTCATTGCCATCATTTTGTTGCCAAACTGCGTCTCCCACAAGGCCACAACTGTGCGCACAACTCCAGCAACTTCTGACTTGAGCGTCAATGGAAAGATGATGGACAGCTTGCTGTAGTCGTCGAGAAATGTAGCAAAGTACCTGGCCCCTCCCTTTGCCACAATGCGCTTAGGGCAACAGACATCCATGTGCACAAGCTCGCATGGATGCTGATTACTAAAAGAGGATAATGGGAATGGCATAGCATGCTGCTCTGCAACCAGGCATGGTTCACAAAGTGCACCTGATGCATGCTTGAGTTTCAGTGTCGAGATGGATGCCGTTAACCATCTTCTCAGTAACAAGGCGAGTAAGGTTGACGTAGCTCAGATGCCCAAACCTCTAGTGCCACAATGTTGGCGACTCCTTATTCATCACCATGGCTTGAATATCGATGTCTTGAGGCTGCTCCACGTGGTAGAGCCCTCCCGGACCAGTGATTCCAACAATGTGCACGACCCCATCTAGAATGACTGAGCAGCCACCGTTTAAAAATAGGATCTCCGCGCCTAAGCGCTCCGCAACCCTTACAGAGAGTAGACTCGCCTTATATACATGCAAGACGTTGCGTAACACCTCGCTAGTGTGTTACCAACCTTGCACTGGAGTCGTACGTTGCCAACTCCCTCAGCCACCAGTACTTAGCCACCGAAGCCCGCAACCTTCACTATAGACGTCAGCTTCTTGTAGCTCTCCGTCTCCTCCTTGTTGGGTGTGTGATGACGATTGCAGCCAGAGTCCACCACACCCAAAAAGCTGTATTCTCCCTTGAACCGGATGCGGTGAAGGCGACATGTTTCTGCTCGTGATGATGCCTGTTGTTGCTGCTGCTGGTGCTTGCTCTAGGTTGCCCCTGTTGTTTCTTCCGACAGTCTCGCTCGATGTGACCCGTCCAACCACACCAATGGCATGTGAGGTCTTTGTAACGAGGGTTGCCCGGCTTGTTGCCCTTGTACTTCTCTTCATGGTTGCTCTTCTTTGCGTGCTTGCCGGTGTAGAAGGCGACGGCATCCGCTTGCTCGTCCTTCTGCACGACTGTCTCCTCCACGGTGAGCAGCTTCAGTAGCACATCGTCTAACGCCAACTCCGATGATGACGTCTCCAACAGGGTTGCGACGACCTCGTACTCTGCTGGTAGCCCTGCAACAATGGCCAGCACGACCACCATCTCCCCCATGTTGTGGCCGACGTTGATGAGGTCCGCCCATAGCTCTCTTGCGCGTGCAACATACTTCGTAATGGGTTCTGCTGCCTCCTTCATGAGTGCGCTGAGCTGCTTGCGTAGATGCAACTTTCCGGCATTATTGTTGGCTCTGAAAATGAGTGATAGCTTTTCCCAAGCTTGCCTACCATTTTCACATGCAGTGAGCACGGGAAAGTGATGCGGTTTGCAGTTCAACACAAGCAAAGAGTGTGCTTCTACCGAGTGCTCTGACCACACAGTGTTTGCTCTTGGTGTTGGTGGTGGTGCCTTTGGATTAACATACTTCCACACCTTCTTAAGGATGAGCAAGGCCTTCATCTCCACGCACCATGTGTTGTAGTTGTCGGTGTCCAGCTTTGCAATCTGCCCCTTGTCGTAGGTCGCATCCATCTCTGTCGTGCCTCCCTTTTCTTTCAGTTGACACCCAAGGCTCTGCTACCAACAAGCTACCGTAGTGTAGAACTACTATGCACACAAGCTAGTCTCACACTCCTCAAGCGTAGTGTGGGCCCATAACCTGTTAAAGGAGTAGCATGCACATGTAGATGAGGCAAGCATGGACACACAAAGACAGAGCTACCGCCACCAGAGCATACACAAGTCACATCACATTCATCTATTACAAGTTGTCCGCTGGTTCTTATACTAGCCAGTTACATACACGTCTACATTTGCAAGCACTGCGTAAGCTATACTCAGCCTTTTGTTGAGATTTGGACACTAATGATCATGCATGGAGTTGGTGCAAGCACAAGCACACACACTCTACCAGAGCATACACACAAGGCTGATCCAAAAAAGGCGTTCCAAGGATTACACCAAAGTCACACCACGGGCTTTTATACCCGCCAGTTCTGCACCTGT
Source organism: Chlorokybus atmophyticus (assembly GCA_009103225.1). Taxonomy (NCBI): domain Eukaryota; kingdom Viridiplantae; phylum Streptophyta; class Chlorokybophyceae; order Chlorokybales; family Chlorokybaceae; genus Chlorokybus; species Chlorokybus atmophyticus. The sequence goes on from RHPI01002048.1 coordinate 1,255,627, forward strand.
CTACTCTAGAAGTCACCACGACTTTAACACTCAACAGATTCCTGCGCTCTAAGTTGCACCACGTAGCTACTCTCAAGAGCTTTTCAACAAGCTATAACACGCGCCATACAATGATGTAACCACAAAGCTACAACGTTTCTTCTATAGCGCCTGGAAGTCTCCAGTCTCCAGACTCGAATCCGCGCCTGGAACGTTCTCGACTGAAGTCCTCGCCTGGACCTTTCTCGACCGGCACCTTTTCGCGCCTGAATCTTCTCGCGGCTATTCTTATCCACAGGGCAAGCTGACCGGATACAAGAATATCCTCAACACTCCCATGCGGGCAGCTTGGCCTTTAACACCTCTAAATGCCAACTCCTTGCGTACTCATGCGCGACGAACTCCCACGCTATCCTTTGCTCTTTCAACCATCTTGAAGACACTTCCCGCACCTCTCATAAGTGCCTCCTTGAAGCTTTTCACTTGCACACCCTTGTTGCAACTCTCATGGTCGTTTGCATGTGTCCCCACGTGCTCACTCTTGGCAACGTCCTGCACAACACCACCACTATACTGCTCCTTCTTGTCCTTGCTGATGCCAATGCTTGCTTCAGCTCCCACGGGCACCGGGACTGCATCTTCAGTCTTCTTGACACCTTCAGCAACCTCCACACGTGGAATCACTCCACCACTCGCATGTGACGCGCTCACCATCACTTGAGCTCCCGCTCCCTTTTCAGTAACAGGCACAATATGCGCCTTCTTCTTCATCTTCTTCACATCTGGTGCTAACTTGGACACCTCCACCTTGGTCTTCTTGTGCATCTCCGCACCCTTGACCTCCTCGATGATGTAGAGCCCTCCAACATTGATGCCAACCAATTCTGCGATACCACGCAGCACTACCCTTCCTATGTCCCCACTAAACACTGTCACAGCACCAACTCTCGCCGCGATGCGCATAGAGAATAGGCTAGCCTCTAGTCCTAGGACATGTAGCACCTCTCTCAACAACACTTGCCTCGTCTTTCCTCCAACCTGGGATAGGATCTTCGCTTCTCCTACACTAACTACGAGCACCTCCGTCTTGCCAATCTTCACCTTGATTGGCTTCTCTAAGACCTTGTACTTTGCCTTCTCACGATCACTCGTCATATGCCTCGTGCAACTCGAGTCCAGCACCCAACTAGCTGCCTCACCATCCGTTGTTGCATGAAAGGCGATAGGCGTCTCTTGAACACGTCCCGTCATGGCATGATGCTTCTCTCCACCACGCTCCTCTTCGTGCTGCTTCCTCATTGAGCACTGCACCCTGATGTGGCCCTTCTTCACCGGTCATTTTGAGACCCCCGCATGGAGATTCATGGCAAACGCACTGAATATTCGTATGATTTACCTTTCAGCTTTTTATCGAGTGAATAATCAAGTGTTTTCGTACATTCTGTGCGAGTGAATCATCAAGACATTTCGTACATTCTGTGGTGCCAAAACGAAATTGCGACATTCACATATAAATCGCGTAAATATCTACACAATAAATCAATGCCACCTGTACAAACCCATATACCTTGTATATTCAGTTGAAATCGATTGAATGTTCAAGGGCATGCAATTGTGAATGGACACAGCATGTGCTCTGCTAAATATTCAGCTATACATTGCCTGAACATTCATGAAGGGGCATAAGCTTGTGGCTATAACAGACAGCTTAAACTCACCAAGTCCCAACTGCTCGTGAATAATCAATTGATCAGCTTGTCACACATGTATATTCATAACCTTCATCAGTTTCATGCCACAGATGTGAGTGAACATTCAACACCAATCTAAAACTACGCAATACGATTCACACTAAGTTCTAGCTTTGAGTGAATTTCCAACACCATTCTAAAACCAAGCAATACGATTTGCACTAACTCCTAGCTGTGAGTGAATATTCAACCCCACACGAATAAACATATACTCTCATTTTGGCTAAGTCCCGAATGTGATTGAAAACCAAGTAGATTGCACTGCTAATTCTAATATACAGTCCAATATATGTTAAAGCCAGAGTTGCTCAGCAATTCTACACAGCTGGTTTGAGTGGATGGTGGGGGACAGCTCTGATATGGACTACAGCATTGCTATGCGACACACCACCTGCTACTACTAGCTCAACTCATGTCTTTGCTGTGCTAACATACTGTCCATGAGTGTTCGCAATCGTCTTCTCAACCTGTCTGCCACTTGAGGATGAAACCAACTCCTTTGCATCTGCACACAACCACACAGCAATAACATGTGGTTACTAAGCACGTGTCGGCCTACACGACAGTGCCACTGAAGCACCTTCCACTTGTAAACATTGCAGTGCACATGCATGAACTGTACATGTTGAAATATCCATATGTTTGGGTCAATTTGACCAGCTTGTACCCCATCTACAAACTTGTCAAGATAAAGCATGACAAACAACCCGCACGCAACTCCATCCTTCTGCTGAGGGACCTGCACAAACATGTGTCAATGCTTGCAAACCAAATGCATGTGCATGCATCCAATCAGTGCTTGTGACAGAATGCATGCAAACTCATCACTAGTGCAATGCAACGTGTGCTACCTGTGGTACAAGAAGCTGTACGTTTTCGGGAGAGAAGTGTCGTTGTGAGTCACTTCCATGCTTTCTGCCCCATATGTAGTTAAGGTAAGCGCGCATAGGTCCATCAACGTTGCGATGCAGGCCAAGGGAGTCGAGATGGACGAGTAAAGGCGGCGTGTCACTTCCAAGTTGGCCTCCAGGATTGCACACAAGCAGCAGACTCCAGTGAGTCCTGTGTACACAATCAAATAATTCCAGTTTGCAAATACAGCAGCAATTCAGCAAGATATTCTTGGCGCTTATTCTCACCGCTTGTCTGGGTGACAATTACTCCCCGCAAGTCTTTGGCAAATGATCACTCTCCCACCTGTCTATCCTATGATTGATCGTGTGCCAGTCATTTTGTCTATGGCAGCGCACGATCCTGGTGTAGATATGCGGGTGGAACAGCTTCACCTGAATGCCATCTGCTCTGCCTAAGATTTCCTCTTCCTTGTATCTGCATGTGCATCCCACGTACATATGAGATACACTAATAACACAAACGCAACAAATCGTATACCTGCAAAAGAAGTGGAGGATGGTGTCATTGAGCTCTTGTCTGCCATCTAGTAACCTCCTGTCCGTTTCAAGCACTGGCACCGCATCACGTGCACTTGCACTAGGGTAAATGAACAGTGGTTGCGGTGTTGACGGCTGCGGGTTGCTGACTGGATCGTCCAGCACCATGATATCATCATCACTGCCCGAGGTCCACAACTGCCGCAGCCGTCGTGGGTTGCTAATTACAACCCTCTTCGTCTTCATTGTCAACTTCCATCTTGACTGCCTCTGCAGCCATAAATGGTTCAATTGGGTAAGAACCACAACACAAATCAACAAGCTCAAGCACACAGCAGCTTACCAGTGTTAGCCTCATCCCCACTCTCTTCAACGTGTTGAACCCCACTCTGCACATGTTGTGAAACCCTACCGCAACTGCCCAGTCGAGAACGACGAGCAAGGCTCTCCCTTGGGAGCTGCGCTGGAGCACCACCTTCTTCGTACGCAGCGCATCGCGAGCACGTAACCTCAACCATGCTACCCACAGCGTGCCGTCGACAGAGGCTGTTTGGACACGTCGCGCAGACTTGAAAAGCTGCTTCGTTGCAGTTCTTCACATGGCACCTGTGTTTTGGTTCAGTACAAGTGATGATGGTTCTAGGAGTGAAGTTCCTCACAACAAGATGCCAAGCATTTGCTGCAATGAAGTCCACTTACTCATGCCTTGGGCACTCCCGATATTCATCCTCCGCAGGTGGCATAGAGACACAGTGCGCGTGGTAGCTTTTTCAGCAACCTTCCACATCGCAGCCAGATATGGTGCCCCCATCCTTGCAGACAAAGCAGTAGTCTTCATGTTCCCGATGTTCCAACGCATCCAGCTCCAGTCTCGGTCTCATCCTGTGAACAAAGGTTCAGTGGCCAGGTCTACAGTCTCACAGTAGGGATATGAGGCATCACAATCGCAAACAGTACCTCTTGTACTTAAAATGCCAGTCGCGGCGTGTGGTCTATGACACCTTGCTCGAGGCGCTATTGGTTTCGCTTCGGGCACCCTGCACCAAGTACACAAGATGGTTGTATGTGATGCTAAAACCCAGGATATATGAGGACATCCAGATTCTAATGGACAACGTTGTCAACTCTCCTCTTACCGAAGTTTCCCGGTGCATGCCTCGACGCATGAGACTGCGCCTGTCTTTAACAAGCGCTACTACTGTTACTTTGTTGTCATGGGGATCAATTCCCTCAAACCACTGGCCCTTGACCTGCCAGCAAGAAGGGATATTCATCAGCCATTTTCATACTACTATTTCAATTTACTATCATCACACCAAGCACACGCCAAAACGATTGCAACACAGCCACTTACCAGGTTGCAATCAAGGTAGGTTTGTTGTGCAAAGCAGGGCTTGTCTTTTCTTAGGATTGCAAATCCTCCACTGTGCTAGACTTGGTTGCTCATGTACCACCTAGCTCTGAGCAGCTGGTGCTCCCAACCAGCTATCACCACAACATCAAAAGATTGCACCCTGCCATACCAATGGGTCTTCTTGGTTGGGTCATCTGAGTCACGCCCAACGGTAAACACGCCACAGTCCATGGTGTGGAGTTTCTTCTCCATTTCCTCTACTCTGAACTGACCGATGTCCTTGTAGCGTGCTCTGAAATATCGCTTGATGTACTTTGGAAAGATTGGACCGCTCAACAGCTCTATCTCGTGCTTTGTAAGCTCCCTAGCAGGTCCACGCCAGTGATGCAGCTTAGTCATATGCTCCATGTCCTTTGCCACGACATGTCCTTGTTTTGAGCCCTTTCCCTTGCCATCCTGCGTTTGTTCACCTCCCGACTGAACTCTCTGTGTAGCAGCAACCCATAAATAAGTCATATTGTGTGCGCGTTGGACATCACGTAAAAAACAGCAACTCCCAAAGCAACTTACTCTTTTAACAGCCTGTATTCATCATCATTTTCAGCCAACCACCACTCGAGCTCCTGCCTTGTCTTACTATCTTTATCCCCAACCTCAATACGGTGTCTCCGTCCGCAGAGCACATAGTCGTCATCATCTCGTTGCTTGCCCGATCGCAAACTGATGTCGGAGAAATGTCACTTTAAGGTGTCCATGTAAGTGTTCAGCATGAGCTGGATAGAGTATCTGCAGATGCAACTGGCACTTGAACAAGGCAAACAATGTGGAAAGTTTGCACGTAACTCTCAGTGGGCTCACACAAAACTTGCCTTTTGCAGATGCTTGCTTCCACATGCTGCCTTGCAAATATCATGCGCTTCACCCACTGCATAAAGCGTTCATGTGCCCACTCCCAGTGGTCACGCGTCGGACCAAGCCACATGCACTGCTCTGGTAGATGGCCAAGGAGGTGCAGCATCATTGTGAGAGAAGTCCGCGAGCCTCATGCACGTGCACCTGCACTAAGTAATAAGCTATGCATGCCATAGGAGCTGGGCATGCAGAGTAAAGTGTTATTAAAGCCAACCTTCAATTCTTCGAGGTGTGACTGCTTTACTTCCAATGCAGTCAGCCGTTGATAGATGTCGCATAGTTTGAAGATGGTTCTCTTCTGATCTTCTCCAATGTCGTGTGCAGAGCGCAGCACGTACTGAAAAACGACCGACCATAAGTTGTGCTTGTCGTGCAATTTCATCGAGCCTGCATGCTCCATGTAAAAAGTTCCATGCATGGAGAATCATTGCTTTAGCGTAAACACAAAACGTATAACGGCTATCTCACCTAAATGCTTTGTGAAAGACTGCAGTTTCGAGCCGAAAGTGCTTGAAACCCTCACGCCGGAGAGCAATTGCTCAACCAGTCCTACATCTGTGATTGTCCATGGAGCCTGGGGTTTCACCTTGACTGCGATTTCCTTTCCATCCTTCATCTTCATCGCTGTCTGCAGCACATAGGTTCAAGTCCTTAGTTAAATCCAACTATGGCACATGTCAACAAGGCCGACTACATACGTACCTCTAGCCAAAGTTTAGGCATGCGGCCTTGCTGCTACAGATCTTCTCGTAACTCGATGCTGTCGCACAAGCCAGCTAGGAGATTTGCAAAGTTGGTTGCCGGGTTGGCAAAAATGTGCATAGGGCCAACCACATGACCTTTGACAGATTTTTGTAGCGGTAGCCAATATGGAAGGTCGCGATAACAGCTCAGTCCAAGGATGCCGGAGGACTTTGAAGGATGTTTCTTGGAGTGCAGTGGACGCTTGCTGTTGCGAGATGTCATAGCATACCTGATCACATGGCACCCATTGCTGACATACCTATGTTCTGCAACCGAATGCGCAATCAACTGAGATTGCTCACCTGTACACGCTCTCTGCAGTCCGCATGGGTGGTGGAGGTCTGTATTCTGGTTGCGTCCAACGCTCATCAACTCTGTAAGGATGGTCATCCGGTAGGTACCGGCAGTGGCCTTGATAGATCACCTTTTTGAAAAGTTCCACATGTTCTCCACTGCACTCGCACTTTGAACAGCCAAAGATGGCTCCATGCGCCATCTGCAAGGCAGCTTTTGATGGAGCTGCGCAACCAACATGATGTAGTTCAGTAGCCACAACCATGGTTGCAAGGACAGTCTGATATACAGATACAGTCAGACACTGATAACAGTAAGTGCAAGCACTGCTGCTGCTTGCGTATCTGGGTAATCATGGATTACAATCTCCAGAATAGATCTGCAACGAAAAACTGCGTCGCGGTGGCTGTCATATATGTCTATACCTACAACAAATGCCAGCAGATTACATGCCTCAGTCATGCGCATTTATCAAGCATGACTTCAGTTATGGAAGCTGCTTATCCTAGCTGCGTTGAAACCATACCTTCCAAGAGATCTCCCAACTGGTCAATCATTGGCTTGAGATAAAGCCTGTAGATTCTCTGGCTGTTTGGGTCCAGGGATTACAGCAGCTAGAAATGTAGTGTCTGTCTTGTGCATCTTGGCAATGGGCAGGTTCAACACTGAGATTGTGACAACCCAAAACTCATAGTTCCCTGCAAGTCAACAAACCCTTTGCTGCCATTCGTACAGTTACACTGCAACGAGCATACAGGAAAAAAAAAGCTCTTTTATACCTTTGTGCGGATCTTTGAACGGGCTCATCCCGTCGATGAACATCGCTAGGCGCACATTGCGTGGTTCTTTGGCAAACCGGCTGTAGCGTTGTTCAGTGTCCTTGAACATTGGCGAATCTGACAGCAGCAAGTACACCAAGGGCTTACGACCAACTGCCCCAGCCCCACAGCACATTTAAACATGCATATAATCGCAAGGCTGGATACTGAGGTCTTACAAACCGCCCCAGCACCTCGCCGACACACAAACAAACACAGGCAAGGACACCGAGGTCTTACATGCCGCCTCAGCGCCACGCCAACACACAAACAAACATAGGCAAGGACACCGAGGTCTTACATGCCGCCTCAGCGCCACGCACACAAAAGCACAAGGCACGGACACTGAGGGCTTACATTGGACTGCCCCAGCCGCTCACCAACACAATTATGCACACAGTCGTGCCTCATTTACCACTGAACTTGGCAATGTTACCGTGTATAGATCGCATAATCCCATCCTGACTTCGATTTGTGTACGCCATCATCTCCGCAGCAACACTAGGTTCTAGGTACAGAGCCCTCAGCGCAGCAGGCACGTAAAAGTAACGCCCAATCTTCCATGCAACTTGTTTACCTCCTATGTTGCGGTAGCGAGGGGCCTTGCAGACTGCATAAGCAAGTCGTATGCTGATGGTACATGCTAATTAAATCCCATTGTAGTGAACATTTGCAACAATTGCTCACCTTTGCAAAGTATCCTGTTGGCATGTCGGCCACAATACAATATGTGATCACAGCGACAGGCATCGTATGTGTGGAAGCCCATGTTGAGGCCTTCAAGGCATTTCAATAGCTCATGCGTGCTGCCTGGCATCTTATTCACCTTAGGCAAGAGGATGCCACGCAACAACCGGCACACAGTTCTGAACAGGCTGATGTTTCAGCAGTCAGCAGTATTATTTGCCCACCAACCTGAGCAATTTATTCATGAAATTGAAGGGTATTCGATGTAGCTGCGGCAGAACCAATAGCAGCATGGAAATGCCTAGAGGGGTTGTACGAGAGCCGAAAACAACAGGGTTGCTTGCATTATCCAGCAACGCAGCATTCACCTTGTCAAGTAGCATGGCATCATCAACGCATTTAGCCTCGTCCGGCTGCGATTCCACATCGGTTTCATAGTCTTGGTCTTCACCGGCAACATCACCTTGCTCCGCATCACCTTGCCCCGAATTGACTTGCTCAGCAGTGGAGGTGCAGTGCACTGGTGTCTCAGGCTCTACTTGTCCATCTGTGGATTTGGTTCTGGCACCTTAATGCTCCTGCAATGTAGCATTCTCAATTCCACAAAATGCTGGGTGAGATTCGCGTTGTTCTCCATAAGCACATTGTCTTTCATGAGCACACGGATTACAACCTGCCAGCTGCAATGAGTCTAGTGGCACATGAACAATGAGAGGCACATGAACAATGAGAGGCACAGCATCAGCAATGTCAACATGCCACGCAAGTCAGGTCGTACCTGCTGGTTGCAAGTTTGCTGCAACATTGAAAGGAGATTCAACACTCGGTTGCGACGGCGTGCCTGTGTCAACATGTTCAGTAGCGTCGTTCCCAACTAGCTTGATTGTTCGGTGTCATGGAGAGCTTCACCTGGGGCAGGCCAGATTAATGATCAGACAGCCTGTTGTATAGATTCACAGCTGTAGAGAAGTTGCTCTTGTACCTGACGACATGTGTAAGGATGCAGCAGCAACAGCAGCATCAACTTCTTCAAGTTCATGGGGTTGTAGTCGATCACGGTATTCAGGAGCAACAGCTTCTGGAGTGCCACACCACATGTTTTTGCCAAAGTTTTCATAATATTTAGCCCTTTAATTGTGGTTGTGTGTGAACACTTTGCTCCCTTTGCAGTCACGGCAAAAACACCTGCGAAAGTAGCTCAGCTGCTACTAACATCAAAAGCAGTCAGCCAACATACTGCAAGCAACTTCCAATCAACTTCCATACAGCCAAAGCAAAGACCTGCAGGCACGCTGCCGCCGCTGACACCGCCGCCGTCGCCGCCGTCGTGACTGCCTACCGTAAACTAGGGTTTAGGAGACATCCAATCCCGATTCAAAACAAGCTGGAAAGTCAATCCGGATATGCTCCACAGTTTGCGTACGTGCTCCTTTGCTTCTTCCGTCCAGTGCATTAGCTTCTAGGGTTGGTGTGCCAGGTAGCGTGGCGCCAGCATGCGCGGCATCAAAGTGTGTAGCTTCTGCAAAGCATACTTGGTTAGGAATGGCAACAACAGACGTCTGCAATAGCATGAAGAGAAGTGCAAGCTGTACAGTGAGCAGTATGGCTTCTATGAAGCCTGCTGGCACCACAAGGCAAGGGGGGACAATGTGAGGCAATGCAGACTGCTGGCACAATGCATGAGGTCAGATTTCTTTGGGAGGAGTGCACTTGCCAGCAGTGCTCGCTTTCCAAGTTTGAGTGCGACGGCGAGCCCATGAATCACCTGCCTTGAGCACGGCCTGGAGCGTATCACGATGGGCAGATGTGCAATGTGGTTCGACGTCAGCTCGTGCGCAACGGTCGCGGCAAGTCCACTGTAATCGAAGACGATGTCAACAATAGGGTGAGTTGAACTGTCCTTGCAAACAGCAAAACAGCGCTTGCATGCATGACCAACTTACTCTTGATTGCCAAAGGGGAACGCGGTTGTCAACGATGTCGCGACATTGGCTGCTTGGCGGAAGGAGATTGTTAATGAGGGGCAGTCTTTGGTAGCATGCCGCGGTGTGGTGTACTGGCCAGGAATGAGCTTATGGTATGCAGGCCACATCATCACTTTTTATGCCAACACAGGTATACTGCAAAGTATTAACATGCGCACGCTCATGCAAGCACCGGCTCAGGCAAACATGTGGCTCAGGAAAACATACCATCAAGTACGACGATTTCGTTGAGGACCCATAGCTGCACCACATCTTGATAAAGAACTAAAACATGGCAGCTGTGCGCGAGGGTTACGACGTAATGGTACGTGTTGGTGGTCAAAGCTGTCTGAAACTGCAAGACTTGCCTGGTCGAGAGCTCGATCGGTGGCCCAAGCCCCCACCCCTTCTGATCACACGCACACCAATAGACTCAAACGGAAGACGTTGCAGGCCGCGCGCACTGGATCTCTTTTGCGGCGCTGGTGGTGTAGCCATGGGTCTGTACATGGCAGGGTTTGATGTTGAGGGCATCGACAACAAGCCACAACCATCATACCCATTCAAGTTCTGCCAGATGGATGCAATGGACGCTGACCCGACAGCATACGCTACGATGTGGGCAAGTCCTCCATGTCAAGCTCTAAGTGGGGCCATTCCCACTACACAGCGCTCCGCGTACGGCAATCGATGGGAGCACGTCAACCTGATTGACCCCATAAGAGCCAAGTTGTAGTTGAGCGGCAAGGCATGGGTGATAGAGAATGTCGCAGGCGCATCAGGACACATGACAACTCACCTGAAGCTGTGTGGCACCATGTTCAAGTTGGATGTGTATCGTCATCGCATCTTTGAGACAAACCCTCCACTGCACTCAGACTTGAAATGCAACCACACTGGTTGTGCACTTGGAGAGCTGGCCACCCACCCGGAGCAGCGCCGGCAGTTGCTACCTGGGGAGAGGCAAATTTACCCGGTGTACGGCCAAGCATCTTGCCGTGGCACCATTGCAGGGTGGCGGTCTGCCATGCAGGTGGAGTGGATGGATGCGGAATCGGAAGTCAAGAATGCCATTCCACCAACTTACTCTGATGTAGGCAGGCTGTTGCTGGAAGCAATAGGCTTCACTGTTGATCACCCTCCTTTTTACTGAAAGGTAGAGGTAGCTCTTGATTGCTGGCCACTTTGTTAGCCTGAACTTAAACCCAACAACAGAATGAGCGACCCGATAAAGTCAGCAAGAGGTCTTAATCACGAGGATGCCTCTGTTTGCCAGCACGGGAAAGACTGACCTGCTGGGCAGGGTCTCTTTCAGAGCACCTTCATGCCCAATTGCGCCGTCCGCCCACCCGAGACTAGACCTCCTGCGGGTTCACTGCGAACGCAGGGTATGGTCCAATTAAAGCTGACTCGCGAATGTCATGAACCAGAGGCTCTGAGCGTGTGCACAAAGTCTACAGTACGTCGCTGACTTGCGCGAGACGGCTCTGCAGGACCACATCCTGCGTTCGCAGTAAACCCGCACGAGGTTTTGTGTCGGGTGGGTGGGCGGAGAAGGAGAATTTCTAGGTTGCTGTGCGCATGCGTTTAGTTGCGTGCAATCTTTGGACACATGCCGGTTTCAGCGGTTGCCGGGGCCAGTACGAGGGCGGCATGTCAACAGCAGCAAGAGGTGTTCTCTCGGGTGGGTGGGGGGAGAAGGACTGCCAGCCTGAGTTGCCATATCACAAACAGCAACCCAACCCCAGCGGCAGGTACAACCGCCGTCCATTCAAAAGCCCTGGAGCAGATCGCGACCAACAAGTTCCCAGCAGAGGCTGGAGGTGGTTGAGAAGGTGAAATGCAATCACAGTTAGTATATGCACAAGAGCGATGCATACCTTTTGACTTACTGCGGACTTCTGTTACCACCTCCACTCTACAAGTGTTGTCACACTTACCTGTGCGCCGTGACTGCATACAAGCGGTTCAGCGGTTGCCGGGGCCAGTACGAGGGCGGCATGTCAACAGCAGCAAGAGGTGTTCTCTCGGGTGGGTGGGGGGAGAAGGACTGCCAGCCTGAGTTGCCATATCACAAACAGCAACCCAACCCCAGCGGCAGGTACAACCGCCGTCCATTCAAAAGCCCTGGAGCAGATCGCGACCAACAAGTTCCATGCAGAGGCTGGAGGTGGTTGAGAAGGTGAAATGCAATCACAGTTAGTATATGCACAAGAGCGATGCATACCTTTTGACTTACTGCGGACTTCTGTTACCACCTCCACTCTACAAGTGCTGTCACACTTACCTGTGCGCCGTGACTGCATACAAACAGCAGCCAGCAAGGCTCCCAAGGCAGTGCGTTCGCAGTGAACCCGCGTGCAGTCGGGATGATCCTAAGCATACAAGGACATGCAGATGTGGGTGATTGTATTTTGCTGCAATCCTTCAACACACACAGACAGGCAGCTAAAGCTACCACACTGGTTGTATACTCTGCCAACCTTACACACCCCATGTCCAAGGCTGAGTCACCATATCCGCTGACATGTACACCTCGGGATTGCACAAAGATCTCGGAATTGTACTTCCTCTACCCTGTACAAAGACCACGAGATTGTCTTTCCGCTATCCTGTCATGTCAAGCTCCTGTCATGTCACCTGGAAGAACACCTCCACTTCCTGTTGGTTAGCAGCGAAAGCAGGTGGCACAGGCAAGAAGGGGGCAAGAAAGTGAGCAAGAAGGGGGCTTAATCACAGGGTGATGCCCCTACGCTCTGCATACAAAGACAGAATGAGCAAGCAGAGGGCTTATTCACGAGGATGCCTCTGCATTCAGCATGAGCTCAAACCCGAATCGGGAATGAGAAAACAGAGGGCTAAATCTAGAAGATGCCTCTATGTTCAGCTTGAATTAATATATACACTTACACATGAGGTTGGCCATACGCTGCGCGAACGATAGATGTTCGTTCTTGACAAGCTCTCTAATTCTGCACAGGCATGGTGAGGTAGCAGAGGCTCCTGCAAACACAACAGCAGCAGATGTTAACGAGAGCAATACTTGCAACTTTTGCTATTGTACAAGCAGTGTCCATGCGTGTTCCAACCTGCAAAGCTGGTAGTCGTGAAGTGAACAACCTCGAGGTTGCTGATACAGCTACCTCTGCTGCTGCGGCTGCTGCTGTATTTCCTTCTGCTCCCGCTGCTGCTTTCGCTGCTCCTTTCCCTGCTGAGCCATTCGCTTTATCATTTGGCGCTCCTCCTTCTGCCGCTTCAGCTGCTTACGCAGCTACTCCTGCTGCTCAAGGGTCTCCTGTGCAGCTATCATCTCCTGCTCACGCTGATATGCGGCTCGATGTGCCAGCTTCTTGCCCTCCCGACGACTGGTGATTTGTTCCAGTTGTTCCAATTTCTGCAACCTGCTTGGCCTTGCTTTGCCGAACTCAAACTTTGAACGATCTAGGAGGTGTGCTTGCTGTTTAACAAGCAAGGTCCAATTATAATCTTTGGCAGCCGACACAAGCAAATCGAACTGATCAGCATTCCAATCTTGGTTGCAAGAACCCTTGGGCACGCCAATGCGCACTACTTTCCTGAGACCTTAGAGAAACAGTTGTAGTACAAGGGCCTTAGGCTCCAGCTCAACGCAGGTGTTTGCCACCCCGCACAATTGTGCAAATGCGCGTGAGATTCGTCCACGGTGCGCTCCCCCTGTTGCAAACGATGCAGCTTCTGGAAAGCACCGGAAGGCGTGTTGTCCCTTTGCAAAGCAGCTCGCTGTTGGCGGCTGGAAAGTTTGCACGTAACTTTCAATGGGCTCACACAAACTTTGCCTTTTGCAAATGCTTGCTTCCACATGCTGCTCCTTTCCTTGCCGAGCCATTCGCTTTATCATTTGACGCTCCTCCTTCTTCTACCGCTTCAGCTGCTTACGCAGCTGCTCCTGCTGCTCAAGGGTCTCCTGTGCAGCTATCGTCTCCTGCTCACGCTGATATACAGCTTGATGTGCCAGCTTCTTGCCCTCCCGACGACTGGTAATTTATTCCAGTCATTCCAATTTTTGCAACCTGCTTGGCCTTGCTTTGCCGAACTCAAACTTGAAACGATCTAGGAGGTGTGCTTGCTGTTTAACAAGCAAGGTCCGTTTATAATCTTTGGCAGCCGACACAAGCAAATCAAACTGATCAGCATTCCAATCTTGGTTGCAAGGACCCTTGGGCACGCCAATGCGCACTACTTTCCTGAGTCCTTGAAGAAACAGTTGTAGGTTAAGGGCCTTAGGCACCAGCTCAACGCAGGTGTTTGCCACCTCGCACAATTGTGCAAACCGCGCATGATATTCGTCCACGGTGCGCTCCCCCTGTTGCACACGATGCAGCTTCTGGAAAGCATCGGAAGGCGTGTTGTCCCTTTGCAAAGCAGCTCGCTGTTGGCGGCGTGACGGGCGGCGTCTGCGTTTCTTTGTGTCACTGGTGTCACTGGTGGCTGCGGTGCTGATGTCAATTGACATATCACTGATAGCATCAGCCTCCTCCTCAACAGCGGCATCGACCTGCATAGCGCCAGGCTCCTGCTGGCTCCTGGCCTCAGCCTCCTGCCTTTGCTGGTCTTTAGCCTCGTTGGCCTCGTAGCTTCGTAGCCTTGTAGCCTCGTTGGCCTTGGCCTCCTCCTGTTGCTGCTTGGCCTCGGCCTTCAGCCTCTGCTTGGCCTTGGCATTGGCCTCATCCTGCTTGGCCTTGGCCTCCGCCTCCTGCCTCTGCTTGGCCTCGGCCTCCTCCTGCCGCTGCTTGGCATTGTCCTCATGCAGCTTGGCCTTGGCCTCCGCCTCCTGCCGCTGCTTGGCATTGTCCTCATCCAGCTTGGCCTTGGCCTCCGCCTCCTGCCGCTGCTTGGCCTCGACCTCCTCCTGCTTGGCCTTGGCTTCCGCCTCCTGCCTCTGCTTGGCCTCGGCCTCCTGCTTCTGCTTGGCCTTGGCCTCCTGCTTCTTGTGTTGCTCCTTGGCATTGGCGTCATCTTGCTTGGCCTTGGCCTTGGCATCCACTGGTCTCAGCATCCACTTTTGTGCCATACAGACCTTGGCCTGTGTCTTAACTTTCTGCTTGGGGGCCGCCTCGGCTTTCTGATGAGCCTCCGCATCAGCTTGCTGCTTGGCCTCGGCACCAGCTTGCTGCTTGGGCTGGGGCTGGGGCTGCGGCTCGGGCTGGGGCTGGGCTTGCTGCTGGGGCTGGGGCTGGGGCTGGGGCTCGGCATCTGCAGGATACATGCAGCGCAGAACTTCTGGTGGCATGTCGATGCGCTGCCAAGAGAGTATACCATTTGCATCACCAACAGACATGTAATGCGCGCTGGGCTTGCTTAGATCCGTGTTGCCAATGATTATATGGCCAGCCACATCGATAACATCCTCGCCAATCACCACTACAGGTTTGACGGAATGCTTCCCTCCCTTGGCATCCACTGTGTAGTACCTCCCGTCATCGCCTTTGATGAGGCCGCCCTTGTGCTCTGCTTCCCAGCAGTACTGCTTCTCGTCGGCAACCTCAGTGAGCTGCACAGTACCGATGTGAATACCAAGAGCGTGTGCCATGATCGCCATTTGCAGTTGATCGGCATAAACGCTCTCTTCAGCGATCACTTTCTGCAGAGCCTCCACAGCGTTGTCTTCATCTTAGTTAGTCATGAGTTGCTTTTTGTCGAGTGCCCTGGTTACGCCATATTTCCTGGCCATCTTTTTGTAATCCTGGCCCATGTCACCACAGGCCCCGTAGTTGCAATACTACAGCAACCAATAAAGGTTGACCTGCTCAGCACAGATCTTCCGAAGCTTTTGCGCTTGCTCTTTTGTTGGCAGTTGTTTGTTGAAGGACTAGCATGCATATGTAGCTGAGGCAAGCATGGATACACACGGACAGAGCTACCGCCACCAGAGCATACACAAGTCACATCACATTCATCTATTACAAGTTGTCCGCTGGTTCTTATACCAGCCAGTTACACACACGTCTACGTTTGCAGTCACTGCGTAAGCTCTACTCAGCCTTTTGACGCGCTCTAAGCTGCGTTGTCTTCCTTACAACTAGAGCTTTCAACAAGCTCTTACACGCCTAATATGAGTAAGTATACGCGGAGATACGAAGCAGTTAGTAAGGCTCCAGTCTGGAGTCCGGAGTCTGGTCCGACGATGCCATCTTGCTAAGTCCGGACCTAGTGCTCGTCCTTACGACCTTCTACTCCTGTGTGGAGGGTCGATGCTGATCGTATGTAGGAATACTCTCAACACTCCCACGCGAGCAGCTTGACCTCCAATGCTTGCTCCTGTAGTCAAACACAGATGCCAAGTCCTGCACAACAAGTCTTGAACTTGAGTGGTGACAATAGCTTTGTCATGAAGTCCGCCAGCATGCGTTCGGTGTTGCAGTACTGGAACTCCACCTCCTTTCTTGTAACTCTGTCACGCACAAAGTGATGCATGACATCAATGTGCTTCGTCCTTGCCGAGGCGATAGGATGCTTCAACAACTTAATGGCTCCTTGGTTGTCACAGTTGATGACGATGCGCGCCATGGGGTGCTATAAGTCTGCCATGAGCTTGCGAAGCCAGAGTGCCTCTTTCGCTGCTGCTGCCGCTGCCATGTACTCAGCCTCTGATGTAGATGCTGCTGTTGTTGGCTGCAGCCTGCTGTTCCAGCTCACCACGCCTCCATTCAGCTTGAAGACGCAGCCTGTAGTGGACCTCCTGCAGTTGTGGTCACCAGCAAAGTCCGAGTCGCAGTAGCCCTCCAACTCAGTGCTCCCGCTCCCAAACTTGATGCCAACTGTTGCGCTCCCAGCAACATAGCGTAATACTCCCTTTGCTGCTCTCCAGTGCTCCATGCTCGGTGCAGACATGTAGCGAGCAAGTACTCCCACAGCATGTGCAACATCGGGACGTGTGCACACTGCCAGATAGAGCATGCTACCTACCAGCTCACCATATGGATACAGAGCCTTGTCGAGTACGTCCTCATCCTTTGCCTTGATGAGGGCAGTGCCAAGTGCCAACGGTGTGGTCTTGGTCTTCGCTTTGGTGAGCCCGAACTTGATGACGAGTCTGCTCACCATCTGCTCCTGACTGATCTTGATTGTGCGAGCAGCCCTGTCGCGCTCAATCACCATGCCAAGAAACCACTTGGCCTCTCGAAGATCACGAACTGATAATGCTTGCTGTAGTGCAACTTTCGTCTCCTGCAGGTGGTGCACCTGCCTGGCGGTGATGATGATATCATCAACATACACGAGCAGCCAGACCTTGTTGTCTGTATGGATGAAGAGCCCAGGGTCTGCAGAGGATGCGGTGAAGCCAAGTGCCTCCAGCTCCTTGGTGAGCTTGATGTGCCACATACGCGGTGCCTGTCGCAGCCCGTACAGTGCCTTGATCAGCTTGCACGCTGTGCCTCTCTCCCCTTCTTCATATCCAGGTGGTTGCTCGATGAAGATCTCCTCCTCCAGCTCTCCGTAGAGGAAGGCAGTCTTCACGTCGAGGTGATCCAGCTTGAGGTCCTCAGCGGCAACCACAGCTAGCAATGCACGGAAGGTGGTATGCTTACTTGCAGGTGCAAACACTTCGTTGAAGTCCACACCTTCCTGCTGCAAGAAGCCCTTTGCCACCAGTCTTGCCTTGTAGCGCTCAATGTTGCCCTGACCATCACGCTTCACCTTGAAGACCCATTTCACTGGAATGGTCTTCACTCCTTGCGGTAACTGCTCCAGTGACCAAGTGTTGTNCTGTTATTGGCATGGAGTGACGCAATCTCCTCGTCCATAGCACGCTGCCATTGCTCCGCATTTGGTGCTAACAATGCCTCCTCGTAGGTGCTTGGCTCCTCATTTGCACACTGGCGACGTGTGCCTTGTATGTATGTAGGAAGTCAGGTGCCTTTCTCTCCCTCAATGGGTATCTCCGAGCTGCGTGCTCCTGCTGCAGGTGCGGCTTCTTCTGGCCTGCTACAACTGAGTCTCACTCACCCTTGTTGTTGATGACTGCCTCGCCCTCAGCCTCCACTGTCTTGGGATGCTCCTGTGGCTGTACTTCATCGTCATCTCCCGGAAAGAAGCCTGCTTCCGGTTGTGATAATCCCTCATGGAAAACCACCTCTCTGCTCACGATGATCTTCTGAGTGTCCTCGAGCAAGATCCTGTAAGCCTTGGAACCCGGTTCATAGCCAACGAAGATGCCCTTCTTGCTGACCGGCTCCAGCTTGTGCCTGAGCTGTTTAGGCACTAGTGCATATGCCGTGCATCCAAACACACGCATACCACTTACATCTGGTGCGGCTCCATAGAAGTGCTCCCACGGAGTCTTCTGCTCTGAGCTCACCGGAGACCTGTTGCGGATGTAGTTGGCAGTGAGTACCGCCTCCTTCCACAGACTGTCTTCCATCTTTGTGTCGTTGAGCATGGCTCGAACACGCTCCAAGAGTGTCCTGTTGAGGCGTTCAGCTGCTCCATTCTGCTGCGGGGTGTAGAGTGTCGTTGTCTCGTGGCGTATGCCCTTGCTGGCGAAGAACTCCTTCAACTCCTTGTTGATGTACTCCCCTCCTCGGTCACTCCTCATTTCCTTCATCTTGTTGCCAGACTGGGTCTCCAACAAGGCCACAACTGTGCGCACAGCTCCAGCAACTTCTGACTTGAGCGTCAATGGAAAAATGATGGACAGCTTGCTGTAATCGTCGAGGAATGTAGCAAAGTACCTGGCCCCTCCCTTCGCCACAATGCGCATAGGGCCACAGACATCCATGTGCACAAGCTCGTAAGGATGCTGACTGCTTGAAGAGGATGATGGGAATGGCATAGCATGCTGCTTTGCAACCAGGCATGGTTCACAAAGTGCACCTGATGCTGTCTTGAGTTCTTCTGTGCTGAGATGGATGCCCTTGACCATCTTCTCAGCGACAAGGCGAGTGAGGTTGACGTAGCTGAGATGCCCGAACCTTCGATGCCACAATGTTGGCGACTCCTTGTCCTTTACCACCATGGCTTAGATGTCAATGTCCTGAGGGTGCTGCTCCACGTGGTAGAGCCCTCCCGCATCAGCGATTCCAACCATGTGCACCACCCCATCAAGGATGACTGTGCAGCCACCCTTCCGAAATTGGATCTCCGCGCCTAAGTGCTCCGCAACCCTCACAGAGAATAGACTCGCAATAGCCTTAGGAACATGCAGGACGATGCGTAACAACACCTCGCGTAGTTTGTTACCAACCTTGCACTGGAGTCGTACGTTGCCAACTCCCTCAGCCACAAGTACTTCGCCACCGAAGCCCGCCACTTTGATTGTGGACGTCAGCTTCCTGTAGCCCTCCATCACCTCCTTGTTTGGTGTGAGATGACGATCGCAGCCAGAGTCCACCACCCAGAAAGCTGTGCCCGCCCTCGAACTGGATGCAGTGAAGGCGACATGTTCCTCCTTGTGTTGGTGCTCGTTGCCGCTGTTGCTGGTGCTTGCTCTAGGTTGACCCTGTTGTTTCTTCTTACAGTCCTTCACAATGTGCCCATTCCAACCACACCAGTGGCATGTGAGGTCTTTGTGACGAGGATTGCCTGGCTTGTTGCCCTTGTTCTTCTCTTCATGGTTGCTCTTCTTTGCGTGCTTGCCGGTGTAGAAGGCGACGGCATCAGCTTGCTCGTCCTTCTTCACAACCCTCTGCTCCACGGTGAGCAGCTTCGGTAGCACATCGTCCAACGTCAACTCCGATGATGACGTCTCCAGCAGGGTTGCGACGACCTCGTACTCTGCTGGTAGCCCTGCAACAATGGCCAGCACTACCTCCGTCTCCCCCATGTTGTGGCCGACGTTGATGAGGTCCGCCCACAGCTCTCTCGCGCGCGCAACATACTTTGTGATGGGTTCTGCTGCCTCCTTCCTGAGTGCGCTGAGCTGCTTGCGTAGATGCAACTTTCTGGCATTGTTCTTGGCTCTGAAAACGGCTGATAGCTTTTCCCAAGCTTGTCTACCATCTTCACATGCAGTGAGCATGGGAAAGTGATGCGGTTTGCTGTTCAACACAAGCAAAGAGTGTGCTTCTGCTGAATGCTCTGACCACACAGTGTTCGCTCCTGGTGTTGGTGGTGGTGCCTTCGGATCAACGTACTTCCACACCTTCTTGTGGATGAGCAAGGCCTTCATCTCCACGCACCATGTGTTGTAGTTGTCGGTGTCCAGCTTTGCAATCTGCCCCTTGTCGTAGGTCGCCTCCATTTCTGTCGAGCCTGCCTTTCTTGCAGTTGACACCCAAGGCTCTGCTACCAACAAGCTACCGTAGTGTAGAACTACTATGCACACAAGCTAGTCTCACACTCCTCAAGCGTAGTGTGGGCCCATAACCTGTTGAAGGACTAGCATGCACATGTAGTTGAGGCAAGCATAGACACACAGAGACAGAGCTACCGCCACCAGAGCATACACAAGTCACATCACATTCATCTATTACAAGTTGTCCGCTGGTTCTTATACCAGCCAGTTACACACACTTCCCGTGCTTGTTGGTGTAGAAGGCCACGGCATCAGCTTGCTCGTCCTTCTTCATCACCCTCTGCTCCACGGTGAGCAGCTTCGGTAGTACATCGTCCAGCGTCAGCTCCGATGACGATGTCTCCAGCAGTGTTGCAACGACCTCGTACTCTGCTGGTAGCCCTGCAACAACAGCCAGCACAACCTCCGTCTCCCCCATGTCGTGGCCGACGTTGATAAGGTCCGCCCACAGCTTTCTCGCGCGTGCAACATACTTTGTGATGGGTTCTGCTGCCTTCTTCCTGAGTGCGCTCAGCTGCTTGCGTAGCTGCAACTTTCTGGCGTTGTTCTTGGCTCTGAAAACGGCTGATAGCTTTTCCCAAGCTTGTCTACCATCTTCACATGCAGTGAGCATGGGAAAGTGATGCGGTTTGCTGTTCAACACAAGCAAAGAGTGTGCTTCTGCTGAATGCTCTGACCACACAGTGTTCGCTCCTGGTGTTGGTGGTGGTGCCTTCGGATCAACGTACTTCCACACCTTCTTGTGGATGAGCAAGGCCTTCATCTCCACGCACCATGTGTTGTAGTTGTCGGTGTCCAGCTTTGCAATCTGCCCCTTGTCGTAGGTCGCCTCCAT
>RHPI01002069.1:0-90587 GCA_009103225.1 Chlorokybus atmophyticus
CATCAATTTAGGGTTGCCAGCTTACGAACCCTAAATGGGTCAAACTTCAAGTGAAGCACGACTGTACCTTATACGCTATTGCAGTTCCATGCATGGTACTACATCAACATGAATGGTACTCTATCTGTTAATGGTACTACAGTACAAGGATACTCGCAGACTACCACGATCGTAGAGTAATACTGTGCTGTCATGCCATGGAACCCAGAGCGCTGTCCGAGTTTGTTGCTGTCAACCACGCTCTAAACCAGCGAGGTATGCAAGCCATGCACTGACTCATGCGCCGGGCAGTCATCATACACATGTACAGCCAATGCTTCTAACAACAGCAGATCTCTGGTGCACCATGCACCATGCTGCAACTATACATGTACCTACATGGTTCACAGGAAGCCAACACAAAACTACAATACATGCACAATTGGCATCAAGGCGGGGGCCAAATCACCGCCGACACGTTGGCGTCTTGCATCAGGCGTGGCGACCAAAACGGGTGAGGTTGCTTGCAGAATGGACACGCTTGTAGATTCTTTGATTTATTTGCCACAGTCTTCTGATGTGCTATGATGCAGACATGGCACATCGCTTTCTTGCAACAGGGCGTCTCCCCATCCGCTGGGGGGGGGGGGGCTCTTCAATGCGACAAATCAGCACACATGGTGCACGCGGGTGTGCAAGCTGCCTCTGCCACCAAACTCTGTTATCGCGTCGCAGGCGTAGCGACTCCCATCTGAATGGCGCAGCATAACGCTCCACTGCCTGCTCGATCACCTGACGCCCATCTGCCGCTATACACCACCTGCTGGTCTTGGTGGTCTCGTCCAGCATGCGTTCATCCAGGCCCTCGACATGGCTGTCGTCACTCGTGTACTCCCCCGCATCGTCATTTTCTTCGAGCTTCCACAGAATCAGCTCGACGTGCCGTATGACATACAGCCACTGCCAGCCAAAGCATGCCAAGTACAGCTCGAATGGTTTTACTTGCCACCCAGTATGTTTGCTCAGGTAGTGGCACACATCTCGACCCGCATTAGTCGACATCGACAGGTACATCTGCTGCAGCAGGTCGAAGTTCTGCTCCGCAGATAGCTCTTGCACATTGCCGGGGTGCTGCGGCAGCAACAACACCATCATATCGAGGACGGCGAGGGGCAACAACGTACTACGGATGGCCATATCGTGTATGGGTTCCAACCACGGCCAATCCCCAGAGGTCTGTTTAGACCGCATTCTCCGCGTTTGCTCCCACTTATTGCAAACTTTCGTCACCCACCTCGAGGCATGCCGCATGCGGTGATGCAGCGCGTCTTGGGCGTACTGTAGGGTGATCAACTCCTTTGCACTACGAGTCAGCCCCCCAAAGCGTCTGCGCGTCGGTGCTTTGAGCTTAGGCAGCTCGTGCCGCACCGGCTGTCTCTCTGGACGATGCTGAGCAGCCACTTGACGCTGTAAACCCGCCTGTGCCTACTCAGGACACACAGTCAGCCCCAGTGAGGCTTCAAGGCGCTGTGCTTCTTCTAATGTTGTAACGATGCCTCACCTTTCCTTTTTTGGTCCTGTCAGCGTCCTTTGTTCCAACAACCTTCTTCTTTTTTTTTTGTCACCCTGCACATCCTGGCAGGCGCTCTCCGTGGCACTGTCACTCAGAGGAGGTAAGGCGTTATCTTCTTGCTCCACAGCCTTGCGCTTGTTGGTTGCCTCCCGTTCCTCCACGACCTCATGTTGCTTCATGAGGTCGAGCATGAAGCCTTTGTCTTTCAGCGCAGCTTTCAGGACACCTCGATCAATCTCTTTACCAACAAGACAGGCTGGGATCAATGTGGCAAGCTTAGAGGGAGAGGGCGAGCTACAGCTGCTTCTTGATGGAGATGCCTCCGGATGGTCAGAGTGCGGTGGCAAGTGAGTCTCCGCGGCAGGAAGGGAGGGTGCTGAATTGGGATTGCGAGCATGTGGCTGTGGTTGAGGGGAGGCAGGATGTGCAGAACACTCGGCTACTTCTTGCCTAGCACACGAAGGCGAGGCCTGAGGCGTTGGCGCAGCACTCTGGGTCACAGCCGGTGGTAGCGGGGAATTGGCAACGCCATGCCGCCACTCTCCGATCAGGTGTGTTACCTCCGGTGGCACTTCATGCATAGGCCACGACCACTGTTCGGTGCTTGCAGGCTTGAGGAGCCAAAAGTGTGCTTCTGGCTCATCAGGAGCAGTGTTGCCCACCACCAGGACTGAGTTGGGGGCTTCTTTATTTCCAACCCAAACTGCGCTGCCGGGCCGTGGCACCCACTCCCCATGCTCGCGCTGAACGGTCACGCAGCCAATCAACAAGCCCAGCTTGTTGGCAAACATGGTCATCTGCAGGTGCTCGACGTACACATCTTTTCTCCGCACGATCTGTCGCACCTTGGCCATGGCTAGGTCAATGTTGCAGTTGATATCAGCCAACATGGTCGCAGGCAGTTTGTCGTAATACTGCGCCATCTCTCCCGCGGCACCAGTGGCTCTGCAGAAGTCTAGGATTCTGCTCGCCACGCCTGCATCGACAGCCTTGGCGGTGATTTTGCGGAGAGTGTGCCCCCTGCCGTCGTCGTCCATGGTGTCCAGCATGGCCCAAAATCTGCTCGAGCTGGGGCACTTGTGATCATCCAGGACACTTTGCGCTATGGATGGCCTGGCGCGAAATACACAATGGTAGAAGCAGTTACCATCCGTTGGCGCATTGAAGTGGTCCCATGAGGCGAGCTGGCCACCTAGCATGACTGATGGCCGTATGCGGGTTGCGGCCAGCTCCTCTGATGACTCGCTGGCAGGTGGTGACCCCTGCTGCATGCGCATACAGCACTCACATGGTGTGTCCAACTGTGGACGGCAAGAGTCACAGTGACTGATAAAGTACCTGAGTTTGGGGCAGACTGCCGGCTTCAACTTGCAGCGGGTGGGGTAAGGTAGGTGCAGAAGCCACATCGGTTGTTGCATTGTGCTGTGGTCTCGCCGGTGGCGGCAAGAAGGATTGTTGCCCCGCAATCCCCGGTGCTGCTCGTGGAGGAGATGGCAGTGCACGAAGGACTGGTGCCGCGGAAGGTGGTTGCGCTCTGGCTGGGAGGGGAGCAGGAGCTGCAGGTGAGACGTCTTGTGCATGCAGCAAGGGGGGCTGTATACAGGACCCAGGATAAGGTGGCTCACAATGTTGCAAAGGACGAATATAAGCTTATGCAGTGCCTGACGCATTGTTACCAAGGCACGAGCATAAAATACAGCGACTTACCTCAATGGCCCGTGGGCTGCATGGAGCAGGGGAAGCCATGGGGGCTGACAAGGTGGTATTGGCTGCACTCTCCCCGCCACCCTCGATGGCAGACTCGTCACGGAGCTCTTGAGCCATGGGCACATCATGCGCCACTGCCCCAATGGACATGTCGGGATTCAACAGGCCAACATGCATGTTAAACTGATGCCGCATTGCCGCCGCGCCCATCAGCAAGTGGGATTGAAGGACCAGTTGATGGGATTGAATCCAGGCTTGCATAGGAGCTCCAACAGGACTTAGTGCACTGTGGTGCTGTCAACCAATCACATGTGGGTTAGCTGCATGCTTGCGACACTGCAATTGCAATAGTCAACTGCGTCACACCGTCATCAGTTGGTTGCTTCGAACAGTCACCTGCGGCATTGCTGGTTGATGCACGAATGATTGCATGGACTGCGTCATTGCTGGTTGATGCACTATTGGTTGAATGCCGGACGAATGGCCACGCGCTCCTGTGCTCAAACCCAGCCTACTTCGTTCGGCACGCGCGCGCGACTTCGCACGCTCACGCACATCCTAGCATGGAAAGGTAGGCATGCATTGGAGCCGACATTGCAGTCAACATGCACAGCGAGATTGGCAACAACATACCGCCGCCCAGCTCTGTCTATCTGCTCTTGCTTCCGCAATGTCGGCTTGACTGTAGGGTGGGTATGGGTGAATAGTGGAGGCCTGCAGCCACGCTACATATATCACATGGACTGCGCTAAAAAACAAATTGCTCTTGCAAGGAAATGCATGTGACTGTTGAGCGTACCTCTGCATTCCTTTGTGCTTGTTCCCACAGCCGCAACTGGTCCCGCATGGTTCTGACAAGGGGCTCCAAGGACTGCAGCTCCTGATCCACTCCCTGTTGCAGAAAGCGAGCCACCAAGCAGCTCTCTGTGTGAAGATGGTCTTTAATGGCTTGCCTGCTGGTTTGTCCAATGTTGGTGATGCATGTTGGACAGCCCCATTGCTGACGCCTGCCATGATCCATGACGTGGCGACCGGTAGTAGCTGGCTTCGCTGCTTGAACTCTTACGACCACAACTTCTCGCAAGATGTGCCACGCCGCCGCCGCCGCCGCCGCCTCCTCCGACTCCTGGTCCTCCGCCTCCTAGTCGAACCCAGGCCCATCAAGCCTGACATTCGACCCGTCATCGACCTGGTGCCCCTGCGTGCCATCATCCGGCCATCAATGAAGCGTGTTTGGGTGAGTGCATGCTAACTCCCATTTGGGCTGATCGAGCAATGCCTCTGTCGTACCATGGATGGTACGACAGAGCCATTGTACGGCAATCGCTGGGGTTGGACGAGAGATGCCTCTGTCGTACCATAAATGTTACGACACAACCATTGTTACCAATGGTTGTACGAAGCATGCATGGCACGAATGCATAAGTCGTACCATCAACCATAGGAGCAAGGACGCACTACAAGTGCGACTCTAGTGCGGGACTCTAGACGTTCAAAACCGCCTCATTTTCGTTTTCGCGCCTCATACATTCGGGCGGGCCAACCGGCGGCGGCAGCGTTGGAGGCGGCAGCGCCACTTACAGCTAAACAGGCGGCACCCGACTATCAGTTGGAGAGATGCCTCGTGGTCCATCCGTAAGTGCACCTCGTCGTGGAGGTCGGCGCCAGTTGTCCACATTGCCCCCAGTGTTCAACCAGGCAACCGTCGCCAACCAATCGCAGCAAGACCCCGCGCTAACGCCCAGCACATCACAACAACTCCACCTGACACCGCAGTCGCAAGGGCAAGCTAGACTGCATGCGTTCTTGATGCACTGTGCACGTTGCTTCTTGCTCAACTTCTAACTTGGATGCTTGCTTCTATCATGACTAGCACAGTGACTCACTGCATGCGTTCTGGATACACTGTGCACGTTGTTCTTCTTTTGCAACTGTGAGGGTTGCATCTTTCATGGCTGGCAGCATGACTCATGTGGTTGTGCTTGCAGAGGGTCGATTGGAACCCCCAACCCAAACGCATTTGGCCGTGACGTGGCAACCTCGGCCGTCAGCAACCCTTCCCCAAGCAAGTGGAAGATTGGCAACGAGGTAAGCACTGTGTGACACTGTGACACTGTGTGTATGTGTGTAACGGATTGTTCTTCTGTGGACAGCATTTGCGAGATGCCGTCGTTGAAATCATAAACGGCCACTGGGTAGAGAGCCACGTTTATCCCAAGGAGGACACTATTCGTAACGTCATGTGTCAGGTGCTGTGAATGCTTCATGACCGCACTGCACCGTGACACTGACCAACCTGCCCGTGACAGGTAGTTGGCTTCGACCATGACGACGAGGCCGATGCGGCCAAGTTCTATGAGGTGTACTGGACTCCCAAGGAGTGCCCCTTCCACTGGAGTGTCGCCCTGAAGAAAGCTACGCAGGTCCGGTCTGAGAACGTCACCAAGATCAAGCATGTCCTTGAGAAGGAGTACAAGTGGACACTGTTTAACAGCAACAAGCGCAAGTGAGTTGGGTCCCTCACCACCATGTCTGCTATGCAACACTGCCTTCTTACTCAGCCTCCATACACACGTACTCATCTCGCCTATTGTAACCGATTCAATCAGGCACATCGACGCCCTAATGGACCCCGAGACCCAAAAAGCCCAGATGCGCAACGCGCTCCAAAGTAAGTCACAGGCACTATTCTAGCCTGGTGCAGGCTCAACTTGAACTATCTATTTCGTGACTAATGCCTTGTCGGTATGACTGTCGCAGACAAGTCATGGCGGAGATTTGAGGTGACCGACACTGCAGACCCGGAGCGGAGGAGATACATCCATGAATGGGGCAATCCCATAATCTGGCAAATGATCGTGCAATGCTGGTCTTACGCCGTCACTACACCTGGTCGCCGGCAGCTGACAGTCAACCACCTCGCATACCTGTTGCTTACGGTGAGCACTCTGAACTCCATCATTAGCAATTCAGGAATGCTGTAGCCCCAAACTACAGGCTTGCAGACGCGTTGCAGTGAATAGTGGCTTTCGATGCCACTAAGACATGCCTGTAAACTACGCAGGTGGAGCGCATCCTAAAGGGCAAGGATGGAGACCCTCTCCTAGCTGCCAGCATAGACACACATGAAGAGTACCTCAGCGAAATCAACACCATGATCATGTCAATGAAGCGGGAGATGAGGCAACGGTACGCAGCCCTCCAGCCATTCACCCTTGTGAAACGCCGCACTGCATCTTGTGTCGAATACCTGAAAGATCCCAATCGGCGCCGGCCGCAAGAGACAGCAGCTCGTGACCCGCTCGCTGAGGCAGAAGCGGCATTTGATTGGCTGGCACAACCGTTTGAGGAGGAAGAGCAAGCTCCGGCGTCTCCTCCACAGGCCCCAGCGCGTGGTGCTTTGTTCCGTAATGACGAGACCAGCGATGATGGAGAGGAGCTGTAGCGCAGTTGGTAGTCCGTTTAGCTGGTAGTGTACATAGCTACAAGGCTCTTGTGACTGAGTGTTGTGCATCTTAAACCAGCTCAGTCAATCGTCATTATGCTCATGCACATCAATACTTGCATCCCTATGATATACAACAGAACTGCATTCGAGTCACATAATCGAACCACAAGCCTTGGCAAGTGACTGAGAGACACTGTACACATTTCAGGTACATGTACACATCACGGGCACATAACAATGCTGGAAGTCAGTGACAGTCGCGTGTAGTCAAGCTATGCAAATACATATGACGACAGTTAGGCATTGGTCACCTTCAGTTGTTGAAGAATGCCTCATTTTGACGATAATTACCTAGTTGGTGCTTGTGAATTAGGCTTAGTCGCCTGCGCTGGACTGGTGTGTAACCTGAAGGTGCCTGTCACATAGGCTAAGTCACCTAGGTAAGACTGATGTGTAACTTACAGGTGCCCGTTGATTAGTTGTAGTCACCTAATAAGGCCTGATGTGTAACTAACAGTTGCCTGTAAATTACAGAAAGTCATTTGTTAAGGCCTGGTGTGTGACTAACAGGTGCCTGTTCATTCTATAAAGTCACCTGATAGAGCCTGATAGGTAACAAACAGGCGCCTGTTACTTAGGCAAAGTCAACTGTTAAAGACTAAATTGTAACAAAAAGGGCCTTACAGTAACGAAAGTTACTATTAGGTCCCTGTATCAAAATTACAGGTGGCCTGAGCCACGACAGTCTAAATTAGCGTCCTCAGGTGCACGGCCGTTGCCAATATTTAGTCGGCCGGCAGGGAAAACATATTGCGACGTGCACTCTCAGTTTATTACTCATATGGTAAATAAGAAGGATGAAGTGAGCATCTCGTATACTCATGGTGTGTAGCACTTGGTATATGTGCTCATGAGGTCAATTTTTTATATAGATAATGTACAAGGATATAGCAGCTACGCAAGGCATCGTCAATCAGTAAACACAAGATTTATTATTGTCAAGCGCAGTGTCGCTGAGGCTGTAAGTATGCTGCATGTGTTTATGTGGTCAAGGTTGAACAAAGTCAGCCTGTGCGGACAGATCATTATCAGCGCATACGTAACAAAGCGCTCGCTGGCTTTTAAGCAACTATGTGCCAGGTCAAAGAGCAGCGAGTGGTTTAAAGGCGTGATTGCCGCCTTGTGCAAGCAATCAGTTGCTAGCCTTGCACGAGCTTTTTTGTGTGTGGGGTCCCACACACAAAAAAGCTGTGCTTGGTTGAAGCTGTTAAAGGGGCTCTCCCTCCACTTACTTGTGGGGTGATGGCAACAAGGGACTGTTGCCAGGTGGATTGTAAAGTTTTTATGCTTGTACAGAAGTTTGTGACCCTTACTAGCAGTTAGGTGAGTGATCAACGTGACAATGGTAGATCATCACATTAGCATCACACTATAAGGCTTATAATCACATGCGACGTAAGCATTCTCCCCTACACCGGTACATGCTAAAAAAACTTCTATGTCATAAGAGTGACATGCACAAAGTCCAATGCTAGTCTTATTGCAAGAGCATCTGTTTTGTACATGTAACATGGCAATGCGCATATTATATGCGCATTGGCATGATATACAAGCGTTACGATAATTAGCCGCGGCTAGTAAGTGTACTCTCAATCCGAGTTTATAATCTTGAAGCAGTGCTTGGAAATGCATATACCCTCATAGGTTCACATCAACACGCATGTGTGCATTCACTTGGTATGGCCATTGCCCCATCACTGTTGGTAATTGAGCTGCCCTTGCTTGTTGGCTGCTGCGAGTGCGTGAGTGCGTACGTGCTGTGCATCTTTGCATCTTTTAAAATGCCTATGTATGCTTGTTGCCAACTAGTTGAGCAACAACTTGCAGGTACAACGTAGTAGACATTATATGACAGTACGTATCGAGTACAAGAATGCTGGACAAACTATTGTACCTGTGGGAATAGCCGCGGAGCATTGGCGTAAAAGCTATGCTCATGCTGATGTTCAACTCGGACGTGTCGCCGAGCAATGACGCTCACTCTCACCCTCCCTCCCTATACGCGGTCGTGGCGTACAGGGAGGGAGGGTGAGAGTGTGGGGGAAAATTATTATTGCCACAGGGATGTGCGTGAGTTGTTACATGTGTATAATGACAACGAATTACTTATAGTACTAGTATGGTCGCGTCGCACAATGTGCATGGTGGCTATGCGTGCGTGCGTGTGGGGTTAAGGTTCTACTATTACCTTCGTAAACTAGTGTGGCTGCATTGTGTCCTAGTATGAGGAGTAGTGCAGATGTGTTATGCTGCATCTGCTTTAACACAAGCAGCACTCCTAGTAAGCACATCAAGAGTTTGTTGCTGCTTCTGCGGCTGAACAATTCCATTTGGGTTTGTATAGCGTTGGTTACATTGCTGTAGTGGAATAAGTCCAACAGGCAGGACATCAACTCGCTAGAGGTTTCACGCGACTATACATACACAAGGATACTCACAAGCACTAGTCCATCACTACACAACAAGTAACAGCAAGCAAAACACAACCATGTGCTTGCGCATCCAGATGGCAGATGAGTATCTATGACTGGCATAAACTACTCACCAGCTTACCCAAGTGGCTTCCATGCATTGTTTTAGGCATTATGGAACATGTTGTTTTGCTCTTGTTCTAACTCAGAACGAAATATATGGCAAGCCTCCGCTGATGTTACCAACTTCCTCTACACCACTTCCAATCATATACAAAGAAATCACAACCCTGCAGCGCTCGCACGGGTGTATGAGTCTATAAACATCCTGCACACACGCCGCACCTCATGCATTGCAACAACAGTACCGCCATTATACTGCGCATCTGCATTAATAAAGGGCATTATGCGGTTGCACCGCGTTCCTTTACAGCTTTGACAGGCTTCATATTAATCCGGATTCTCTTTGCCTTGGCTTCTCAGAAGCCTATTGCACTTGCAAGCCTCGAGACATTTCTGATCTAAGCATAGATCATGAGCGTCACCACTCAGCAGTATGCCCATTTGTATACATGCTTGTGTGCTTGTGTACAAAAGATATGACACAGATTGTGCGTGCATGCACGTGGGTGCATGCATGCAGGTTGCGTACATGTTTGTGCGTGCGTGCGCGTGTGTAGGGGGGGGNTGTGCATGCGCATGCGGTTGTGCATCAGTGTGTGTTGTGTAAGTACATGTGTGTACCTCTTTGCGCTTTTCCCGGGAGCGCACCGCTGATAACCTGTTCCCCATTCTCTGCTGCAGCATCTCAATGTTGCATTCGGGGACCAGATGACAGTCACCACGTTGCTAGCCTGCCGTCTTATCGGCAGCTCCCTCACCAGATGCTTATCCACCAATGTTCTAAGCTCGCGCTGCACGCATAGTTAAAAGTACTCGGCTGAGTTCACAATGAATGCCACAAAGAACAGAGGAAAGCAGCAGCCACAATAACTATGTTGCCGTAGTCATTACTGTTCATAATGAAGTTGCTGATGCACAGATAGTAACACAATGACCACAGCGCAAACAACAACAACAGCAACAACAACAACAACAACAGCGGCAGCAACAGCAACAAAACCAAAAGCAAAACGAATGGCGGCAGCCTTGAACACCAACACCCACACTGTGTTCCTTACCTGCACAAATTGGTATCTTGCTTCCCTGTCGATGCACGGGCACGGTCGCGCTGTGGCCATCTTTCTGTGAAGCATCTCGCATGCGCGGTTGCTGCGCTCATCCATGTTGCGCAAGGGATCATTGGGCCGTAGACACTCGTACTTGTAGGGATGGTATGTGGGGTAGATGTTGTATGGATTTGTTTGTAGCACGCAAGGTCGTGTCGCATGCGTCCTGAGGGTATAGACTCTTCCCTTTCTGCGAGACACATGGAGGATGCGGGTGTTCATCATCAACGCCAACGTCATTCTCTGTCCCCCGGACGTACTCCTCATCCTCATCGTCATGGTCCCACTTCTCGTGGTCAGGGTTCTGTTCAAAGTTCTCAGCTATATGGTCTGGCATGATGAGAGAAATGAAGGTAAGCTGTGGTTAAAAATATTCAACGCACAGCTGGGAGGTGCATGGTCGGACAGGAATAGACATGCAGAAGATAAGGCACAGGCAGAGAACATATGCACATAAGCAGCCCCAATAACGCACGAACTGTTAGGTAGGCATGCATAAATATGCACAATCAACAGATACTTACTGTTGTGGGGCACTGCAGCTGTTCTGTCTTTTGCCTCGGCTGCTCCGTGACTCAGCGCCTCGCCTTTCACCTCCTTCAGGCAGTCGCCTAGCCGGTGTAGGCACTCATCCACGGTGTCGTGGGCAGGCGCAGCAACCTCGACACGGCGGTTCATGACTCTACCCATGCGTGCCATGCCGCCGCCATGAAGAAGAACTTCTACTTGAAGTACATCGAAGTTAGGAACCGTTGTATGCGCGTAACCGGTTTCAAATGGTTGAATGTTTAAAATGTCAAGCTGTGTATGCGCGGGAGTAAGGGCAGCCATTGGTCTAGCGACTACAATGCGTGAACTCCATCAAAGTCCCCCAACAAGCATAATCCCCCGCCAACGGCAGGCATTGTTCAAAGCTGATTTCTTACTTAATAGAGAAGAAGTCCTCAATTCAGATTTTCCTGTGAGGGACAACTGGATTGAGACTAGAGAAGTGGTGCACTTGTAAGGATTATTAAGCCCCCCCCCCNGGATTTCTTTAAGGGCAAGGGGTGCGTTCCAGCTGGACAGCACACCAGGAAAGGTACGCGTAATCTCAAGGCGGTCTTACTTGGCTTTGCATTAGCCGCTAAATTAGCATGTGGTGTGATGGCCTGTGCTCCCTCTACAGCCCCTCCTTCCACTTTTCAATTGTGTTATTCAATCATCATGAGCGCAACACTGTGCTGCCAACACATAACGCCAACATATGCAGACACATTTGTTGCCAACACTACGCTATGCTCATTCTTAACCGTGAAAACTCCGGGCCCTTGGCGGATGGTGACGAAACTTGGGGAAGCCTGCTAACAGCTGTGGTCGTGTTAGAGAACTATTGGCAAGTTTTTTTATGAAGTCTTTGTAGTCATTGAATGTTTATGACCTTATGTTGCTGTTGTCGTGCAAAACCTGCTGTTTTGTCTTTGTCTATAATTGCGTCATAAACATAGAGTAGACATGCATTATCCTTGGTTGGTTGGCGTGCGCTTAACTAGCAAGCCCCCTTAGCACTAAGGTTGGTACTAGCAATTGTGACTGGTGCGTAATGATGTATGCTTGACTGTGCGCTTGCTTGTGTGCTACTGGAATGCTATTACTAAGGGGCCCCTCTCTTTTACCTTATGCAACGCTATATGTAATGCGTCACGCGTAAGCGCATGCGTCACGCAAACATCAGAGTTTTGCCAAATTGCCATGCACCACGTATATACAGTTATAGCTTTATAAAGCGTTATCACCATGTTTTACTGTATATGTCTGGTGAAACTTAGTGATGATAACGCTTGCGAAACACACATTGGCGAATCTCAAAGGAAGCTCCTTTTACACTAGCTATGCCATGTGAACACAACAAAATTTGGTAGCTTAACTCATTTCCATCATGCTTACAATCACATGCAACACAAGACTGTTTGCATGACAAGTACATGAAATGATCGTTATAAGAATCATGTAGCCAAGACCAATGGTATCATACCATTGGTCTTTACTGCAAGAGTCTTATAGCAAGAGTAGAGTAGTTGTACATGTAACATGGGAATGCGCATTGGTAATACAGCTAGTGTATTAAATACAATTATCATCTAAAGTACTGCTTGGGAATGCATGTGCGCACATAGACGCACTTCAACAAGCATGTATGCTAATTGCCAAATGATGCACAATATTTGAATACTTAGCAAACTATTTAATAGTACATACTATTTGATAGTACATAATTATCACAAGAATGTGGGTTTGTTGGCCCTCTCCAACAGACAAGTTTGTTTGAAACTACCGGGCAGGTATTTACAGTTGTTGAATAAGTGGACTGTCGTGTTTGCCAGGCGCTAGCCAGCGTATCCGTGTTGCTCAAGCGCTAGTCAAGTCTGTGCAAACATGTAGCAGGGCAACAACATTCACACCATGCTCATGCCGCTGTTCAACTTGGCCCATTCACCGCGCAATGTTGCCATCGTCGCTGCGGGACAACTTGTTCGGGACAAGGCGAGAGTGATGTGTAGGGTACAGTTAGAGGGTTGTGTGCTTTTCATATATATAGTGACAAGGGTTTGCGCAAGTGGTATTAGTATGGTTGTTCATGGACAGAATGCACTGTGGCTGCACGCATATGTGTGTGTGCGCACATGCAAGTGCACACATGCGTGCGCGTACTCTACCATTATATGCTGGTGTGGCTGCGTTGTGTCGCACAAGGATATGAAGATGATTTTTGCTGCAGTTTGCTTTGACATGACGGGAACTCCTGCATATTGATACTGTGTTGCTGATTCTACGGCCGAACAGCAATTCTAGTTGAGTTTGCACAGCGTTACTCACATTGCAGCAGTAGTACAACTTCAACAAGCGGAACATCAACTCGCTACAGTTTGCACGCGACAACATGTACACAAGCATACTCACAAGCACCAATTAATTACCACAACAAATAACTGCACGAACGGCACAAACATGTAGTTGCGCATCCAGATTGCAGCAAAGTATCTGATACTGGCATTGACTGCAAACCAACCTACTCAGATGACATCCGTGCATGAGTTTGTTGCATGAGACGCAGTTCATACTGTTGTTGAACCCAAGAGCAAGACGTGTTCAAGTTTCCATTGATAGTTATAACACATACTCTACACTCACGACTGTATACAAACAACTCACAACCAAGAATACGTACATCATCCGTTCACCACAAAGCTTACTACATCTGCTGCCCCCCTCGTGGGCTTATAAGTTGTTATACATGCTGCACAAGAGCTGCTGCTCATGCAACAACAGTACGCCCACTACATTGCCCCCCGATAAACGCTATGCGGCCGCAGCGCTCACCTTCTTCGTCTTGATCTTGTTAATAACTCCGCCTTGTCCTCGAACGGTGACTCCAGCCAGTCAAACTCTGCTTCTGCCTTCGCAACCGGGTCATAACAATAGCGACCGCAGCTGAAGCCTTGACAGATTGACAGGCTTCGTTTCAATTTTGGGTTTGTCTTTGCCTTGGCTTTTCAGTAGCTTGTTGAGTCAGCACCGGTAGCTGACAGAGGTAGTGCATGTCCCCAAGCCGTGTGCTTGCATGTTCGACCTGTTCCATATTGCTTGTGTTAATATGCATGTAGATGTTGACAATCGAACACTTGTGCGTTCATCTTAATAGTGAGGGAAAGCAACAATCTGCAGGCACATATACCTACCTCATTAGCCAAAAGCAAAAGGCTTTGCGGTACAAAACCTTGAGATCCTCTGTCCTTTTTCACACGGAGGTGAGTTATGAGTTAATATGACACGCAGCCGGCTACTGCTTGGGTCAAGAGAGTTTGAGTCTAGTGTGGTCCCAATCGTACGATTGTGCTTGGCTCTGCCTGCACCACATGTCATTCGTATGTTTGCTCTTGTGCTGCTGCTTTGCTACTGCACGCGTAGGCATAGACCGTGGCCAAGCAACATGGCAATAAGCAAGTAGCAAAGTTGCAGCACAGACGCTGCCATGCTGCCTGTTGTGCAGGTAATTGACACTAACATGCATGTATGCATGTCTGACGTGGAGGTCTAGGGTAGTGTAGCGTGTTAGGTAGCAACAAGCAGTAGCCATTAGCCCGGTGGTGGCAAATGATCATGCTTGCATGCTGTTTGTGTGCGCAATTATGTACTTCTGCATAATGCATGTACAAAACTGCCTCGAGCATATCCTGTACAAGCAAGGGCCAAAGTTGTGCAGCGAGCAGAACAAGTTAGCGTTAGTACAAACCACAGCAGCAGCAAGCAAGTACGGTAGCAGTAGCAGTAGTACAGGATATGCGCAGGGCCCTCAGCAGCACTTGGAACTCAGCAAGGCAGCAAGAATGCATGTATCCACAAATACAGAGCAAGATGCAACCACTTGCAAGCCACGGCAAGCCAATGTTGTTGCTGACAACCAACTGCTTCCATCGCTGCTTTACTGTTGACAACATGCCGCATACCACATCACAGTGGCGCACCAGTAACTAAGTCAACATAACATAAACTCTAATGGCAAAAAGCGTCTAGTGTAGCATCCAATGCAGCTTGGTCAAAATCGCCGGTAAACACACAGTTGCCAAGCAGACCTCGCAACAGAATTAACCTAAGCTTGCCACCAGCTGACTTCTTGTCAACCTGTGCAAGCACAAAATCTGTCATGAAAAACTGACAAGCAGCAAAAGCAAAAGTGCACTCTACTAAATATGCACAACGCCTCCACCAGTCACAGATGAATCTCACAGTAAGAAACGCACACGCAATCAGAATAACACCAATACAAACTTACAGCCATCAGGTCCCGAAACTGCTGCACGGTGAGTGCGTGCGGGCCTTTTGGGGGTGCGGTCGGCAGCTGTGCTCGTTCCAACAATTGTACGATGCGTTCTTTGAGTGATGAGTCTATCCAGCCCAGTCGTTGCGACATGTCAGCTGCCATGACCTGTGAATGCAGTCAATGATGAGCTATCACACCTTCATGCAATGCCACAAAGCGATGAAGCACACAACTGAGACAGATGCCTTACAGTGCCAGCCGCCACAGCCTCTCCATGCAGCCACTCGCCATAGCCAATCCCTGTTTCAATTGCCTGCCCCGAGTAACAACGCCAATCAGCAATATTGTACGCAACCTGGTTGAGCGCAGCAGCTTCATGAACACTGCAAGTTGATGGAGAGATTGGGTTCATGTGCAACACCACCACAACATGCATGGGTGTGTGACTTACATGGCCAAAGGTGTGTCCAAGATTGAGTGTTGCTCGCAGACCGCTTTCGCGCTCATCAGCGGCTACCACAGCTGCTTTGTTCTCACATGAGCGTTTGATCGCTTCTGCAACAATTGCCGGGTCACGTGCCAACAGCTCCTCCATGTGCTGGCAAACACGAATGGCATGATGAGAGACGCTGCCACAATGTAAGCTGCTCACGCTGCTGCACAAGCCAAAACCACTGAGCAAAAGTAACAGCAACCTTTTCTTGCCATTCGAAGAAGTCAGCATCTCTGATGAGGCCATACTTGATGACCTCTGCAACTCCAGAGGCCAACTCCCTGTCCGGCAATGTCTTCAAGGTATCCGTGTCAATCAAGACACATCGCGGCTGGTAGAAGGCACCCAACATGTTCTTCCCCTGCAGGACTCAAGTTAAAGACATGATGCCTGAAGCGCCTGTTAGTAATCGAGAGTAATTAACAGCAAACTAGTTGCTGCAATAAAGCTAGCAGCTAACATCAAGAACGCACCAGGGGGTGATTAACGCCGGTTTTGCCGCCAACGGATGAGTCAACCATGGCCATCAGTGTCGTCGGCACTTGGATGAAGTGCACTCCTCGTTGGTACGTAGCCGCAGCAAACCCTGCCATGTCGCCCACAACGCCACCGCCAAGGGCAACCATTGTGGAGCCTCGGTCCAATCTGCTCTCGAGGGCTTTGTCAAAGACCTATTCACCCAGCAACCTTGTTCATGATAGCTCAAGGCATCTCCTGCTTGCGCCTGGCAGGCATGCAAGTTATCCATACTCTTTCTCACCTTCATAAGAACCTCCATACTCTTGTACTGCTCTCCATCTGGAAGAATGACGTGCTCGACTCGAAGCTGGACAACAGACAATTGAGTTCAGTTCAGTCGTCTGTAACAGATGTAAAAGCAAAGCGCACAACACTGGGCATCCGACAGGTCTCACCTGTTCTCCTCGTTTGCCTTGCTTCACTGCAGCTATGCACTGCTCCAGATAAAGAGGCGCAATTGTT
The DNA here is from genome assembly GCA_009103225.1 of Chlorokybus atmophyticus. Lineage (NCBI taxonomy): Eukaryota > Viridiplantae > Streptophyta > Chlorokybophyceae > Chlorokybales > Chlorokybaceae > Chlorokybus > Chlorokybus atmophyticus. The sequence continues at coordinate 16,683 of RHPI01002069.1, forward strand.
TCGTTTGTCACAATCAGCACTTGACTGCCAGGAATGTGCTGCTGCAGTAAACCTGGCTGCACAATAGCCAAATCAGTCTTTTGCATGCATGCCTCCATGCATGCAAACATGAATTGACAATGCTGAATACGCGCTGTATGGGACTGCAGAGCACATCTGGCTGGCACAGACGCTGACTTATGTTTGCTTGTTGTACTACAAGGCAACAAAGAACATATGCATGCCTTGACACTCATGCTGCTTGTGCATATTGCGCAAATTGCTGTACAAGATGTACATATACAAACGGTATGCTTCGGACACAGAGAACATACGGCACAAGCAACGCCAATCAGCAATGTGTTGTTACCTGGCTCAAAAGCCCTGACCCAATGTAGATCGGGTAGCTCCGGTCACCGAGGTCCACATTGACAGTGGTTGACGAGGAAGTGGCTGGCTCAACAGAAACAGCCATGGCCAGTGCCTTCACTGGCCGCCGCTGGTGAGCCTTCGCACCCGACATCACGGCTGACTGCCCTGCTCCACGCTGCTTCAACTTTGCCGGCAAACATCCTCGCGCCCAAGACACAGGAGTCCGAAGCTCGCCTAAGCTCTGACTACTAATCCTGTTTGGAGCTGTTGCTGGCGCACGCCAGTCCAAGCAAGCCAACCCCGCCACGGCCGCCGCCGCCGCCATGGACACCGCCCACAGGCACAAATCCGGATGCCCAGCTGCATACTTTTCCTGCCTTCCGCGCCGCGCAACACCGATAACCCTAGCCCTAACCCTAAAAGTTGGACTAACCCCCCTCCGCAAAATTTGCTACGAGTTAGTTGCTGTAGGCTGAGGTTGGTGGCGTTGTTGCTGTGGGCGGCATGGCGGGCGAGGTGACCAAGCCGAACGCCGACGCCGCAGACGCCAAGAAGGCGGAGGCAAATCAGCAGCAGGCGGCGACAGCCACGACGGCGCCCGAGCCCGTCAAGGACCTGGACGTCCTTGAGGAGGATGACGAGTTTGAGGAGTTTGAAACAGAAGGTTGGTTAAAATGACATGGTGAATGACATTTCTGACACTTTTGATTGACTTGTCGAGCTAATGTCGTGTATAATCAGGCACACGCTTACAGCAGACCTTTGCATGCACATCAACCTTGGCTAGCTTGTTTCAGGATAGTTTACACAAATGTTTCACGATGATAAGCTCGCTGCAGGCTTGCTATGCTGTTCCCGACCAACTCGCAAGTTGTTGTCCAGTCAAGCTTTTGTATTTGCCTTCTGCAACCTTCCTGCATGCATGTGCTTGGCAGAATGTTGCGCTATGGGCACCACGGTTGACAGTTTCTGCTGCTGCTTTAGATTGGGGTCAAGGCGAGGAGGAGCCAGTAGACGTGCAGCAGTGGGAGGACGACTGGGACGATGACGATGTGGATGATGACTTCTCAAAACAGCTGAGAAAGGAGTTGGAGAAAGCCGGCTGAGTCCAGAACACGCCTTAGCTTCGCTGTCTGGACTTGCTGTTCTTCTAGTAGTCCTGTACCATAACACAGACTTGCGCACACTGTGTAGCTTCTCGCCCTTACTTCATGCGCAAGTCAGCAATGTTGCCCAAGCTGATGCGTGCTCGCTCGGTGGAGGAATATGGTAGCGCTGGGAGTCTACAGCGCCTGCAGTGGTAATTTGCACCATTGCAAAGGAGTTGCAACGACCGCTGAATGGTGGTTGCTGTGGCTTGCAGCACACCTGCAGCAGTAGACATGCTGACATGGCAGTGTCCATGGAGGACACGGTAGACGCGGCATGTATCAGCAAACATGAGTCACGCCACACTGTGAAGGTTGTGCATATGCGCATGTTGCGCAGTTGTGGTAGCATGGTGAGTACATGCATCCACTCTTGTAATTGTCACCTAGCTGCTTGTACTCGCCCAGCGACCTGCTGAACATTGCGGCATGCAACCAGAAGAGCTCCAGTGCAGGGTGACAATGAGTGCAGCATAAACGACTACTGCCTTTGCAATGTGGTAGTGGAAGATTAGGTAGCAAGAAGAACAAAAAACAAGTGCGTGTGGAGCAACTGATAGTGATGCAATGCCCAAAACAAGTGACATAAGCCACACTTGCACCTTGGCAGATAATGCCAGTCTTTTTGCATGATATTGTCATAGGCGCCTGACTGCAGCAATGCTAATGGATGGCCAGCACTAGACACAAGCCCACTGACTAAACAACCATGACCCGTTGCAGCAGGCATGTATGCCACAGAAGCATCAACCAGTCAACTTGGATTGCTGCAACATTGCATGCACAATGCCAGCGAGGAACCATACAGTAACATACACACAGACTGTTGCGCAGCTGCTGCTAAAACTACCAACCTGCAGAGATCAACCCTCGATTGCAGAAGCACCAGAGATAATCTCAATGAGTTCAGTTGTAATGCGGGCTTGCCGGGACCTGCAACGGACAAGTATGCCGCAATGAGCATAGCTTCAGCTTTGTAACCAGATATTGCCAGTTGTCATGGGGCCCTGCGTGAAACCCTGCGGCACACAGGTGAAAGCACAGCATACCTGTTATAATCCAGGGTGAGCCTCTCAAGCATGTCTGAAGCATTGCGCGTTGAGTTGTCCATGGCGGACATGCGAGCGCCATGCTCACTGCAGGCATTCTCTAGCATTCCATTCAGCAGCGTCTGCGAAGAACAAAATCTAATGAGCTGCTGGTACAGACATGGCAACTGTCGTCGCACACTGACATGAAAACCAAGCAACATGCTTGCGCAAACCCACCGAAGCAAGCTGAAACTCGGCAATATCTGTCAAGAAAGCATCCTGAGTCACTCCAACGAACTGATAGGCGTTGAGCTCCTCATTGTCACGAGCGTCACGTGCAATCTCCTGCAATGAATGTAAACATGAGGAATGCAGATGACTAATCCGAGAGAAAATGCGGCGGGCATTCATGTTTCACACCTCTGCTGATAGTACTGTGGTCATAGCGGGAGTAAATGTAACACTGTTTACAAAACGGTTAAAGATGATGCGCGCAGCATCATAAGGGGTGGTCTTCAGAATTTCATCTGCTATCTCTGACGCCTGCAAAGTGAGAAGGTTACACCTTGACTGCTACGGACGACAACTGCAAACTCCCAACAACTTACCAAGCTGAAGGTGATGGCCACCTTCTGGACATCACCGGCCGACATCGCCAGGGCAGGAGCCAAAACACGCTGCAACTGCACCTTGCCTTTCTCACCGATCACCACAATGTGATCTTCCTTCTCTGGGTCTGGGCAGTACACATATGGTTTGTAACCATACCAAACATATTTGTGCCTGCTTTAAGCTCTGTACCTGTAGAAAGCAAGTTGTGAGTTCCGCGGCTGTACTTCACAACCGTGGAGTTGATGCCTCCGCACAGCCCCTTGTCGGACGTCACAGCAATGGTAAGGTTGCGCTTCACGTCAACTCCTGTGTGGCGGAGACATTCAGTATGAAGGCACGACCTTAGACCAAGATGCAGAAGCTTCACCCTGTAGCGCAGTTGAATGCTGCACAACAGGGTAAAACTTGCCCAGATGTCAATGCGTAATGTCATGGCACGGCATGCAAACACCCATGACTAGCCTACTCAGTGGTCAGTGGTCCCTCTGCACATGACGCAGTCATGCTCTCATTGGAGCAAGACCGCAGTGAACATGAACAACACTGGGCACTACAGCAGAGTGAACTGAGTTGAAATAAGGCATGCCTAGATATTGCAAGTAGTGCTGTTGTGGGCAATGCTCCCGAAATGCACGGAAGCTGAGCTGCAGTAAACAGTGTGCTCCTTGCTAAAAGCAACTGTCACGAGAAGTAACCAATCTGAGAAACACCGAAACATTACCTGGCTCGTCGCCAAGCAACCGGATTATTGGCTTGAAGACGCCGCGGGACTCCTCGACCTTGTTCTGAGCATTTCGCAACTTGGAGGCAGCAACCATCTTCATGGCCTTTGTGATCTTCTGAATGTTGGTGACAGACTTCATTCTGTTTTTCACTGTGAAAGCAATTGAACACAACCGTTAATGGCAACCATTTTGGCCACGACTGAAGCGAGCACATGCCCATGCACACAACACAATAAAGAAAAACCAATCAAGAACTATACGAGATGCTTAGGCATTGGTAAAAAGACTGCTCACGCAAGCGCATTGCACGGCACATCAAGGGTTTGCCCACCAGCAAGCTGAGAGGCATGGCGGGCGCCGAAGGGGGCGATCTCCTGCTCAGCAGCCACGGCCGCAGTGCCGGCACGTCCAAAGCCCGCTGCGGCAGCCCTGGCCAGCTCAGCCAACGAGCGGCGACCCCCTGCGAGCGCCATCTGCGCCGCCTACCCGCCTTGGCCGCCGCTGCCAGCTGGCAACGGATGGTTGAACGCTAAGGCCTTGCAAGCGAGATCCTCAAACAACGAGGGACCCATGCAACAGGGCCATGAATCGTAAGCCCCAGTGAGCTTTGGTATAGACCTCTGATGAACTGCTTGAAGTGATTTAACCTGAGTCTGCAACTTGCAAGGGGACCCTGAGGGTCACAAGGTTAGGGTTTTCAAGCGCATGTTGCTGGCGTAGTGCTCAAAGGCGGTGGCGACGGCGGAGGTGGAGGACGAGGCGGTGGTGGGTGGGTGGGTGTCCTGGTGTTGTGTGGTTTCACGTTGTTTCCGGAGTGAAACATGCTGGGAATTCAGCGGGGGCTGGAAAGGGGCCGCAGGGCGCTGAGTAAGGGCCTGACGCAGCTGACGTCCAAGCGGGGCGGCAAGGATTTCTTTAAGGGCAAGGGGTGCGTTCCAGCTGGACAGCACACCAGGAAAGGTACGCGTAATCTCAAGGCGGTCTTACTTGGCTTTGCATTAGCCGCTAAATTAGCATGTGGTGTGATGGCCTGTTCTCCCTCTACAGAATCGGTAGTGTCAACTGGCAGTGTCCTGTTTTAGTAGCCCATACGGTTTTCCTTTGCTCTCATATGCACATTCCGCTATCACAGCTTGGAGACGTTGACAAACGTGTCGGACATAGTGACGCTTGGGCATGCTTGTAGGTGGTTATGTGCTGCAGCATTGGAATATGCCGAGGTGGAAAGTGCCAGACTTGACCGGATTTGAGGTGATTGTATGCAAGCTTGATGTTATTTGAGCATTGTTATGGCACGCATGTTGTGCACTCTGCGGCATAGCACTTTGCTTGCGTGTGTGCATGCGAGCATCACGCGAGTACGCCTAGTTGCCTACTGTGCTGTTCAATTTGGCTGTGTGTATGCAACGCTGAAAGCTTTGTTCTCTTTCTGCCGCAGCTTAAACCTTATGTATCGAAGAACACACCCAAACTGACAGTATCACCACCTCAGACCGCATCACCTTCATGATGAAGGATGCGCATCTATAGAACACTCCTGAGTTGGAACAAGTCGCTCGTATCAAGGTGGGTTTGCAGCTTGTTCTGCAGAGCTTTCAAGCACTGGCTTGTCAAGCAAGCCTATTTGACTGAGCCACAGTAACTGCTGTATGCACGCGCTTGCATACTGAAGTCGACAACCAGCTTGCACGAAACCAAGACGCATGTGGACCGCAGTGGACATATGACAATGAGATTCGCAGGCGGTCCAGAGCTGGAGAACAATCTTCTCAGGCAGTCAATTAACCAGTTCAGTAAACAGCTGTGTAGCCGCCTCTGCTTATGTTGTCACAGGATCCGATGTGTGCTCCAGGTCACACTCCAGCTGCATTGTAGAGTGTGTACACGTGCACTCTTATATGTGCGCGCGTCTGTTAAACTTGTAGTACTATTACTACTGTCAACGAACACTGCATTATTTGAGTTGCCTGGTCGTTAATAGCATGAATCGTGAATTATGGTGTGGTTTGTGAACATGGTGTCATCACAGATTAGCACAGCATGGTGGTCTATTAAGCTGCGAGGACCAACAGGAGTCAATTATCACTGCAACCAATGGTCAGTCAGGTGGACACATTGCCTTACTTGGCAACGTGCAGCCCCCTCAGAGAAACGGCATACAGTGAGAAGAGCAAGCTACCGCGTGCGCGTTGTGCAGAGATATACATTGTGCGCATGTTTGTGGGCTACTGTGGCAGTTGGGCTCATAACTCCCACCCACTAACCCTCTTCTCCTGCTATCTCCTGCTATACATAGCTATTTGTAGCTGCAAGCTACAAGGAAGGACAGCCTATCCGCTGGGCCCCTTGTGGTTCACCAGTGCTGCAATGACTTCGTGACCCTTGCACACACTCTGAGTTGTTAAATAGGTGCCAAGGCCTCCAACCCTGATCTACACTATGCAAGTCACGCGTAGATAACAACAGACTCTGGCACAAGTTTGACAAAGAATGGTTGCTGCTGTGGCAGAGCCACAGCAGCCATATGTACGTATGTACACACGCACTCATGAGGAGTGCACAAAATTTTCCACCAAAAATGTGGTCGCACACACCAAAATCACGATTGGCACAACCTGCAAACTTGTCCTGACGAACCGGAAATACGTCATCTGCATACAGGACAATGCTGAATATACGGGTGCGTATGCAAGGGGATGCGTTGTGTGCGCCAGCTCAAGCAAAACTTAATAAACCAAGAGAGAATTGGTACCTTGATTCCCTGTTCACGCAGCAGCTTTGCCCACATGATGCCTGCCATAGAGCCCACCAACGTGATGTACGCGCCCAAGTTGCTGCCGATGACAAGCGAGTAGTAGCTCGCCCGCAGCGCGCGAGGCGAAACAGAGTAATAGGGACTTGCTATGATCCTCGCAAACAGGATTGTCATCGGCTACAACAACAGGCAGAGAGTCAGTAATCGTGTCTCCTTCCGATTGTGATTGAATGCAAAGCAGCTGCGAGCAGAAACCAACCTGGTTGTTAAGGAAGTTTGCGCAGATTGCCGAGACGAATGCAAAGAAATAGCATGCTGCCGGCACGCTGTCGCCAACGATGCTCTTTGCAACCTTGGCCGCAAACTTGATCCATCCGGACTCGTCCAACGACTCGACTATGATAAACATCCTGTGGGTAAAGCGGTCAGTATGTTGGTGTTTGATTGGTGTTGAACAGCTTTATTTTCGTACCCCAGAACAAAAGGTGCGAGCGCCCATGGCATCCTGTTCATGATCTCCTTTGTCCTCGTGCCAACATTGTCAACGTGTGGCTCAGGCTCCAACACCTCTTCCGGCTTGACTATGCGAGCCAACACCGGCATCCCTGTGGCCTCCTGCACCCCAAAAAACAGGACATCAACCAAAATGTTACCCAAAAAAGTTCAATGGCGGTTGAACAACAAAATGTAGTCATGTGATTACATCATGTAAACATACCTTCAGCTCATCCACTTTGGGTATCTTGGGTTTGTGGGCCGTGACGGACGTGATGATGGACTTCACGGCTCTGAGCCACGTCGTGTCAATGGTGCCCGTGCTGGTGATGCTCATCTCCGAGCCTCTGCGAGGGAGCTTCTTGCTCTGGATGTCATGAAGCGTGATGCCGTAATGACCCACGCTCGCCTTCCTGATTGCAGCTGCAGCCGCTTGGCGCTCCAACTCTTCATCCTGCACATCATCATTGAGCACACAGCCACATACAAATGCTAACCCACTATATCGGTTCCTCCCACAAAGAGAAACTTTGTCCTTGTCTTTATTTGTTCGTACCCACCATGTTTATGACGTGGACGGCGTCTTCGTCAAGGGTGTCAAGGTTGTTGTCGGGTGCGCTGCGAGCACGCGAGGGCGAGGGCGCCTCCTCCACATCCACATCCACGTCCGGCTCGGCATGTGCAATACGCTTCCTCGGCGTGCAGGCGTGCGTACCGTCCGAGACGGGCACCGGCGTCGTGCCAGTGCTGATGTGGTCCGTCTCCTCTGTTGGCGGCGGCATTGGATGGATTCCAAAGCCGCGATCACCCCCCGCGCGAGCTACAGGGCTTGGAAGCGCACTGGGAATCCAACAAAAACGTTAGCTGTGTGTGCGCCATTGCCAGCTTGTGTGCGTGTGCTTGCGTGTGCGCGCATGTTTTTGTGTACGCACACACGCACATGTGTGCGCAAGTGTACCTGTATGCAGGGGTGAGTGCACCTATCGTATCATCAGCGCATGGCTTCTCACCTATCTATTGGATCGGTATTGGACAGCACCGACTCCATGGATGAGAGATGTGGCAAAGTTGGCGCCATAGAGCTGGCAGTGTTGAGTCTGTGCATGCTTCTGTTGCCTCGGCTTCGCGCGCGCAAGAGGTCGACAATGTCAATGGCCACGTCCACGATGACAAGCGTGCCAGCGAAGAAGAGCGTGACGATCCAGATGTCCAAATGTGGGATGTATGATGATATCGCCAAGAATATCAGGCACAGCACAAACCAAATGCTCGCAAACGCAGCAATTGCTGGCCTTGGAATTGCTGACAGTGGGGTCACTTCAGGCCCATCTGCACAACAAAGTTACTTGCATGAGCACATATACGCATACATGCGCGTGTACAGGTGCGTGTGTGGGCGCGTGTGCGCATGTATGCATGTGTGGCTGTGACCATGATAACCACTTGTAACCCTGCCTAACACAAATTGTCCATTCGGCATTCTGCTCACCGTCTGTGGCTCGAAAGTCAGGCATGCGTCCGCGAAACTGAAAATGCAGTAGAAGTATAGCGATGATGCCGGCTACCAATGTGGGCAGGAACATCCACGCCAAGTATCCCATAAAGTTAAGACGGAAAGTGTCTCCAATGATAATGTTCGTTGGATTGCTGCGCGCGCAAAAGATTTATAAGTGCAAACTTCAACTAGTACATGCACTGCACTCTCCATGTACACTCTCTACACTCTCTCATGTGTGGTGAGCAATGACTAGGACTCATTACCACAACGCACTCACAACACATACACTTGCCTGTATCAAACATAGTGGTGTGCACACTTACGCAATGACAAGCAGCATGGACCAAGTGTTGGCAGAGAAGAACTCTGCATACAGCAACGGAAGGGCATCGTCGGGGTTGGGTAACGAGCGCGTCAGATGCGATACCATTTGCGTAAGTGTAATGACGACAACCTGAAGCCCAGGCAACAGCAAAATCACTTGCAGTTGTATACATGCATGAAATGAGTGCCAACATGCAGTGCAAGTCTTACATCATTGGAGGTGAAAATGGTAAGAATGGCAGATAGGCTGTAGATTACATAACACATTTTCACTCCAGACCCGGCAGCAGCTTTCTTCGCTCGCAAAGCAATCGCATATAGCGTGCCGGTGTGGTCCAAAGACAAGCAAAGGTACGCCAAAGTCATGAACACAACAGCAACCTGCCGCAGGCAACAAGCTGTTGCGACAACAGGTTACTTGAAAGTGGTGTTCTTTAAATTGTGACAGCAGTTTGCACCGCATGCATGCAATGCAACACCATGGCTAGGACTCAGTCAATGGATGCAAACGCAACCGACAACGGCTCAGTACGGCACTTACCACCCAAGGTCTAGCAGTCCCATCCCCCTGCCCGAGACACACAGCCAACATGAACACTTGTTTGCAGGATGCATTGCCTCATCACGCATTACTACGCAGCAAGCAATCATGCACAAGCACGCATCACGAAATGTGTGATGCGCCAACCACATGCGTACAAAACAACAAAAGCAAAGCAATACAAAGCACTTACAGTTATGCCCCTCCAGACTCCTCGTATGTGCAGCGTGCCGGTAGCCAACAGAAGCAAAACGCCCAAAACTGGTGCAATGGCGTAGTCCACCTTCAAACGCACCGGCCGAGACAACTCTACGCGCCATCCTCGCTGGTTCTTAGGCTTTCGCAGCCACGGTAAGCGTAGCTTTACCTGTTCACACAACATGCAAAGGTTGACTTGCAAGCACTGACCCTGTTTTGCACCAGCACATGGCTGCCACATCGCAACAGTATGTGGTACTGTTATCAACAATCACAACATATGCACGACTTGGACACGCGAACACGCGAACATCACAAAACGCGTTGCTTGGTGCTGAACTACGAAGTGGCCTGAAGTGCAATAACGCCAACAGGTGCTGTACATCACAACTAAGCAATGAACTGAAGTGTTGAGGCGCAGCTGGACACTGCTGCAACAACCTTTCTTACCTTTGGTGTGCAGACAATGCAGAATACTACAGCTGTAAAGGTGAGTATGGATAAGAGCTTGTGCTTAAGGGAGTCGTTGTAGTCCGCCGCCACCATGGCGACCAAACCTGATCAGGCCTCCCCTGGCCTGATCAGGAGTGTAAGACCAGCATCACACGACTGATCGCTCACGCATGCACCTTTGCGCCAGCAGAACGCCGCTAATTAGGGTTTCTGGCCTGTTCACATATGAGCCTGGCAGCCAAGCCCGCTCTCCTCCCACAATGCAACCTCAGCAACACTTCACTTTCGGTCAAGCCCTGATACCGGAGTCACACCTCCTCCATATCGCAGTTCTTGCCGTGCTACTCCTGCATGTCGCCGTCGCCGTCGCCGTCGCCAGCAGAAAAGGCGGCACATCCACAGCGGAACACACTGTTGTCATTGTCTGCAGTTCCAAACTGCTTGGAACTGTGTTGGAGGAAAGTCTCCTGCGAGTCGCCAGCGGGCGATGCCCGCCTGCAGGATCTAGCAGCTCCGCACTGCGCATCCACCCGCGCCCTCACTGAAGGATCACGTGCCTGACGCAGGCTGATCTCGAAACGGGATTGCTCAATCTGCTGCGTCGAATGGGTTCGGTTTTCAACAAAGAACTGAACCGGTTCAGGCAATCTGCCTTGTTGCCACTGGCGCGAATTACTTACCAGTGGCTAGCTTGCGTGTGTTAGCTAGCGGGGTGGCGGCAGCCGTGTCGGTGTGGTCATGGCTGAGGTCTGGAGGAAGATTTGCGGGGACGATGCTAAGGCATGTCTGCTGAGTACCATTATAATTCAACTTGTATGCAACAGCAAGCATGCTGCAAGCACTATGTTGGCTCCTTGTTCAGCCACGCAATTGCTAATCAACCAAGCAAAGCGCCAATTGCACTGATTCTGAGCGCACATGTAAATATCTTGACACACTGCCAAACGTTCTGCTGTACGCTGCACATACTATGCTGAAGCTATCCGTTGCTGCGACGCTATGTAGCTGCGACTTGGCGCTGCCATAGCCTGGCATGCATGGCATGCTAGCATTGGTCCCTGGCTGAGGTTGACTGCTGTCAGGTGTGGGAGGACGGCTACTTCTCCACTTGTTTCCTGGACTCATATCCTACTTGTCGATTCTTGTTGACGTTCAGTGCCATTCTCCGTTCCACTTGTGCCCTGGTTGCATTAACTATGACAACGAGCACTCTTATTGTCACTTGCCTTAACCACTGCACACAGCAGCAGGCGCAGCGGTCGATCTGTTTGTATGGAAGGTGCTGCTGGGAATACAAGGGCTGGCGTTGTGTAGAGGGCGGGTAGGCTTTGGTTGGAAGTTGACTGTACTGAAGCATCTGAAGTCAGTTCTCCTATCCATGCAAAGTCAAATTTATCCATTAACAGTTTTCATGTGTGTGCTTGCACAGCTTGCTTTGGGGCCGCGTAGAAGGACGACGGGACGTTTGTCGAAGCTATTAATAGCATACGCACTTGGGTTGACTTCAAGCGTATTGTTTGCAATACAAGCTTGGCGCAGGCGTATGCCGGACCAGTCAGTTGAGCTTCATTCCTGGGCGAAAGCTGGGTTTGACTCAATAACCTGGGTAAGACTTGGTACTTATTTTTACCGTGTACCAAGGCTGATGAAGCTCACGATAATGGTCACAGACAAGCGTGTCCATTGCAGGTACTTGTAGCAATAGCTATTGAAACCGACTACCGGCGTAAGCTCGCACACTCGTTCTGGCTGTGCTTGGTGTGCGTGTACAAGAGCATAGCTGAGACGCTGATAGCTATTGGCTTCGTGCGCACCAGGCATCAGGTATGCTCATCTTCAAGCAGCTTCACGTTGCCTTATGACTGATGTGTGCGGGTGGGTAGGCTTCATACATGGATAAGCGTATGGTTGACCGTTGCAGGCGGGGCACTCACAGCGTGTGTGGACCGAGCTTTGGCTAACACTACTCGTAGCCGCACTAGCTGCAGCCTTGCTGTCCTGGAGGAAGGACAGCCAAGCTCCCAGCAGGTAGATGTAGTTTGTGCTTGTGCAAGTCCATTGTGCTGTTGATGGTGAGATGAAAGCAGCACTGACTTTGATGGAACAGTGATGGCGACAGCCTTACGGAGCCATTGGTAGGAGACACAGAAGAGACTGCAGACGACAGGCAATCTGCTGAAGTACGCATACCTGAGACCATGATGCGTGTACCGAACACCAACCAAGAAGCGTGCTGTTAATGGCAGGAGTTGCTGCCATGGAGCATCTCATGGTATCAGCGCCTAATTTTCCAGTGGGCAACGCCTGTCTTAGCAACTGGCGCCACTCGGCCTCTACAAGAGGCGGACATGTTTGAGCTGGGCTCAGCTCTTCAACCACTCAACTGTGCACAGCGGCTGTCACAATCATGGCAGACACAGTCTCCAAAGCAAGGGCAGTATCAGCTGCTTTGGGCCATCGTGCACGCTTATGGACATCGGTTCTTTCCATTGGGATTGATTAAGGTTAGCTAGGGCACACCTTATATGGAAACAGTACTGCAACCTGACATGGTGTTTATGTCACTCAGCTTGCAAACGATGCTCTTGCCTTCGTGGCACCACTGCTGCTGCATGCTTTGCTCACTCTCTTAGCTTCTGAAGGTAACATCACGGTTGCATGCCTTACAATTTGATCTCTGACCTCATGCTGTCCTTTGATACGCTTGCAAGTAGGTGCTAACATTACTTCAGACAGGCTCGGCAGTGCATCATGGCAAGGGTATGGCATTGCTGCAGCATTGGGCATCACAGCGCTACTGCGGTAAGCATTGGTGCAAGAGACACAACGCTCATGTAGCACTTGGGAATGTGTGCCAAGTTGTCAATGCGGTATAACAGGGGATTCCTGGGCACGCAGTACTCGTACCTGTTGTCGTGTATCATGCTGCAGCTACGGGCCAGCATGACGTGTGTTGTGTACCAAAAGGTATGGACAGAGCATTGGTTGTCATCCATGTTTTGGTGTGTTTTGCCAAAGAGGGTGTTGACCTTCATGTGTAATGCTCAAGGCGGTCAAGGTCAGCCTGGCTGAACGCAGCAGGTTTTCAACGGGGCAAGTGCAAACGCTGATGGCTGTTGATGTACAACAACTCACTCAACTATGCTATTTTCACGACCTTTGGGGGTGAGGGACAAGGTTCACATAGTTTACTCCTGCTCTGACTACTTTCTCCGCTGCACCAGCCAGATTGTATGTTCTCGCTGACCCTGCCATGATACAACCTTTGCAGGCTCCCGCTTCAGTTATTCATCGCTCTGTATCTGCTGTATCGGCAGGTACACTCTACTGACTGATGCAATATACCAATCTGCGCATCGTCATACTACACTGCGCGTCATCATCACTTCATATAGTGAACACCTTTTCATGTCCGGACTTGTTGCAGGTGCATTATGCCTTCCTGGCTGGCGTGGCTGTTGTGACATTCCTGATCCCAGGTGTGCTATTGGTCATCGATAACTGTGAGTAATTGTAGAATGTGTCATGGACATGCACGTCAAATGTGCCCCTTGACAGTCAACCGATGGCTGGCGCAGAAGATTGGAGAAGTCAGCAAACAGATGATGGCACAAAAGGACACGAGGTACAGTTGCTGTTCACAATGCTGTCTCAGCACCCTTGTATTTGAATTAATGCGTTGTTGCGCTCCAGGATACGAATAATTGGAGAGATCTTAGCAGGCATTCGAGCCGTCAAGATGTATGTTTGGGAGGCGTGCTTCATGCGGCGCATAAATGAAGTCCGAGACAAAGAGCTCCACAACCTTGCGGTAAGTATGCAACACTCGCATGTGGAGTTCTTGAGCATGCTTACATCTTCATGTTGTCAGGTTCGCAAGTACCTCGATGCCATGTGTGTGTACTTCTGGTCTTGCACGCCGATACTGTTTTCACTATTTACCTTTGGTGCATTTGCTCTGCTCGGGCATCCTTTGGATGCAGCAACGGTACGTTATTAATGCTCCAATTGCTCATTACCACCAACTTGCAGACGATATTCTATCATATATTTCACTGCAGGTCTTTACGAGCCTGACTTTGTTCAATGTGCTGATTGTTCCACTGAACGCCTTCCCGTGGGTAATCAATGGCATGGTAGAGGTAAGGGTTGGCTAACTCTGTTGCTGCTCATGCGTGACACAGACACCCTACCTCATATCCATGTCTGTTTGGCAGGGCGCTGTATCTTTAAAGAGACTGCAAGAGTTTCTGCGTTGCCCAGATTTGCAACACATCGAGCCAGGTTCAGACTATCCTCATGACCATGGCTACGGTTACAAAGGCATGAGCTCTGATGTCACTGTACCGACGAACGGCAAGGGTGTGGGTAGCAATGCTACTTCGGTTGATGGAGAGGATATGCAAACTTCGCACGCGGCGGTGTTCTTTCAAGGCGCCAGTTGTTCTTGGGACTCATCGTGCGCAGACTCACCCTCGGAGCGACTCTCCGATAGGAAACAACGCGAGCCCGCGCATCGTTTGTGCCTACATCACCTGCGCTTTGCCATACCCGCTGGCTCGTTGACTATGATTATCGGAGAGGTGAGGAGTTTGGAGTAGTAGTACTCGCAGGCCAATTGTTCATGAACTCAGGACTGGTCGTTGCAGGTTGGATCAGGGAAGTCGTCACTGCTTTTGTCTATCCTGAAGGAGTTGAAGGTGGTTGAAGGCAACATACTGTCATACGGAAACACAGCTTATGTGCCTCAGGTAGATTGTGACTGCGCTTTTACAGTACACATAGATGACACTCATGCGTGTACCTGCCCTCAGGTCCCGTGGTTGCATACTGGCACATTGCGGGACAACGTCTTATTTGGAGCTGATTACGATGCTAACAGGTTCGTATTGGAGTGTTTTGGTGCAAATTTGCGGTTGTGTGTCTCCAAATATCTCGTACCTGACATCTTGATGTATCAGGTATCAGCAAGTATTGAAAGCCTGCTGCTTGGATGACGACCTGCGCCAGATGCCTAAAGGAGACTTGTCGGAGATTGGTGAAAGAGGTTATAACTTGTCTGGTGGCCAAAAGGCTCGTGTCGCTCTTGCAAGGTTTGTGCGTTGGACATCAAGCCATGGTGCTTTGCTCCCATTCTGAGCGACAAGCTTGGCCACTCACGGTCAACTTCACAGGGCAGTGTATCAACAACGAGCCCAGATCCTTCTACTCGACGATCCCCTAAGCGCAGTGGACGCACATGTTGCTGCCCGACTCTTCCGCAATGTCATTTGTGGACCCCTTCTGGCAGGAAAGACCTGCATACTGTGCACGCATCATCTTCAGGTCAGTGTATGTTCCTTTGACTAATCTACAGGCAAGCTGCACTAATATCGCTGAAGTAGTGCCATATTGCTGAACAACATGTATGACGCCATTCATGCCAGAGGCGCTCACTTGTGGTGCTGAGTTGACTATGTGGTCCCATGGCAGTACTTGGCACATGCAAGCTTTGTTGTGGCGTTGGAAGGGGGCTCCATCGCATATGCAGGCTTGCAGCCATCTCAGGCTGCGGCGCACATCAGCTTTTCATTACAGAACAATACTCGTGCCGTATCCTTGGATGAGGCTTGCTTGGATGAGGGGAGCGGTAACTTACCTATAAGCGACAGCCCCAACAAAGAGCTTGAAGAGTCCCAGCCCAGCGAACGAGAGTCCCAGTCACAGCCCGAAGAGCGTGAAGTTGGAGCAGTCCATGTTGACACTTACAAGTATGCTGGGGTTGCAAGGAGCAAGCAAGCAACATGTTGCACGCGTTTGCAACCATCTTACCAAGTCATTCTGTCAGGACTTATGCGACAGCCGTGGGACTGTGGCTGGCCTGGATGGTCCTCATCAGCATCATGCTGATGCAGGTCTCAAAGAACTTGACGGATTGGTGGCTGAGCTATTGGGTCTCACATGAGCCAGTGGAGGTCAACAAAGGGGTACCAAGGTTAGCATTGCCCGGCTTGAGTCAGTCACGAGTTGCTGCGCATGCAAGTCCGCAAACTTTTTGTTGCAGGTTGGTGGGAAGCTTTGCTGCAAGCCGCTTAGTGCAAACCGGTTGGATCTCTCTTACAAATGTGCTAGCTACCGCGCATGACAGCCTCTCCGATACAACCAAGTTCTACCTTACTGTGTTTGCAGCCCTTGCAGTCATCAACTCAATCTGCACACTCGCGCGCTCCTTCTTCTTTGCATATGGAGGCCTGCGAGCAGCGCGCGTCTTGCACTTACAGCTGCTACAGGCAGTGCTTGCAGCCCCAATGAAATTTTTCGAAAACAACCCCTCAGGTCGCATTTTGAACAGGTGAGTACAAATTGCATGTTGACGGACGCAACCTCATCAAGTATTCTTGTTGATGCTCTCGGTTAACAAGTCAATGACCTGCGCTCATGCCAGGTTTTCCTCTGATCAATCAACTGTTGATGACTCCCTTCCGTTCATTATCAACATTTTCTTCGCCAATGCAATCGGCTTGGCCGGCCTGCTGCTCATACTCTGCTACACTCAGCCTCTGTTTGCATTCACACTGCTGCCTTTGGCACTTTACTACCGGTCACTACAGGTGTTGTAGAGCCACGTTCTGTTCAGCGCAGTAGCCAATCAGCTATGATGGCAGCCAAGTTAATGCTAACAATTAACTGCGTGCCAAGCAGAAGTATTACAGAAACACATCACGTGATGTTAGACGCATCGCCAGTGTCTCCCGCTCCCCAATATATGCAACATTTGCAGAGACATTGGCAGGAGCTGCAACCATTCGTGGCTTCAATGCACAGGTGTGTACGTGCACCATTAGTAGGCTGATTTACCACACTGGGCGCTTGTTCCAATCCATCACCCATATCCTTTGATGCGCATGTCGTTGCTTCCTGGCAGGACCGGTTTGTGAAGGTCAATGAGGGCCTGGTCGCAAGCAATGTGCGCGCTCAATTTACTGAGACTGCCATTACTCAGTGGCTTGCCCTCCGGCTGCAGGTGTGCATGGTCAAACATAGACCTGAAAACCGGGGTGCTTGCTGCATGTCAATGAAGATAGGATTCGTCATCTCACGTCCCAAGTCAAAACTGGTATTGTTATTCTCTTGCAGCTATTGGCAGCAGCTGTCGTGTCTGTAATGGCGCTGCTGGCAGCCGCAAGCTGGCACATCCCGCTGCGACCGCACCTGACCGCAGGACTTGTCGGTTTGGGTCTTGCTTATGCGCTACCGATAACAGGTTGGTTGTGACATAAAAAAACATTTCCCAAGTGCATTTGTGAATGCGTGTTGTTATGTCAAGTTCTATGACCCAATTGGCATAGTGTGCATGTACATGAAGACGAGGCTGTCTTTCAGGACTTCTCAATGGCTTGTTGACAACGTTTACTGAGACCGAGAAGGAGATGGTTTCCGTGGAACGACTGCGCCCATTCCTTGCGTTGGAGCCCGAGGCTGTGTCCCGAGCATCACATGTGCCGCCATCATCATGGCCTGCTGCCGGGGAACTTGTCTTTGACAAAGTCACTCTGCGCTACGCTCCTGCTGCACCACCTGCACTTGTTAATCTCTCTTTTCACATAAGGTATGTTTCAAATTCGCCAACATTTGCATCATGTGTCCAGATATATCAACATGTTCGCGTGTACAACGTGTACACACGTGCAGAGGAAGAGAACGCATTGGTTTGGTGGGAAGGACCGGTGCTGGAAAGTCGAGCATTCTATCGGTTCTCTTCCAGATGGTGGAAAGCGAGTTCGGAACCGTCTTGCTCGACGGCGTGGACATCTCCAGCGTGCCGCTGCATCGGCTGCGCTCGTCCATTGGCATTATCCCGCAGAGCTCCTTTCTATTCCAGGGCTCTGTGCGCGACAATCTCAATCCCACCGCAAGCCACAGCGACGGTGAGCTGTGGAGCGTCCTGCGCAAATGCCACATAGAGAACGCTGTTCGCGCGCTCGGCTCTGGCCTCGACTCGCAGATCTCTGAAGGAGGAATGTCACTCTCTGTTGGACAGCAGCAGCTGCTCTGCCTCGCACGCGTGATGCTGAGACGGGTTCAGGTAATGTGGCCGTGTGTTGTACAGTAGATGCGGAAGGGATTGCCCGTTCAAATCACACCACGCATGCAACACACTCACCTCGTGTGTGGACAAGACGGTCCCGCGGCAGTCATGATTGGCATGCAACCGCAGCTATAGGCTGAAGTGTGTGTGGTTGATGCATAGAATTGGTGTCTTGTGCATGTGTGTATGCATGATCTGTGTATGTGTGCAGGTGCTCTGCATGGATGAATGCACTGCAAATGTTGATCCTGCGACATCAGTGCTACTGCAGGTATACAGGTCGTATTCATGCATGTGCGTGGTGTCGCTCTCCAATGCGTGTGCCCCAATGAGCCGTCTGTCTTATCTGTACAGGAAACGCTGGACCAGGAGTTTGCCAACAAGACGGTGATCACCATAGCGCACCGCATCGCAACCGTGCTCGCGTGCGACAGGGTGCTTGTGCTGCACGAGGGCAAGCTAGTCGAGGAGGGTCCACCAGGAGAGCTGATGAAGGACGCGTCATCTGCATTTGCAGCTTTGGCCAGGGCGCACTGATGTGAATTAAGGCTCGCACTGACGTTGTTCGTAGCCGCGAGATTTGAAAGGGGAAACTTGAGGTGCAGGGCATATTCAGCCTGACTGTAGAATAGGGCACGGTTCGGGACATCATGAATATCAGTTGGAGTTTTGGATGATTGATAATGGCTGTTTATGTGGCATTTTTGCGTAAACACATCTCAGCACCGCAGTGCAGTTTGCGCTCAGTCAAGACATCTTGTGGTTGCATGTACACACAACCAGTGACACCTACAGTCTCCGCATTGTGCGCTGTTTGCTGCACAAGACTAGCTTGTGGCATATTGCACGCCAAGAGTAGGGCAATTCTCAGGTGAGAAGCATTATGTCAGTATATATTGTATCCACACAAAATCCCTTTACATCTTTTGTACAGTGAGTGGCGCTGTCACAGCAACAGTTTGTGAGCTTTGTGCAGTGGCACGCTGCACTGCTGATCTGAGTCGCAAAGTGTTGGCGTAAGCCTCATGCAGAACGTTGATTTCTGTACAGACTAAGCGCTGATGTAGAGGGAGAAACCCCTACTGTACGGCCGCCACTGCAAGAGAGACATTATTCACCTCATGCCTGCACGCTTGAAGAGCAGCGACCCACTTCAAAACCGTTGAAGCCCACAGTAAAACAGCAGTTCTGTAACGCCATTTGCAAACAGGTTGCGGGCATAGCCTTGCGGCCAATGCACTATGCAGTCAGTAGCTCAGGTATGTGCACCTCGTCCACCCATTCAAGACACAAACAAGTACGGCATGATGCACAGTATGGTACGCTTGACCAGAGGCAGTTCGGTGAACGAGAGAGAGAGAGAGAGAGAGAGAGAGAGAGAGAGAGAGANGAGAGAGAGAGAGAGAGAGAGAGAGAGAGAGAGAGAGAGAGAGAGAGAGAGAGAGAGAGAGAGAGAGAGAGAGAGAGAGAGAGAGAGAGAGAGAGAGAGAGAGAGAGAGAGAGAGAGAGAGAGAGAGAGAGAGAGAGAGAGAGAGAGAGAGAGAGAGAGAGAGAGAGAGAGAGAGAGAGAGAGAGAGAGAGAGAGAGAGAGAGAGAGAGAGAGAGAGAGAGAGAGAGAGAGATGTTTTTTGTACACTTCATACAAGAACGGTGGCTTGTGACTCTGCTCGGCTGCTACAGTGACATGGTATTTATCGCGACAGATCTCAGCTACTGCAAGCATGGTGTGAGGCATGTGATAGCATTGCTTGCACCACCCAAATGCCCGCAGCTGAGTCAAGCATTGCACATACCAGCGTACCTTGTCACGTCCTTTGTGTGCAGCTTTCGTCAAGCAATGTTGTGCGGACAAGCTATCCTGTATGCCTGGACTGATCACATGCATCAAACAGCAGAAAGCCCTCAAGCACGTTCTGCATGCAAGCACAAACAAGTGCAGTATAACGCGCACATGTATGCACGCAGGTATGTGTGCGCACGCGCGCACACATAAAGGCGTGTACCCACTCGGGCAGTTGCGGTGCATGTGTGTGAACGACATCACCTCGTGGCAGGACTGCATGACATGTCGTTGATTTTGAGCGTGAGGTCCACTCCGAGCATACATTCCTTTTTTTAAGCACGTTGCCCAGATATCACCATCTGAGTTCTCGATAACACGAGTGCACCAACCCTGGTCCAAGCCAGCGCTGCAATTACACATGTCTTAGGGTGTACCGCTGTGAGATTGACCAGGCACTTGGCTGAGCGCGATACTCGGCTCCCGCAGGCCCCCTTAGGGGGGCGGTTGTTCAGGCCACCTCTCCGAGGCTGTGGTGTGGAGACAAGAGGCAAGAGGTCAGGCGCTGGTGCCCTCTTTCCAAAGGAGGACCTGAAGGTCATGGATTCCACCTCACGCCAGCACCATTCTCAGTCACTCTGGAAGGCCTGCACGCACACACAGCGATATTCTTGCCCCAATCGTGCACTGGCGTCTAAGGCGTTGACGACCACAAGCAGGACGTCACCCATCCGCTCACAAAGCATGCGCACTGCCAGGCCCCAAAGTTGACCTTGACCATAAAACTGCCTCAGCTGCCACGCTCGCTGGAAGCACTTGGCACTTGGTACACAGGTGCGTTCATTGACGATTATGCATAATTATGTCACGCGTCGTTTCGAGATAGCATGCGGGCAGGCCTTACGCAGCTCGAAGTCTCATCAGCGCTGCAGACAGCTGTCACAACGCACACTGGCAGTTGCTTTGTCGGATGGCAGCAAGGCAGGAGGAGAGTGCTCATACACAAAGACCGCAGCAAAAGCTACTTCTGCGGCTGCGGTTTTGACAAGCTGTCAATCTCGGCGAGCTTGCAGCAAGCCCGCTCTCAGGTCACAAACAACCTTCAACACCTTGGGAAGGTGCATGCAAGAAGCAGAGGCATTCTCAGTGTGTACGGGTGTGTGGGTGTGAGTGCGTGTTTGTGGGGTTCAATTCCCACACTTTAGCTTGAGCGTGGATGGGGGTTATGGCCAACTGCTGCGGCTGTCTGAGGCGGTCTGTGCCAAGGGCGCCAACCCCTGTACCGACGACGGTGACAACTCCACCGACAACGACCACAACCACCACCGCAGCTGCAGCGCCAGCAACAACCTCGCCCACGCTTGCAAAGGCGGAGCCACCAGCGCCCACAGTCGTCCACATCCCCGCCGCTGTCACGGTCACCACCCGCACAGGAGGCGCAGGTCCAGCAGGTGAAACAAGAGTTAGCTAACCAGCAGTCCTGGAAGGAGAGAGAGGCTCAGAGCACCGGAGGTGCTGCTTCACAACCTTCCCTCCCTCCTCAGGCCGGGGCAGTGCCAACTCAAAGGTTGGTGCATGTGGCCTCTGTTTAAGATGAGACTCTCACCGTGAGCTGATTGCGACGGTCGCAATGCAGTGACAACTGGTGTTCAACACCTTGCACCTTGCTTGCTCTCCGGTTGCAGTGTGAAAGTTGCGCACAAAGCATACTGCACACAAAGCGCTTGCATTGTTGGGTTTGTAGCACTATTGCCTGCCTTTGCATGCGGGAGCAGCCTGTCCACTCAGCAAGCGGGTGTCTCCATGTTGAGTAAATGTGATGGGTGTTGTACTCACCCACCAAGTGTGTAGCACACATGCCAAGTCATCACCATGCACGATGATAATGCGCGCATGGCCTGCTGGCGACTGGCGTCAAGCTCAGCTGACTTCAGCGTTGCCCCGCGCAGGCGTTCATTGCATGATGTTGGCGCTGGCATTTCTAGGCAATGGACTGCAAGGATAGCACCCGCAGCAATTGGAGGTACCACTTGAGGCAAGGCTGTTGATGTGGTTGTGGCACTGTGAGCACTCATTCTCGTTACTTCCCATGGTGGGGTTTAACTGCATGGTGCTTATTAGTGTTTGTCCCCTATCGAATCTAGCCATGGCGGGTGCAATACCACCGCAAGCAGTGCAAGGCCGCCTACAACCAGGGACAACAGCAGGCGCTTTAGTAAATGACTGATTGAACAGTGTCCTGGCATGCATGAAGCAACATACGCTGGCATGACATGATGACTTGTACATAGAGGTTTGCATTCACAAGCTGTTTCGTACAGGCATGCTTACCGCACCCATCTGCATCATGATCATAGCAACATTGGGATGTGGCAGCTCCAATTCTTCATCTCTCGAACCGCACATGCCCGAGTATAAATATCTGAGGTACATACATGCAATGCGTGCTGAGCATGCTTTCAACTTGTCCACCACCACTTGCTACGCACTAGCTACTAAACTAGCATAATGGTAATGAGAGTGCTTCATGGTGTGGTGAGTAGACTGCTCATGCATGTGTACAGTATGTGACGTGCTGTGTGTGTCACACTCTCATGCATGCCACGATTCTTGCATTCTATTTATTATATACTATCTCTTGTGCTCACCTCAGTCACAAGCTGACATCGACCATCGGGTTTACTCACCCGCTACTCACAACACATCTACTGCCCTACGCCGTTAGCCATGCATACGGTAGTGTTCCGCAACAGTATGGTACATGCATCATGCACTGAGTGTGCTGTGTGCTTGGTGCTGCAGCACCAACATGTGCTTAACATTGCATGTGCTTGACACCATACATGACATTGATGTAGCATACTATTTCTTATACAACTAGGGGGCTTGTTCTATGTGCGGAATGATGATGAGGCAGAACAACAGCAGGACGAAACAAGCTTGCAAGGGCTGGGACAACTACCTGCAGAGCAAAGCAAGGTTGGAGAGGTTGAGCCCTCAACGACCACAAGCATGTATGTGTCATGGTTTACCCGCACACAATATCATATACCTTTTGTACACAGCCGCTGATGAGGGGACCTAGCACACGTTCAACGCGTTGTGCATGTAAAATACCCCTAGATATGCACAAAGCTTTTGCATGTATTATTTGATGATACATATAAATCCCAATTAATAAACACATTGCATATATTACCGTTTCCGGCTCAAACATGTGTTTGTAAAGGACATTATGATGTCTCATGTCATCATGCATAAACTTGCTTGCAATGAAGTGCAAACATATGCTGCAATGCAATGTGATACATATATGTATGTTCGTGTATCGCATTACAAGTGTATATGTAGTATGAATAGCACTATTGCATTATGCATCTCACAATTGTAATCATTACAATATTGACATGATGTCAACAGTTATTTTGTCAACTTGATTTGCATGTAAGACGGTGTAAAAGCGATAATAGTAATGTCAGCAAACAATTTAAATGTGCATTAAGGTGTATGCATGCACTTATCGCATTTATGCGCACTTGTTAAGTGCACAAGTTCTGAACCCGCTTTAAGTGCATGTATTATGCGCATATACTTGACACGAGCGCATGCCATGAGATGTATCTTAACTTAACGAGTAACCGTAACTCCAAATCACGTGATTATAACCATAGCAACAATACACTTACGTTGCGATGTATATGTAATGCAAGCGTCATTGACCATGATAAGTGCATAGGCACAGCAAAAGTTAGGCAACTCTTATCAATAAATGCAGATGCTCTTAGCGCGCAGGTATTACCCTTGAAGACGTCGGTGACGACCAAATTCATGCGCTAACTGCGGATAAGCACATGTATGTGTCAGCCCTTGTGACGCAACCCATTGCGCAACTGACGTGGCAGGTCCATACAATCCGACGCTGGCACAATGCAGTTCGGCTCCTCCTGCGTTCGCTCCGAGCCCGTCGACAGCGGCAGCGGTGGCGGTGGCGGTGGAGGTGCAGGTGCAGGTGGAGGTGGATTGCTTGAGCGTGGTCTGTGGAAACACTTCTTTGCCGCGTGCAGTGGACGACAACACGGCAAGTGTATTGCACGGTGGCTTGAAGAAGAGCTGAGCGGAGGTGCCAGAGGTGATGGCTCTGGCGTGGCTGGGGTACGGCCCCAGAGTGGACACTAGCAGAGTCCTGGACCCCGCCGACGTAGCCAAGGGACCCCTCTCCGCCCTCGTGCTGCCGCACATTTTAGCCTTGTAAGCAGTGCAGCATGACATGTGCAGCCAATTCAATGCTGCACACAAGTACGGCATGTATCTGGCTGCACCTACAATGCTTGACGTATATGAATGACTCATACAGTGTGAAATACCCTCAAGGAATGCATGAGGAAGTGTGACTGTTGATGCTATCCGTGTAAGTGAAGCTAGAACATGGATCATCCAGCTGCTTGGGGTGGGGAAGCATGCAGGCGTCGAGACTCGTGCTCTGAAGCTGGAGACCAACCAGTTTGCCGCTGCAGCGCATGCAAGCATGCCGTGTTGTAGACAAGCACATCACGAAAAAACCTCATAGTGCTTGCTATAGGTCAGAGTTGTGATGCTCTGTTCAGTGGCTGGACAGGCTAGCTGCAGGGACGGGCTACCGCCAGCCCACATAGCCAAGATCACGTAGCACGTAGGTTGTGTCACATAGGTTTTGTGCAATAGATCTGCAGCAGTGAGTGTAGCGCTCCCAAGACTGTTGTGACAGGGAGGCCATGTTTTGTGCTGCTGCTGGCACTGTAAGTCAAGGGTTGTGCAGTTACTCGCGAGACCTTCAGAGAGGTTTCTGTTCCCCTGTCGTGTGAGCAAGTAACTCATAGTCTGGTCGTCATGCAGGTATCGCTGCGAGCCTCAGCCAGACACTTTCGATGTTTATGCCATGCACGCGGAGTTTGAGGACCCTATCACGCACTGCAAAGGGTATGCCTTGCGGCTTGGTCATGCTTTTGTGCAGGCAACAGTGACACTTGTGTTTTTGATTACCGGTAAGTGTTTGCACTGACCTTCTATGCACTGGACAGGGCGAAGGAAATCAGGTCTGGCTTTACTGCTATGTCCAAGGTTGGGACGCTGTGTTGAGCTGGTTGCTCACCGGTTTATGGGAATGATGCAGCTTGCGCACATGATGATGATATTCTCGTCATGTGTTTACAAGTGCTGGTGTGTTTCACCTCGCGCAGATCTTCTGGGGTGTGGTGTCAGAATGTTCCGTGGGCGAAGATGCACGTGACAGCAGGTATTTTGTCTGTAGTCACCAAGCTTACAATTCCACAATGCTGTGGAAAAACAGGTTGTCGCTTGACATTGTTTGCGTTGGTGTCTCGCCCCATTTTGAGCAGGAACGGCATCGTGACGCTGGACATGAGACCCACATTTGTCGTGCGCTATGTTGGCCTTGCCGTTACCATCCCAACACTTACCGTGCTGACTATCGCGGATGGCAAGATTGTGCACCATGAGGACAGGTTTGAGGGCGAGTCGTTATTGTTAGCGTGTGCATGGACACATGTAATGTTGGTTGCACGCAGTGCTTGTGACCTGTGGCACTGTTGGTCAGATGGAGCCGAGTGCCGATGCCGAAGGAAGGGAGAGGAACGCTCCTTGGGTATGCATTTGAAACAGCACGTCGCGCAGTGTCCTACTCTATGCACGTCACGATGAGGCTACTGCGCAAGTAGTAATTGACATACTCGAAAGCTGCTTGTGTTGGGGAGGAGACCAAGTTGTTGTGGTAGACGTGTGCATTGAATGACAATGAGTACACACATGCACATGGACTATACAGCGCTTGTCAGGTACGCAAAGCACGGCGCTATTGGTTGCCATAGAGACAGAGAGAACTCCATGTAGCTATAGCTAGTCCTTGGGATGTGATAGCGTGTTTGTGTGATAGTATTCACAGTCCAATGGTTCAACGCCATTGCGTGATGTGTGGTTGACCTTCAACACAGTCTGTTGCGCACTGTTTGTACAAGAGCCATATGCACACATGCTAGTGAGCTCTCATTTCGAGGTGCTCTGACTCGAAGCCCTAGTTGAAAGTTCAAGCTTTAGCAATGAGGTCTTGAAGTACGCTACAGTCGGCAACCTTTTGTATGGACGGCGAGGTATTGATAAAGAAAAGGCCTTTCCCCCACCTCCCCCACGTTACAATGTACCTATAACATCACAATGCATGCTGAATTGGTGTATTGGATTTTTCCATGTATGTACACAAGCATCTCATCTCAGTGCGCGGACCGCTCCATATCACCTCACCACCACACGGTATGTGTGATCTCGCATGCATGAAATGCCTATTCCTTCTTTTGTACACATGCATAGCATTGCATATACGCTACACATGACACACCAACCGTCTATGATGCTCCCATGACAGCATGTGGTTTTGGCGCTTGCACACATGTGATAAGCCAGACGATGAACATATTGATGGTGATAGTTGCCCGCATGCTGCTACTACGCTACTAATCGCACTAGTACTCCTTGAGTACTCCTTGCATATTCTATGCATGCGCCATTGCACACCATATTGTATGTACATGCGCTGACAATATATGAGAGCGCCGCGTCCGCCTACGTGGTCGGGGCCCTTGGGCCACATGTCCCCAGCCCAGCACTGCCGCCACCGTCACTGCTCCTCTCTTCATGATGGCCATCGCCTATACCAGCTGCAAGGCGCAAGCCATGCGCTGATGGCAGAGAGCTGTAAACCCCTCTATGCGCCAGTGCTCCGCCCTCACGCGACGGCATGATTGCGCGTGCACATGTGTAGCACGCGCTAAAAGTCCTCTCTTTGCGTGCCATGCGTCTCCATCGTGAGCGGGTCGAGGTGTCCCCCGGTGGGTGGTCGCCGTCTCTGCGCTGCTTGGCAACCTCCGCTATCTGCATCGGTACGCTTGTCCTATCCCCACACGCCGTGACAATGTGTAGGGCATGGAGGAGAAACTTGGCAAAGTACTTTGTGAACCCAGATTTGGGTTCACAACGTTAATATTTGCAATTCGCAATGTCACTATGTCCATATACAATATTGATGTCAGACTTTGTAGTAAATAGTAGTAAAGCAAACATTTAAGTATCTATTATAGATATTATCAACAATTCAAAGAATGCATGCCCTTCTTGCAAGACAGCCATAATTTTGAAAAATTTTTTAAATAGAGAAGTTTCCTACTTTTACTTGAGCACGACCATACATAAGTAGTGGACTGTAGGGGGAAATGCGTGCTCAAAGGTTTATGCACCGTGAAGCTCACCTTCGTCTTAAGCAGAATAAGTGATGCAATTCTAGTGTTAATGCATCAGTTGTGGTTGATGACTCGTAAGAAGCACGCGACAATATTGAGCGTCCACAACCACCGTTGTAACAAGAGGTGTTCAATGAATGCTGCTCGCAGCTTAGCTTACAACTTGATTGGGTGCCTCGTTTCCTCGATAGACTGGACACATCTCATTTCGCATCGTGATGAGTTTAACTCAGCGTTATCCTCTTCAATTCATCTTTATACCAAGGTACCTCACTGCTTTAGAAAAGGCGAAGCATATGCTCTTTCAAGTTCGGGACTTCATCGCTTCAGAGCAGTCATCCATTCTGTGCATATAATCTATCAGTAAAGCAAAAACTATTCACGTATTCACGTTGCGAGATATTCAGCATGCATAGCCACAATCTGACCAAGCCAGCGTATCGGCTGATAGTCAATGTAAGCCCACGTTGTTGCGTGGGGTCAGCATGATAGCGAACAGATTGTGGGCTGTGGTGAAGCTTGAGTGACGGCAGAAGGCCGTGCAAGGCACATGAAACATCCTCATACTGGCACTCCAGTCTACATGTGTTGCATTGGATTGCCAGCTGCATAGAAAAGCATCGCACCGGCGCTCAACCTGCACATGCTGCCCATTAAATCATCGTCAGTGGTCCAGTGTTGGAGGCACCCACAGTAATATTGATGGCCTCGAACGAGGAGCCCTTGTGATACCTGTGTTCCATGTGCCTGATTTAAACGCGCCCGATGTTGATGCGCTTCAGGAAACCAGGGTTTGCATTCTCTACCCAAGCATTACGTATGAAGCACATACTCAGCTACGTTGACGCCCTCGAGCAACCCAACTTCCTCTCCCGTCAGCTTCAGAGCATGGCGAAGAAGCTCGTTCACCGCAGGCTCTCTGAAGACAAACCAAAGCGTGCCGGCTGCTCAGCACTAGAAACACAGCATTGGCAACAGTTGCTGAGAGTTACTCACCTGCAGCCAATGACTTCCACCAGGGGTGCGTAGAGCGTGAGTAGGTGAGTACGAGGACGCCTTTGCATGCTTGAACCTTTTAGATCAGCAACGCCTGTGGCTGCCGTGCTTGGAGCAACACTCTGCAGCTCGCGTGCGTCTTGTAGGTGAGCCCGAGCCGCCAGCTGAGGATGCAGAGTCAGCTCACACAGCTCTTCTAACATAGCAGTCATCTCGTCAAGGCGGACACGAGGAAGGAGGAAGCCTCCTACAGTAGCATCAGAGATTGGTTAACACAACGTGCACACAAGTAATAACCATGCAGTCGCCAACCGTAATGCTGCTATGCGTCTATCCCGAGTTTACTTGGGACAGACATGCAAACCATTTGCGCAATGCCCGGTGCAGAGCATTTTCTAAAAAAGAGCTTATCCTGATTAGCAAGCTCAAATCAGCTGTTGCTCACCACTTTCCCTCTCGTCGTCAACCCAAGCTTGCAATATAGTCACACAGCGCGCGAGCAAGATGGGCAAGGTGATGCACGCAATGTCCAGCATGCAAACCTGCTGTGCACCTTCGCCAGATCCTCCGCGCCTGCACAAAGCACGTGCTTCTTTGTTGATCAACAACGTACCTGACCAAGTAAGAGTGAAATGTATATAAGTTGTGAACTTACCTGCAGAGCTGGAACAACTTTCGCAGGCACGCTTGGGCAAACCGCTCACTAATCTCAGGGTGATTGCTTCGAGACGGTCCAGCCCGAGAGCCAGGGCTTTGCGGAAGCAGCCGTGGGCGCTCTGTGCATATGTCTATCAACTGCACAAGGCAGCTGCGAACCTGTAAAATGAAAAACGATGTTAGGCAAGCAACGATGACTGGAAAAAGGTTACTGAGAGGTTTCAATGTGCCTGACCTGTGGCGGGGCCTCAGAGCAGGCTATGAGAACATCGTCCACAAGGAGATCAAGCATGGATATCTCCAGTTCCTCATCTTCCGCCGCTAACTGTGTGCTGATTGCCGTCAGCGGTACAGACTCGGACTGTTTTAAAAAGCCTGCCGGGCAGCTCGGTAACCGTCGAGTGGCAGTCAGCATGAATTCTTGGAATGCGGCACTCAATGCCTGCCAGACTAGTTTCACGTCTATGCTGTCAACTTGAGCCCTCTCTCTCAGTGCATTAAGTCCTACAGGTATGATGCTCTTGAATGCGGCCACTGCAGTCCGCCACAAGTGGGCTTCAGGGTTCTCTCGTCGAGTGAGCATCGCACTGGCAAGACA
Source organism: Chlorokybus atmophyticus (assembly GCA_009103225.1). Lineage (NCBI taxonomy): Eukaryota > Viridiplantae > Streptophyta > Chlorokybophyceae > Chlorokybales > Chlorokybaceae > Chlorokybus > Chlorokybus atmophyticus. The sequence continues at coordinate 46,199 of RHPI01002069.1, forward strand.
TGGCACTATTAAATTGATTGATTCGCACAAAGACATGATGCTCATGTAATATGCATCGAGCAAACAAGCCGTGATGCAGACATGATGCTCACAAAACGAGCACAACAATTGAAATTGCTGGCAAGACTGCCATAAGTCGTGCAGTTGTACCCCACGGGCTTGCCAGTTATTAATCATACCGCTTCAAAGCCAGAACAGCGTCGGTGAAGACCATAGCTTGCACTCTGGGAGGCGGTCCATTCCCATAGCAACCGGAAAACAGCTCGCCTGCTCTCTGAGCAAACTCCAGGGCGAAGTACTTTACTGTTGTCGTGTTGTCAACATGACCATTTGATGTTTGCAAGTGTTGAGCGCGCGGGCCAGGGGAGGGTTCAGGAGTTGAACTTGCGCTAGGTGCTGAGGTTGCTTGGTATGATAACAACTGTCGCAGTAACCCTGGCCACAACTCGGTGTGGCGCGATTCAAGAGGAACAACCACTGCCAACACCTCCAGCACAGCCTTTTGCACTGGAGGCAAGGATCCCTGCAGCAAGGTCATTTGGGATTGGGGAAAAACCGACTTTGTCCTCATAATACGCGTTCAGGCTAATACATACCAAACAATATGGGTTTACAAACAGGTTTCAGGGAAGATTACTTACTTTGGGATGAACTGGCTGATCCAGTTCGGCTGTTGGGTTGCAGGCGAACTCATTGAGCAACACAAATAGCAACTGCACGTCCTCGGCCTCGAGGACATGGCGGCAGTCCAAGTACAGCTCCTTCAGGTTGTTGACTATGTCCACACGAGTCTTACAGGGCACAACGCACTGAGGCTGAGTGCATGCTTGCACAACAGCCAGCAGAGACTTCTGCACCACCAGCCAGTAGGAGCGGGGCATGACGCCGCAGCCCAAGTGGGCCTGCACTGCCACCTGAAGGGACTGCACTGCTGCGGAACAAACCTCCTTGCTACCGCGGCTGGCACTGTGTTCCATGAAGTTGATAATTGATGCCCATGCCATATCAAACCTGCACACAATACAGTACACAGTCTCAGCATTGCACAGACCAGATAGTTCTTCAAAGCAAACACTTACCCGTCAATGGACAACAGGAGTGCAAAGTATGTGCGCAGCAGTTTGGCAATGCCCTTCAACGCAAGGACAACAGTTTCGTCCCACTGTTTCTGTTCCGAGTTCCGGCTGTGGTGCACCAACATCATGACAGCGCGGCCCTTTTCGCGACCAAGCTCTTTACCAACATTTTCATCTGCAGATGATGTCGCAGCAAGATGACGAACGGTGTCACATAGTGGCAAAAGTATGTCGTATAAGCAACTGCGCCACAATGTCACCGACAGTCTGCCTCCGTGTGACACTATAGCTGCTGTTAGCGTGCGGACTGCACTATTGCGAACTTCAGGGCGGTGATCTGTGCATAAGGCCTGTGCAGCGAAACAACCATAAGTAAATATCGGCAATTCAGCAGCTCCTAAGCATTGCAGCAAGATACCGACAGACATGCTTCGCTCACCTTCAGGGCAACAAACATGGGCAGCAAGTACTCATCGACCTCGCTGACAAGTGGTAATGACTCAACAACATGTTTGTCAATGCTTGTAGCTCGCGTAAGGTTGTCCATACTCTGATTGCGGCTCAACAATTGCTCGTCAGAGTGCTCCCTGGCACAATTGGAAGTAAGTTTGAGTGTACTTAGAACAAACAACAATGACTTCTCTTGATCACCGACGGATACCTGCTGAGCGTGGCGTCATTACTCTCGGTATGTGCAGCACGTGTGCCTGCGCTGTTTGGGAGCAAGCCCTTGCCGTAGTAATCAGCCATGCTCCACAGAGAGCCTATTGCAGTCAGGCTGATGTTGAGGTCAATTTGTTGTGCGCCGTAAGTCATTGCCATGTCAACACAAAGCTGAAGGCACGAAGCTGGCACGTTCGCCAAGCAGTCATTGACAACAAGCTGCACAGACTGAAAGGCCAGCTGCAGCGTACTATCCTCGTTCTGTGAAGCCACGGAGCGCAGAAGTTGGAGGATAGGCCGGTACCCCGCTGTGAGCACGTCACCGCGCTTTTGCAATATCTGCAGCAGAACGCGAAGGGCAGCAAGGCGGGTGTCGACTTTGGAAGAGTTCTGCGAGGTAAATCAAGTGTCAGAAGCCGCGCTTGCTTGCCATGTGGCATGTATAAGCACCTGAGGTCTAGTGTCCCTACCTGCAGCGCCAGTAAAGGCTCAAGGACGATGCATTCAAAGGGCTCAGTCGAGGAATCCTGGTTGCCTTTGGAGACAAACGCGAGCAAAGAAGCTTTGGAGGTGGCTCCCGGGCTGACTGCGTGCCTTGCCAGGATACGGTCCTCGCTGAGAATTGCAGTGATACACCGGTTGAGGGCATGCATGGCCACGCAGCGTACACCGGAGTGCTGATGCTGTGCAACATCCACCAAGTGCACAGCAATAACATCCCAGAAACTTTCTACACGATGCAGATTCACGAGCAGCGTGTCAACCAATCGTTCAACCGCAAACAGTCGCGGGACTTGCTCTTTCAGTGCCGGCCCATTGGCAGTAGCAGCACCACCACCAATTGCCATGGTAGCGCCTAATTGACTGGCGGTGTTAGTGCCCGCACCTGTATACACCCACAGCAACAGGGTCAGCAGACAGATCGGTATGTACTGAGAAATATACCCTGCCTTCGCGCGTACCGCTGAGAAAAGAATCTCGACCACTGGGTTTGATGAGAAGGTTGGAAACGTCAACGAGAGCTTTGACGAGGTGAAGAACAGCATCGTTGGACATCATGGCGGTACTTTCAAACAGCTGCGACGTGAGTGTGGACAAGATAGTTATCTCACTGGACTGCCGGCCAACCGCCTGCCCATCTGGTCTGCGCGTGCTCCCTGCCTCTTGAGTAGCCGCATGCGGTGATGCAAGCACGCGATCCAGAGCAGCCAAGGTCTCGAGAACCAACGCCCATGAGGGTCCGAGCAAGTCATCCAGGCGATGCGCTACGTTGAATAGGGTACGCAACGCGTGTATGTTGGTTGGGTTCAGCATCACAGCCTCACGCGAATCGGCGTCTGAAGGCCGCTTGTCTCCTTTATCTACACTGGAAACTCCTGCAAAATCCGTTTGCATCTGCTGCTAGACAAGCAGAACCACGTGGACCAACGTCAGATCTGTACCTGTGGTGGGGTTTACGAGCGTAAACCTGCACAGAGATGCAAGCCAAGCGTCACGCGGATGAACAATTTGAAGCAACCCGCACGCCTGAGTAAAGCAGCTGTAGCCTTTCAACAGCGCCAACAGCAAAGCTTCGCTGGTTGTCTTGGACAGCAAAAACGCCAAGGCATCCAGTTCGGTCCTCCAAACAGACTCTACCATTTGAGCACAAATCTGCAAATTCAAGTGCAGCATGAATACGTGTCGCCTTGCAGAACTACCCACCCAACAATTGCGTATACCTGCAGGCTCCGGTCTTGAGGCAACATGGCTCCATCCTCGCTTGACTGCCAGAGTCCGTCCGTGACGGGAAGGCCGTCCAGCTCCGGATTGGCAACGGCATCAGGAACAACAGTCGCTGCAAACGTAGGGGAAGGCAGGCCCTTGCCCTCAACAGCACAGTCAGTCAGTGTTGATATGGCAGTGATGACCCCAAGAAGGCACTCAACCGCCAGGCACACCACATACGCCTCCCCTGCCACTGAGTAGTTGCCAGAGCCCGACTGCTCGGAGTCCACCAAAGACGCATCCACGCCCTTCGCGCTACCTTTGAACATGCGCTCCATGGCTAGCATCACTTCCTCAGACGTCTCGCTCGGCTGCTGCAGAAGGTGGACCACCCGAGCAGCAGCCACAACAACGTCCGCAACAACATTGGTTGTCTTTGGTCGCAAGTCAAAGGTGTCATAAAACACTCGAATCACCCGCACATCGGTGGCAAAAGCCCTGATCACTTCCAATACGTACGCACGGTGCCACAAGGGAACATCGGTTTGTGGATCCAGGCTCTTGAGGAGCATTGTAACAAACACTTCACATTCAGTAGTAATGATCCGGCAGAAGTAACGCATGACAGCACCAACTGTCTTCAGCACTTGCCGACGCACAGCTGGCTCGCCAACGTCCCCTGCACCCTGCCAACATGCGACCAAGATTGCGGCTCTTACACTCATGCTCTCATACTGTTTAGGTGTTACGCAATTTGCGCGTGCACTGCGTACCTCAGCTCGCATTGAATTCATCAGCAGCGAACAGACCTTTTTCTTTAAGACCTGCACCACGCAAGACAGCGGTTGCAATCAATGCTTCCTACTGCCATGTGGACACAACCCAAGTGCAAAGCATACCTGTTGAAACTGCAATAGCTGACGAAACAAAACTGGATAATGAGACAACATGTACCTGCGGATCGCACAATTCAGTCGCTAAAAGACGCAAGCTTCAAAAACTTTCTGGTCTGTCAAGCACGCACTGCCCTCGGTACTTGATTAATGAGGTTTCAAAGAGAAGACGCACAGACACTGAGAGGCAATGCAGGTTACTTACTCAATCATATCAAAGGCTAGCGCGCGGGACATGCCTTGAACTCGAAGCCACGACGCCTGTAGACATCAAGTGATATGCACACGGAAGAGGCATGCATCAACATCAACATCAAGCAAAGGCAATGATGCTAACAATATAACGTCACCGTGTACCTGTCCACCACCAGCCAATGTGCAGAGATCCTCAAAAAAAAACAACGCCGATCGAGCGTACACTGTATGAGAGGGCCTGCGTAGAGGGACTGTTGACTGTTGCAATGAATGACACACAGCAACCGTCGGTTGCATACCTAGGATCGCCAGTAAATGCAGTTGCATTCGTCAATCCCTCTGCGGCCACGGTTCGTTCAAACATAAGTGCAGCTGCTTGCCGAATAGTTGACACTGCCGTCCTGCATTACCAAAGACCTGGCAGTTGGCAGGCTGCTCGTGTATACAGCATTGCTCATTGCTGCTGCAGCAAACTGTGTCTTGTTGTGCAACAGCTCGTCACAGCACAAGCAATGCTAACCGCTTCCAAAGGCATGCAACTAGTCAGCAACTCACCTATGCACGCTGTCGGCACTGCGAGCATTGCTGAGCAGCCGCAGGCAGATACTCAACACCAAAGCAACGCTCTCCTGTGAGGTGACTAGCAGTCAGCAGCACGTAGTCATCCAATCACAAAGGGTGAGCTGACATGTTTGTTATGTTACTGGCAAATTGTTGCAAGCTACGAGGCCAATACACAACGCATGTCATGCTTGCCTCCTCCGTGGGGTGCACAGAGGATTGAAACAGCGTAAGCACAGTCTGCAGAACCTTGAGCTGAACGTCTTCATCCTGTACATCTGCGTGCTGCACGCCGGTCATGTTCAGCGATAAAGACAACATGTAGAAGGCAGTAGGCAGAACCACTCAAACACTACAACCAAGTCGAGAGGCGATGCAAGCACAGCTAGAAGGCCCCACTGTAGGCACCTGTCGTAGAGTAGCAATGATCGGCGGCAGAGCGGCTGCCTCGACGGCATCATGCGCTGCCAGGCGTTGCAAGCAAGCCAGGCCATGAATGCTCAACTTCGTATCGCGCTTGCTGCAGCAGAGCAAATAGCACCGCAAAGCTTCATCCACGACAGGCAAGCCGTTTTGCACTGTTGTTGCGCGCAGCTGCAGTAACAAGCATAACACAGTCACCATCCAAGGAGTGCAGCATTGTAGTCGCTGCCAAGTTGAGACAGAATTGTACAGCAACATTGTGTATATTGCACCATGATGGTTAGCACAATTAGTACCCCTGGTTTAGGCGTCATACACAATAAACTGTGAAGCACGGTTTTGTAGATCCAACAGATTGCCAACGGCACCCACTGTGTTTGTCAGCAGCATAGCAACGTTCCTAAGTGCATGCGACCAACGTGGATATAGTTAACTGTCGGTCATGCTGTAGCTGTGACCAGTACAATGCCAAAGTAGCAACAAACACACGGAAACTGTCCTGACATGTTGCATGCAATGACAATGTTTACCGACCCAAAACAATGCTGTGTGACTCCTGCAAGCTGCACCCACACTGTCAGCAAGCGAGATTCCTCTATACCTTGGCTATGCCTTTCTCCGCTGCGTCCTTCACCTCAGGGTGCTTCCGCTTGGCTTCGGCAGCGAGGGAGCGCAGATCGGCCTCCACCACAGCGATGAAATGTGCTGCGGTGGAGTCCGACCTGCCTCGGCTATCCACTGCAGTCATGCTTGCGCTCAAGCTGCTGCGTAGAAACCGTCACTGCAGGATGCTATCAACTAGTAACTGCTGCTGCTGCTGCTGCTTCTCTCCCCGCAGGCTAGCGCTGGCCTCCATGCTGCGGGACAGAAGATCCGCGAAGCCAATCCTCCATGACATATATGACGGTATTAATCAATGGCCAGCATGCTCAGGGGCACACCCCTGCCCGCCACGGCCACCGCCACCACCGCCTGTCCTGGTCGGTCGCCACGTGGCGATCTAGCAGGAAACCCTAATTTTGGTCACGTCTGCCTAACTCGAATCAGAGAGAGAGAGAGACAGAGAGAGAGAGAGAGAGAGAGAGAGAGAGAGGCTGCGAGTGTTTAGGCAAAACTACTGTACAGATCGTGAGCAAGAGCTGATATGGCTGTGATACAGCGCTCCTAAACGTTTTACCGGGTTCAGAGCGTAGCTTACTAAGGTATTGTGTAACTGCTTATCTGGGCAAGAGCTGATATGGCTGTGATACAGCACTCTTGAGCTTTACACCGGGTCCAGAGCGTAGCTTACTGAGATGTTGTGGAACTGCTTATCGTGCATATATTGTATGCTAGATTCGCAACATGCAAGGTGTGAAACATACACAACACCAGCACAGCATGCAGCACTGCATACAATATCTCTGTGCTGCCCGAGTTCCATGCATGAGGGGTATTCATTGAGTGCTTTGTTGCGCAAGTTACATGTGCGGATGTGCAGAGCAGGGCAGCAATACTATGGCGTGTCCGGGACACACTTGCACATGCAGTTGAAGCAGAGCAGCACGCAACAGGGGATGGCAGCAACGACAACCAGGTAATAACTACGACATTAACAAACAGGTGAGTAGGTGCGTGCAGACATGTGGGGAGCAAGCAATTGCCCGCATGCATGCAATGCTGTCATACTGTTATACACTAACACTAACAAGCAATACAATGCCATGTGCTGCCATGGACTGACTCTGCTAGCCTAGACACACTTCACCACCACCCACTTGTGTCACTGGCTAACCCTAACGCGCTAACACTAAACGGCTTGCTTGCTGCGACTGGACAGCCAGGGCACAGCAGGCTCAGGCAGCGGGTGGCGGCGGGGGCATAAGCATTGTCGTTGTCGTTCTTGCAGACGTCCTTGCAGTCAAGCCGGTCGCTATCCACGCCAAGCGCTAACCCACGCTCTGTCTACAGGTATAGCCATACGTACTTGCTGGCTGTCGATCGTCTTCAATGTCGGTTACACTTAGATAGTTGCACTACGCCCCTAGCTAAGCCCTCTGGTGAATAAAGCTCTGTTTGGGTTGGTGGTTACGCGTGTGACTGCCATGTGTGGGACTGTCATGTGTGTTTGCATCAGACAAAGTGTGAGCGCATGAAGGAGCAGGCTATTCAATGTATATATGCATACTCCCTACACGCAGATGTTCTATTCACGATACAACTCTATCTGTCACAAATACCAATCGCCAATAAATCTACATCAGTATCGTGTGCAGTAACAACAGATGCAAAGGCGCATTCATCACCAGAGAGCTAAACTGTGTGTCTGCTCACAGCACTCGACGGGCATATCCAACATACCAAGGTAAAACACCAAGACGCTGCCAGCAGGTGTTGAGCATGGATATTATGATACAGCCCTCAAATACCGACAACTTCAGCAGCTATATATACAGAATGTTACCCATGCGTGCAACCAAAACCCAGTCCTAATCCAGTACTTAGTGCCAAGCTAGTCAACACCCTAGATTGTGCCAACAGAGTTACCCAACGCTGCCCTCCAGCTTCAGGCTCATTAACCCATTAACTTCAGCAGCAAACTCGAGCGGCAGCTCGTTAAAGACATCGCGGCAGAAGCCACTGATGATCATGGCCACAGCTTGCTCAGTGTCAATACCCCTCTGCTGCATGTAAAACAACTGATCCTCGCCAATCTTGCTTGTGCTGGCCTCATGCTCCACCTTAGCAGAAGGCTCCCTCACCTACAGGCCGGCAATGGTTACATGCCTAGTACAACACGCATATACATAACAGACAACTGTTTTCCCAACAAAAGCACCAACACCAAATCTTACCTGGATGTATGGGTATGTATTGGCGCCAGCATTGTCACCAATGAGCATGGAGTCACACTGTGAGTAGTTGCGTGCTCCTGCTGCGTTGGGCCCAATGGACACCAGCCCCCTGTAGCAGTTGACAGACTGCCCTGCGGAGATACCCTTGGACACAATGCGGCTGCGCGTGTTCTTGCCAACATGAACCATCTTGCTGCCTGTATCTGCTTGCTGATGGTTATTGGTCAGCGCCACCGAGTAGAACTCCCCAATGGAGTTGTCGCCAGCCAACACCACACTTGGATACTTCCAGGTAATGGCAGAACCTGTCTCCACTTGTGTCCAGGAAATCTTGGACTTCTTTCCAGCGCAAAGACCACGCTTGGTCACGAAGTTGTAAATGCCACCCACACCATTCTTGTCACCAGCATACCAGTTTTGCACCGTGGAATACTTGATCTCAGCGTTGGCTGCGCAGTAAAGCTCGACCACTGCTGCATGGAGCTGATTCTCGTCATATGATGGCGCTGTGCATCCTTCAAGATAGCTAACATAGCTGCCCTCTTCTGCAACAATCAGTGTGCGCTCAAACTGCCCCGTCTCGCTGGCATTGATCCTGAAGTAAGTAGACAAGTCCATAGGGCAAGTGACGCCTTTGGGTATGTAGCAAAATGAGCCATCGCTAAACACTGCAGCATTCAGAGCCGCATAGTAGTTGTCTCCAATGGGGACAACACTGCCAAGGTACTTCTTGATGAGGTCCGGATGCTCCTTGACAGCCTCTGATATTGAGCAGAAAATGACGCCTGCCTCTGCCAGCTCCTTCTTGAAGGTAGTGGCAATAGACACGGAGTCGAACACAGCATCCACAGCCACCTGCCGGACATTGGCCAGCCGTTTCTGTTCACCCAATGGTATCTCGAGCTTTTCAAAGTACTTCAACATCTCTGGATCCACCTGTATAAAAGCAGTACAAGCTGTTGTAGAACCTACAGCAAAACACTACTACTACACTACTTGGACAAATACAACTACTAAACTACTCTGAGGAACGACAGTGTTACACGAACACGAACCTGATCCAAGCTGTCCAGTGTGGGCTTATTTTTCGGCGCTGAGTAGTAGCTGATAGCCTGAAAGTCAATTGGTTTGTACTTGTTGTCGCTCCACGTTGGCTCCTTCATGGTTTGCCATTTCCGGAACGCTTTCAACCTTGGGCCAGACACAGCCGCTGAGATCATCGTTGACATGTCTACTGTGTCAACTGCACAAGAAACTCAACATGCACGCTACCTGAACTCCAGCATCCAGTCCGGCTCCTCCTTCTTTGCAGAGATCATACGAACCGTTTCCTCATTGAGACCTTTAGGGATTGTTTCACTCTCGATGTTGCCAACGAACCCATACTTGTACTCTCGCTCCAAGAACTTGCTGATCGTGTCATCGCTAGCAGACTTCTTGGGTAGCTGCAAGTAACAGACAAACCCACAATCGATGGACCTGATCGTTATACGTATGAAGCAAAAGCGCACCACGACTTGCATCCAAATAGCTTGCAGAAGCTACGCTTGAACACAAGCTAAACAAACCACGAAATGAATGCCGACGCTGGCTGCTACTTACCACAGGCATGGGTGCAGGCTCTTGGATAACCTCAGCTCTGGTGCTGCTGACTGGCTGCTGCCTTGTGCTGACCGACTGGGGTAACGACAACGGCGATCCAAATGCGCTACTCCGCTTCGCTGACAACTCCGTCTTCGTCCTAGACTCAGGCCTGGTCGCAGGAGCCCGGAACAGCAACCTCTCTGCTGGCACCGCCGCCGCAGCGGCGGTCATGGCAGCTGCCATGGCGGAAACCAAGTCCTCTCAACCAAGCTCCTCAGCACACCAAATTCACTTATGTCCGTATATCCCGGTTCACCACACACCCAGGAACACAACCACTACCACAGCCGACACTGACGACCGCTCCCGTCGACGACACCGCCAACAACACCGCCGCTAACTTCTGCCAGGCACACGCTAGGGTTTCCAGCTATGCAGAAAAAGGCACCGATATCGCTGCATTATGTTGTGGTATTTGCTTGCTGGCACCTAGCAAGCGGATATCAGCGCTTCACAGAGGGCTGTACGCATCGCAGCCCCGCGCTGCGCTCTTCAGGCGAATCTCGCAACCGGGCAGCGCGCCCTGCAATCTGGGCGAGAGGCCATCTGCCAATCAGCGCCCGCGCCTCTACGGGCCGCCCAAAAGTTCCAAGTGCGACGCGTGGAGACTCTGAAGACCGTAAGATTGTAACGCAGTGATGTTGGAAGGATGTTGGAAGGAAAAGTAGATTCGGAAGGTATGTCAATGGCAGAGATTTACCGGAGCTTGTGTAAGTTAGCCGTTTTACTTCCCAGGGCGGCACTGGTGAGTGGGTGTGGCCCGCCGCGTGGGCGTTGGCGTTGGCGTATGCGGAGCCATGCGCGTAGACGTCGTTACGCGCAGCGGCAGGGTGCTGATCGCAGGGATCGAGCTTCCTGACAGCGTGAGTGCTGTTTTCACGGCATTGGTTATGCATGAGTCATTTTGCCCCGTCGCATGCAAGCGCTTCACCATGGTGTTTCGTTACAGGCGCTTGTGGAGGAGCTAAACAATGCAATCTACACGCGTGGTAAGAGTATAATCAATTGCTGTGTTGGTAATGGTATAAAGCTTTGTTATCATTCTATGGTTGCTGCTGCATTGAGTTCCAAGCATGTTCGACAGTCCAGTCCCTTCCAGCATGCAAGCTGCCGATTGTGCCAGAGTGACTCATGTTGGTCATAATGACCAGCCGTTTCATGCACTCCAAGCTTCACACAACAATTGTCTGCTGGCAGTGCGCAAGTACCACCCAAGCAGGCAAAGGCTGACTGTTGCGCAAGGAGTAGGCGGTGAGCAGCAGGCTGGCAAGCCAGTGGCACTGCAGGCTGGATCGAAGCTTCTAGACTATTTTCCAGGAAAGGGTGGAACAGTGGTGTTCAAGGACCTCGGGCCGCAAGTGGGCTGGTCCACAGTGTTTTTCTGGGAGTATTTCGGGCCGCTGGTCATTTTCCTCTCCTTCTGGCTTTTTCGCCACCGCATATACGCACACAAGCAAGCAAGGCCTCTGCATGAAGCTCAAACACTTGGAGTACTCTACTGCGCTCTGCACTACGCCAAGCGGATACTAGAAACCCTTTTCTTGCATAGGTTCAGCCATGGCACAATGCCTTTGTTCAATCTATTCAAGAATTGCGGGTACTATTGGGCCTTCTCGGCTTATATAGCGTACTTTTTGGTGCACCCGCTGTACACGCCGGTGCCGAAGGCGCAGATATATATTGGCTTCGCGCTCGCGCTGCTCAGCCAAGCCTCCAACCTGTATTGCCACTTGATCCTGGCAAACCTGAGGCCGCCCGGGTCAAAAGAGTACAAGATCCCGCGCGGGTTTCTGTTTGAGTATGTCACGTGTGCCAACTACACCACGGAGATATATGGCTGGCTCGGCTTCAACATCGCCACACAAACCCTCTCTGGCTACCTCTTCATGCTGGCTGGCGCTGCACAGATGGTCGCGTGGGCGCAGGCCAAACATAGTCGCCTTCGCAAGGTACCACATTTAACTGTGTGTTAACATCTTTGACTACTGCTTGTCCCTCTGCAGGTTACAACACCTTACAGTTTTAAGGTTGCTGATATGTGCTCTCTTGTCTTGTGCAGACATTTGATGGCAAAGAGGGTCGGCCGCGGTACCCTAGACGATGGGTTATCTTGCCATTGCTGTTGTAGCAAAGCTGCCAACGTACAGAACAATGGGAACTATGCTGCATGCAAGTGTTGGGGCGGTGCATACTGGCTTACTCAGTTCGTGAGCATGAACCTGGCTTGGTAGCAGACTTGAGCTTGTGTGGCAGGCGATACATGCTCAAGTGCCTTATCAGTCGCCATGTGATCCGCAAGTTAATAGTTGGCACCTGTGATTGCAGTTGAGCCGCAGCGGACCTGGCACCTGTGGTTGCAGGAAGTTTCGCAGCCTGACTGTATGGGTATTATTACCATGGCTGCACCTGATACTGTCTATGCTAGTACAAAAATGATGCCGCGCAATCCTAGCAGCAGCGACATTGTGTGCATACATGCGAAGTGCAATGGTAATGCAAAAAGCATAATTCTGTGCATGGCACAATGTGCAAAGGATCAACCCGATAATGCTGTCATGCACGTGTGTAAAATGCATGTGCAATGCGTGCACAGGGGCGTTGTTGTTCAAATGTCCTGACACTTCTTGCGCTACTAGTTGTATCATACAGGCAGGATGCAGTGCAGGAAATGGCTGATTGCCGGCTACAGCTCTTCTCGATTGTCATTGTTGCTGTCATCTTCATGCCGGTGCTTGCGACCATGTTGCAACTTCTGTGCTTTGCGCGCATGCTTCGGCTTCTTCTTATTGACCCCGGCCGAATCAATTGCCGAAGTGACAATCTTGTTGCCTTTCAGCGTGTAACGCTGCTGGTTCCAGTCCAAATGCAACACCTCCGGTTGCTCCAAAATGAATTGGCGTACCTGTCATAAAGATTATGCCCACAAAGTCACACAAGTCTGCTGATTCATCAGCTGTTAGCTTGTAACACAGCTGTGACACATGAGCAACATATACACAAACCACACCTCGAGCAGTTCCTTTCCAGACTCTACTGTTATGAGGATGGTGTTCTCTTCAATGGGATAAAACTTGGGCTGAATCATGCCGGACCTTATGAGCGTGTCCCACTTTGCAGCAAGTTGCTCCAAATCGCTCTGCGCATACCATAGTCAGAGGCAGCTGCAAAGAGCTGAACGCACAACACAGCAGATTCTCACATATGCGCCTGTACTCGCATGTGTACAGGCGTATATGTGATCTGGGTGAGTAATACACTCTTCACCAACCACGTCCACTTGCATGGACTCACACGCAAGAGTTCTTACCTGCCTTTTAGTAGTGCCAGGTTTAAGCTTGACAAACCCCATGGCGGGTCCCTGTTGCTGGGCGGCGAGCATGGCGCTGATGTCGGGCTTGCCATCGTCCCCCATCTGCATCATGTTGGTGATGTCCATGGGTTCCGGTTCGGGCTTGGGCTTGGTCGCGCCCCATGCCTGCCACCACCGCCAACATCAGGCAAGTGCCTTTGCTGTTATAGGAGCTCGCTGCTGTTACACTGCTTGAGCATGTCACAAGTGTAGAAAATATGCAATGCTGTGCATGTGTACAATGAAAGCAATGCGGTGACTGTGTATACAGCGGTGTGTACACAGAGGCGCTACGTACGAACATCTGAATAAGATTACTTTAAACCTGTTGCTTGAACCAACAGCCAGTGTTGACAGCTTGGTAGCATTGCTCAGACAATGCTGCCAACTATTCGCATGCTGTCAAGCGCTGCTACACGCTTCATGAAACAGCAGATGGCTGGCATGAGAGCCGCTGAAGGCAGCTAGCCTCATAGCATACACGCATGCGGATTTCGTCTTCTTCATCACTGTCGTTATCATCATCGTCAGCGCAGCACTGACCTTGAAATCCTCATCCTCCTCGTCGTCCACCACCTCGGAGAGGTCGTCGGTGACGTGTATGCGCCGCCGGTGCGCATCGGCGAACTCGTTCAGGAGCAGGAGCAACGTCACGGAAAGCAGCAGCAGCCATGCCGAAGACGACGCCGAGGACGCCATCCCGGACAACAACAACATCAACCACATCCACAGCTTCGCCCTTAGGGTTGAGCTGCTGAAGCTCTTTCAGCGGCGGCGGCAGCGGCGGCAATGGAGGGTGGGAGCGAGCTGGAGGACGGGGAGATTGAGGTTGAGGAGGAGCTGGAGCAGCGCGTTGCTGACGGAGCAGAGACTAGCTATGGCGAGCAGCAGTTGGTCATCAAGCGGAAGCGTGAGAGCGGTGACACCGCTGAGGCAGAGGAGGTGGTGGTGGAGGCGGAGGCGGAGGAGGGGACTGTTGAGCAGCCACCATCCAGCAGGGCGGCCCGCCGCAAGGCGAAGAAGAAGAAGAGGAAGGTGGAGGCGGCCAAAGGCACCTTCAAGGACTACTATGACGTGTATGGTCCCAAGGTGAGGCTTTTAGACAGATCTTGAGGACATTGCTCGTGTATAGCCTACTGTGTGATCATCGTAGTAGTCGTAAGTAGTTGAATGCCTCAACTCACAACAGCCAGTTAGCACCCGTGTAGTACATTCATCAACATTTCTGTATGCGTGTTTAGTGCTGAATGTGTGTGGTACACAGGCCTACCTTACTGTGCTCTCTCTTCATGTAGCTCTGCATGCATATATTGGCGTACTGCTTCCAATGTGCTGTTTCTATCACAATCTGCTTGTCGTGTCGGGCATGTCATGCAGGTAGACTTCAAACAAGTTACAGGTAGAGCTTAGCTTCACAATGGACACATGCTGGTTACTACTACTTAAGAGTGCTGTTCCTTTCACAACCTGCTTGTTGGAACGTGCATGGCATGCCATGCAGGTAGAGACTTAAGTTACAGGCAGAGCTTAGCTTTACATTGCACATGCTAGTTGTTGCTTGAGGGTGGTGTTTTCCGCAATATGCTGTATCGCTTGCAGAGTCCTCCCAAACCCTTGATGCTGATGCATATTAAGCAGCCGAGTCAGTTCAGTCCTTTCTGCATGACACTGACAGTTGGTTGGGTGACCAGGCTACTGCAGAAGTAACGGTGAAGTTGCAATCTGGAGAGAAGTTGGCGCTGCAGGTGAGGGCCATCATGCAAACTTATCACAGTATGTACATGCCCTACCAGGAAGTTGATTGAGCTTGACTTGCGCACAGCATGACCTGACTTCTGTGTTTTCGTTGATAAGGATCTGCAAAGCCTGATTGTCTGGATTGTTGGTGAAGGCCTGAGTCCACCGTGGGTGTTCATCAAGGTGAATTTTTTTTCTTGTCAATTGCTGGCAATGCCTTGATTCCCTTCAGATTACAGACTACCGACTACCGCTTGCTCGTTTTGCGCAGAACAAGCCCCTCATTTGTAAAACGGTGCTACTGCTGGTTGGAGGTCTGGACTATGACCTCATTATGGAGCACTCTGCAAAGATGCCGTTTCTCACAGCCAACTGCGGACGGCCACTTCCCACAGAAGCTATCAGGCAAGTGAGAGTGCCAGCTTGAGTGAACCAACATCACAGTCGTGTGTCACTTAGGCTTGACACTTGTTCAAAACTGTTGTTCAACAGCAATACAGCCCCTCCAAGTGCACCAATTGGTGCGCTGCTGCGATTGGTACGGCAACGGCGCATGGTAAGTCAAGAGTATTTGTTTATTCTCTCCACAGACATGTCTAACATGGTCTGTCTTACTCGTACAGAAGAATGACACCGCAGCCAGTTCGCAAGCTGCAACATCTCAGAAAGATGCTCAACAGAATGACTTAACATCACCTGGAGCTGTGCCTGCTGAAAATGGCAGTGCCCCTTCCCCATCTCCAGTGGGGAACGGCCTCAAGCATGACGAGGCAGTCAACGGCAACGACCAAGGTGAGGACATGAGCTGACTTGAGGTTTCCCGTTGGTTCATGCCACTAGCGCTAGCTCGCGTGCATTGTTAAGCTAGCTGCCAGCACGGCAAGTTCTCTGCTATCCCCTGCAGGACAAACTTTGAGACTTGGGCTTTGGTGCTGGTTGAATTTGTGGGCCTGAGGCACAAATGCTTCCAGGGTTGTCAACTCCTGTGTGGTGATTGTTGCAGTTTCTGTGGCAGAGCAGAAGACTTCAGCACCATCTGAACCCCCGTTTCCAGCCAGCTACTACGTCCTGTCCAGCGATGACATGCTGGCCAACAACTACCCGCTGCCGCCAGAAAGCGACCAGCCTGACACTGCTGCATGCCTTCCAGGTAACGCCTTCTAACATGCCATCAACTGTACCAGCGCCATGGTGTCCTTGTGTGACTGATGTTGAGACATTGCTATTGGACTGGTTAGTGACAGGGTGATGGTTGTTGTACAGGCTTCGTTACAACGCGTCCAGCGTCAGCACCCATCCCGGAAAACAAAGCAATGGTGGGGGTGGACTGCGAAATGGTAAGTTGTATAAACGTCCAACAGTCTACATGCTGTGTGTTTGATGTTCTTTGTGCCTAACGTGCACCACATTGGGTGCCAGTGCTACACTGCACAAGGGTTGGAGCTTACGCGCTGTACTTTAGTGGATAAGAACGGCGAGGTAAGCTGATGGGTTGAGATCCAAGGGTTCGTTGTTGTGGCTGCATAAGGTGGGTAGTGGCGCGTTAGGCACTTGAGACCTGATCAATTGGTCACTACAGGTTTTGTATGATGAGTTGGTGAAGCCAGCAAACCCAATCAAGGATTACAACACAAAGTATGTTTCAAGCTGATATGTTTTTTTGGTGCGTCCTTGAAGCTTATCTATTAAGCTGATCTAATGATGCAATGCGCGTTCATGTTGGTAAGCGTGCCTTGTATCGTGTTGCACAGGTTTAGTGGCATCACCGCTGAGATGCTTGCTGATGTCACAACCACCATTGAGGATGTGCAGGTCAGCAGCTTTGTAGGTGATCATGTCAGCTGTCGCTTGATGCTGCCTTACAGGTCTGTGTGCATTGTCGTGCGTGAGTTCAAATGACTCAAGTGTACGCGCTGTGCAGAGGGCCTTTCTGGACCTTGTGCCTGCAGAGACGATCCTGGTGGGACACTCTCTGGAGAGTGATCTGTCGCAGATCAAGGTATGTCGCTTGCTGGTCACTAGGCATTCCTGGCCCCCTGAAGTGACATAGCTGACAAGTGGCCTGTGCTACAGCTGCATCATGCAAATGTTATTGACACGGCTCTTCTCTACTCACATCCACGAGGACCACCGTACAAGGTAGGGCACAGTGTTCTGCCAGGCTGCAATGCCGAAGGATTGTCTCATAGTATCTGTGGGCTTGCGTGCACACGTGCTCAGTTCTCCTGGGATTGAATCAATGCTCTTCATGTTACGTGGGACAGTTGGGACTTCGTGTGCTGACGGATCGGTTTCTAAGGCGCCACATACAAGGCAAAGGCGGGCATTGCAGCATAGAAGATGCTAAAGCAGCTATTGATTTGGCAAACTTGAAGATTCAGCATGGTTGGTGGCATGGCCGTGGGCAGCCAATGTTTGCAGCCAAAGCTTATGGAGCGCTAATCATTGTTGCTGATTATATCGGCAGGCCCTGCTTTTGGTGACTCTATAGAACGACCTGGTGAAAATCTCTTTGAGTACTTGGCCCGGTACAAGCGTCGGTGTTCCTACCTTGACAGACCAAGGTACCGCACGACACTCCCAAGATGTCAGTATCACCACGTCAGTAGCAAGAGCGCCTAGCAGCGTGTTCCAGCTCACTGACTTTCTGTCACTCAGGATGCTTCACAAATTCACTTCTGGCAGCGCCTCTGCAATTGTATGCAAGGACGATGCAGAGGTGAGGTCTTCATGCAAATGTGTGCTTGAGGACCAGACATATTGATAAAGCCAGCGCATTGATGGCCGGTTGGTGTGCACAGGTTGCTTCTAAAACAGCGAAAGAGGTTAGGAAGAGCGATATTGACTTTGTGTTTGCCAGGCTTGCGGAGCTGAGCAGCCATTATGAAGGTGAGCACTTGGGTTGTCAGCTACAACAACATCATTTCAAAGTCACCATGTCAAATCACATCTTTTGCATGCTGCAGCTGTCGCGCGTTCAGGCAAACCAACAAGCATAGCTGCCAAAGAAGCCGCGCGCAAAACATGTAAAAGAAGGATAGCTTTGGACGCCACCCTGGAAAAGAATCTGCGGCAGCTGGATGGCCATATTGGTGCTGTGCATGAGGCGCTGCCGACCAACACGCTGTTTATAATCGTTACTGGTCACGGAGATACGCCGCGTGTGCGGCAGTTGCTGGAGATGAAGTGGCGCAAGTCCATAGCTGACCCTGAGTGGAATAGCACTCATGAGGCTGCGCTTGAGGTTGCCATCAGGCGTGCCACCACTGCTGTATCGTACGTGTCTATCAAGCAATGATAGATTCTCACAGCACTGCATGTTTGCTCACACAGTGTTGAAGCATACCTACGAGTGCTCAATTGGCTGGAGTGCTTATGGATTGTTGCCGATGGGAGTTGTAATACAGAGAGGCCATTGTACAGTTCAGGTATTGCAATGAACACTGCTATTGTACAGAAATGCGAGAGGGGTATGTGTTGGTGTTATTGCGGCAACACAATTAAGGACCGAGATGGGTCACAGAATGTTGGTTGTGCAGTGTTTGTTTGCATATGGTAGCACAGAGGGGTTCACAAGGTAAGACAGCTGCATGAGCGTCGTGAGCTGCCTGCATAGGGTATAAGTCAATCGACACACATGCAGTCATGCCGTGCCATGCTTAGCACGCCATCAGCCAGCAACACACTGCGCAGCCGGCAGCAAGCAACACATGCACGCCCTTTTCGGCAACTTTCTAAGTGTGGCGCTGCTTGCTCAGGTGAGGAGCTGCTGCTTGCTGCTTCCCTCCTGCCTTGAGCGTGCAGCTGTAGGGCCCAGCGCACTGATATCTTGCCTGTCTGCTTCTGGCACCAACACTAATTTGTAACACACCTACTCCCTAGCCCGTTTGCTTGGTTGCTTGTGTGTGCATTATTGTACAGCGCTTGCGGTTGCTTCTAGCTGCTAAGGTACTGCCCGTCTTGCCATTGTCATTGCATATGCATGTAATAGCTTAGGCTGAACATCACCATACTTCTCTTGTACACGCAATATGTACCAGCACGCAGCCGACACCATACACATTAATTACACACCCCCCGATGTCATGTCTAACAGGCAAGGCCTGATCACTCTCAGGCTGCTATGTAGACATCATGATTGTATGAAAGTTCAACTGCTTTGGTGGGTGCAGTACCTAAGTGGTTCGCTCATGCAGCCAATCCTTGAGCTCATGAGCCTTGAGCATGATGAACTGTACAAAGGGCATTGATAAGCAGCTTGCACAGAGCTGGTCAGTGTGCATATCCTTGCATAAGCATGCATGCCATCCGTCACTGTAGGTGAGAAGGTGTTGATGGCTCTTAAAAGCTCATGTATGGCCTGTGTGGCCAAGAGATTCATATGTGTCACCACAGGATGGGCAAATAGGCTTTTTAGCTCTCTCTTGTGGTCAAGTGTGAAGGCAACAGGGAGAAGTATCAAAGGCTCGACCAGCATGGTGTTGGGGGTCCAGTTGGACTCAACCTGGTGCTTACTAACTGTGAGTTTCGGGTGCTTGGGTTAACTGTTCAAGGGGCCTTCCTTACCCTCCTATGTGGGGCGTTTCTCGGTGGTTCACCTAGGTTTTTTGTGCTGTACCTTGGAGTTCACGCCTGTACTAAAGAAGAGGCGCCTACATGGGGATTTAAGGAGGTTTTATCTAGTAGTTGGCGCCTGCACTAAAGGAGAGGCGCCTGGCTAGGGGCTTGGGTGGTTTACATTATGGCGCCTGTGTTGAAGAAGAGGCGCCTCCCACTTCCTGCTACTGCTGGTAGTGTTGCTGGTGGTCTTCTTAATTGGTTCTGCCCTTGTGTATTGCTCAGAGTGCATGCACGTGTATGTGCATGCTGTAGCCTTATACACTATTGGTGTATGTGTATGCCTCCTATATGTTAAGGATGTGCATGGCCTGTGTGCAAGCACATTAGCCTTGCACATGTGTGGCTGCATCCTTCCAGGGGCATACTGCATGCTCACGCATGTGTGAGCCATTGTTAGCACAGTCACAAGCTTAGGCGGCTACAGATAGAGAGTGGCTTGACCACCCCATTTGTGGTTCGTTACTGGCGACGATGCTATAAGGCTATTGCATTAGTGCACTTAGTGGTTTACATCACTGAGGTGGTGGTTGTGACACCCGGGGCCGCAAACTACTCAACTTATGCCAGTACATGCTGCCATGTGCAGTGGATATTGAGCAGTGGGCGGTGATGGGGATGAAGATGAAGAGGTAGTGTAACATATCTGAAAGTCCTTGATACAGGTATTAAGGACTGGCACCCAGCAATAAAAGTTACGTCATCGGGCTTGCACCGTCTCGCCCTCCTACATTAGGATCCGGGGCAGTTGAGCAAAAGGTGGAGGCAGACGGTGGGTTGGTGGCTTGCAGAAGGGTTGCAGCAAGGACGATGCAAAGCGGTGCAATATATTGATGTGTATGCTCTGCCCCCGCTCCCCATGTACATGATGAGCAATTGCCTTGAATTGCAAAGAATGCACGTCTGAGCATGACGCGGTCAGCAAAAACACCGCACTGATGATGCACAATCACAATCTGGCAAATCCGTTGACGCGCCCTCGGGGCCACAGTTAACATCCCACACTTGTGACGTACACACCAATCCCTGTCAATGCTGCAAAGGAAATTCTTATGAAAGTCGAGTTGCCCGATGGCAACTTGTTTATTGTGGCGCTAGCTTGAGTATAGTTGAGCCCCTGGTTTTGTCGGCTGTGGCTTGTAGCCATCGGTGTCGCTGAGGGCCTGGCAAAATCATTGAGTGCCTCAATGTCTTTTATTATAAGAAGCTGCCACAAGTGTAAATTCCTCGCTGTATGCTTGCGCGCATGTTTTCGGCGCCCCAGGCAACTGCTCGATGACAAATGATGCCCTCAAGGCTAAGACACATGTGCATTACCATTTCGCATTGTATGTACATGATGTGCACTGTAATGTGCTACCTCTTGCGAGGCCAGACAGAAATGCTGCATATCAGAGCAAGTTGGTTAATTGCTTGGAGCGCATGTACATTGTTTCTTCTTAGTCACCGGGTTGACTTGCACACTGCCTGTCAGGTGTACTATACACCTGCATCGCACGCGCTGCTTGTGATGACAGCTTTAATAGCCACTTTGAGTATTCCCATGCCGTCAGGCCTAACAACCATGCTTATATATCGCCTGCAGAAGCCATACAGCCAGAGTCAGTCATTTGATCAGCTGTCACTAACAAAGCCATTCGCCTACGAGTGCTGACAGTCCAAGGGCACTGCCATACTGCTCTCTGCTGGCCCAAAATGGCAGCCCAACAAGTACGCACCTGCTCAAAACTCGTCATGGTAGTACTCATCTTCATATGAGAGTGCGGTATGATAAAAGGTGTTAGGGTTGTTTTCCATCTCCGGCAGCGTGAGAACGCCATCATGGTTGTCATCCGCCTGAAGCACGTGCATCAACGCATATCAAGATAGGAACACCACTCGTTACCCCACGCAGCAACATGTTGATAGCGCAACAAGGCGTACCTCTTGCATGACATGCAAGGCTTGCTCTTTGGCGTAAAACTGCTCGCTAGGTTGCAAGATCTCCATCACTGGTATCAGCTCATCTGGCTGTATAAACCTGAGCCACACAGACAGCTGGTTGAGGACCACTCCATGACTTATGTGTAATAGTCAAGCCGGCATGTTTGCACATTACCCGTCCTTGTTAGAATCCAACAGCGTGAACTTTGTCTGCGTCTCCTTCGCGCTAACAGAGCGATGCGGATCATGCCAGTCATGCTCCTCGTCGTTATGCCGGTCATGATGACCAGGATGATTCTCCGACCAAGCTTCACTGCCAGGGTGCCGATCCTACACAAAGATCCATTCAACTCATGATCAATGCCCTTGCAGGTGGCATGCCAAATCCTCAGTACAGTTTGGGGTGAGTCTCGAGTATATGATTTTAAAGGTGTGTGTGAGTGTCATGGAGCATTATTCATGCGAGCATGCAGTGTAGTACCTCCTTGAAAGGCCAATCTGCAAGCTCGTAGGCCATTGTATCTTTGAATTCTTGGAGATTTAACTTGCCATCAAGGTCTGTGTCACGGTGCCTGCAGCATTGAGAATGACAATCAGTTGGAGCCCTTCCCTAATTGTAACTAGAAAAGCAATGTACAGCACCTACTTTATTTCATTACGCCGAACCAAAGCTTCTAGCTTGGTGTTGTTGCTGTCCTCCGGGTGCAAGAAGCTGCAACACGTTATGTTGCATGAGCACCGCAGCAGTTGTGTCATGGCAAAAACCATGCAATGGTGAGGTGAATGATGCATAAAAAATACGTGTACAAGCAGCAAGCATTGGCCTGTTGACTTACTTCCTGAACTCTGTTACGTTCAGCCGGCCATTGTGATCTTCATCAGCAAGCTCAAAGGTTGTCTTTGAAGACTTTATCCATTCTGCATCCCAACCCAGACAGGGGTAACTTGCATTGCTTCCATATCAGACAGGGTTAACTTGTGTATGCTTGGGAACAGCAAGCACCTTCTTCCTCTGATAAGGGTGTGCTTTCATTGTCGGTGTGGTAAATGTACTCTATCAATGTCACATAACCATCGTGATTGACGTCGTTGTTTTGCAGTTCTCTCCTGGTTCGCATGTGGCTGCTGCGAATGGAGTTGTCCACATGCCAATCGATCATCTCCTCGCCGCTGATGACGCCATCGTTGTCTTCATCAATCCTTGGGAACAGCACTTGTATCCGCTTCAACACGTCAAAGTGGTCCTCAAAGTCCTCATCCAGTCCATAGTGGTCCAACTCGTCCAAATCGTAATCGGCAGCTGCATCCCAATCATCCGCAGTGTCTGACTGCAAACAACCCTCATATTCAAGCAAGTGGCGACCGTCACAATTGTGATGTTGAGTTGCACGTGCTTGTGTTTAATAATGATCACTGCCACTTGTTCATCACCTCCTCATGGGGATCCCATTCGTGCTCATGCTCAGGTGTATGCCAGTCGTGATGGTCGTCATCTTCGCCGTGATGCTGTTCGTGCTGTTGGTGTCTCTCTTGTTGTTGCCGTTTTAGCAAAGCTTCGCGCGCCGTCAAAATTGGGTCAAACTGGATGTGTTCTCGCTGCAGCAACCACAATGGGTGTACGACAAGCATGACATACAACAGGAAGTACATGACTACACAAAATGCATCTGCAACTGAAGACAACCAACTCGGGCAGGCAACCACTTAGCATGCAGATTGGTTGGCGGCCCAAAGCTTACAAGTAAGGTGCTGAGTAAGCTGCGACTCTGTTGCTATTTTCGTAACGTAGGTTGACAGCAATTGCACAACATGAAGCGTATGTAGATAAGTCATGTACGCAGCCATGCAAGATATGTGTGCATAGTGCTTGTGTCAAACACACGCATGCATGCAGAGCACCAACGCAGAAGTGATATCTCAAAGTGACTTCAATGTATGACACAATGTCTTATCGTCTGAGCCATGTATCAAGCACCTTGGTTTCCGCTGTGGCCTCCCCCGAGGGCTTCTTGAGGTGGACGCTGCCGAGACGCCGTCCATGCCGCCTGCCAATGCCGCTCCGACTGCCCGCGCTGTCGGCATGATACTGATCACCTGCCAGCCCACCAGCTCGCCCGGCATTGAGAGCGTTGTTGGCAAGCAGCACCAGCCCAAGCACCGCCACCACCCCAACCACCAGCAGAGCCTGCTTGGTCTGCACTGCCATCCTGCACGCTGCCACTTCAAGCTAATCCGGGTCAAGCTGTCATCGCTATCAGCAAGTATAACCCCGCATACCACAGACAACCCCTGGCCGGCCCCGCCGTCCCCGTCGCCGACACCGACGACCACGACAACAACCACTGTAACAACCTTGCAGTGCAATGCGCAGGGCTTGCTGCGCAGTGCTTTCGGCAGTCAACTGAGGCAAAAGCAACCCTAACCTTCAAGCTTGGTTACTTGAGGTGCTGTGGCAGCGGCGGTGGAGGCGGCGATATTGCTGAGGTCGTTAGGCTTGCTGCTGGTGGCGTTCACAGATCTAGTGTGGAGCAGTTTGCTTGTGGAGCGGAGCTGGTCGTCCTGTCCTACTGTTGTTGTGATGACGATGGTGATGATGTGACATGCTGCGAGGCTATTCAGTGTGCGGAGCGGCGCTGTCAGTAGGCGGCAGCAGCATGAAATGTTGCCCAGGCAGCAGCGCAAGCCTCGTGGTAGGACTGGCCTTGCGTTGTATTGTGTGGTGCTGTTTTGTGCTGAAAGCAGTGCTCAAGCACGTGTGAACGGCTGTCTTACTCAGCAATTATGGCTGTACATCTACATCTGCTTCAGAACCTCCTGTTGTGTGCGTGCATATGCATATGTGCCTGTGCCTGTGCAAGCACACATGCATGTGTGCTTGAGGAGGGATGGCTGTTGACTAAGTCACTACTACTCAACAACATAAAATTAGCTTTGCTGCTTGTGTTGGGATAGTACGTCAGGACATTGCACAACTGCCGCCATCACTATGTCACCTCGTGTCGATTGTGATCCCCTCCCTCGTCCTGTCCTTGGGCAACCCTGCTGGTCACAACTCAATTTAAACCTGATTTAGCATGAGATGGCGGGCCTCCCTCCCATCTAACAGATAGGAGGGAGGCTGAGCCGTTTTGCAGTCATCATAAAACCCTCATAGTGAGTCGTGCTTAGCAACTGTAGTGTTGTCATGTGTACAGCACTTGCTTCGGGGTCCATTTTGCCGCTATAGATGAGATTGAGCTGTGTGTAAGGCAGGCCTTGAGTTGTGCTACCATTGCATTGTTAGCAGCGTGGGTATGCCTTTTGGTTTACCTGCATTGCTTGCACATTGGAGCCACGTGGTAGATTTCCGTGTTGCTCCAATGTTGCTGGAATATTGTCTTGACACAGCTAGTGTTTTTACTGCACTTGCCCTTGCGAGGTGAGAACCAGGGCTCACAATCGGCTTCAAGTTGCATAACCCTGTCCATGTGCTTCAGGACATGCAGCATCCCGCCATCTGTCTTCACCTTCAACAGATGGTGCGAGGATTTCTTCCCCTCAGTCAACAGTCATTGGAGTAAATGCAGGGGAGCTGCACACGGAAGTTCGCAGGTAATCAGATGGTCCGCGCACCTGCACATGGTCAACAACATCAACCTATGCGCGCGCGTATATGCACATGGGGTACCGACTGTAAATGTGGTGTGTGTCTTGTGACGGCAGGGTTAGATTCTGGAAGTTGATTGCCGCTGCTATTGGACTGATTTGCATAATTGGCGCCGCAGCGTTCTTTTCGTTCAGCACCCTATACGATTCTCAACACGGATATGTAAGTTCGCAGCACCTTGCACAGCACCACCATCAACTCGTATGCATATTGGTTGCAGTCAGTTGCTTTGAAGTGAAGCAGCTGAGCGATGCGCTAATGTCATCACCGTATCTCAGACCCGAAACAGCTCAGGCTACTACAACCAGTTAGAACAGCAGCACCCTCAGCAGGAGCCATTGCAGACACAAACTCGCAAGTACCAACAGCACGGCCTGCATTCATACATTGAGTTTGGATGCTACCGAACAGGTCCACAGAACTTCACTGCCGTTGGCTTGTCGCCTCTTGTGTTGCACGACGACAAGGATGCAACTGTCTGCTGGTGGCAGGTGAGCGTGATATTACTTAATGCTGTGTTGGGCACTGAGTGTGCTGATTGTTTCACACCATTCTTAAGCGAGAAGACCCTTGACGCCATGTTGACTAAAGCTCAGTTCTCATATGCAGGCAAACGATGGCCCAAAGGTAGATGGTCAGTTACGGTATTACTTCGTCGGCGAGCATCATGACCTCACGTATGAGGTGTTATACTTGGACTGCACATTGTCCACTGCCACAGCAGCGAGCGGAGGCAAGCTGTTCATGCGCATTGACAAGGTGCGTGCCCATTTCTGATTTAGACCATCGTGGCTGCTATACCCAGTGACGTGAGTTTGGTTTACTTCTTTTGTAAAGCCAACATACCAATGGTTGTCAGGAAGATGTCATGGTGCTGGAAGAGGAACCTGGGCAGCCATTGCTGCCAGGACCTGACGCAATCAAGTATGATGTGGCGTTCTGCGGAGCCCCGATGTACGGGCAGTTAGCGCCTCATAGAGTCGAAGAATGGCTTCAGTACCATCTGGCCGCAGGCATTCAACACTACATTTTCTATGACGTTGGAGCTTGTCAAACCCCTGACATGGCGCAAGCACTAGCACCGCACATTGCTTCTGGTCAGTGCGTAACATGCCCTGTGCATGTGCTCGTTACTCATCTGCACCAGCATCTGCTTCCTGCTTGCTGCTTAGGAGTGTTAAGGGGTATATGTTGTGAGTGTCTTGGAAAGCAGATTGACATATCACACCATTGCAGTATTGGCGTTGCAGGGTTGATAGAAGTGATCGACATGGCAGAGATGACTCAGTATGACGTGTGGGTCTATGCTCAGGTTGGCATACTCAGCACGATGTCATCCTTGCTAATTGAAATTAAGCTTGTCATGTGGCCAGCTGACAGCCCACACTTCTGCATGCCAGGTGCTGGCAGTCAACGACTGTGCGTACAGGACGCGCTTTATTGCCAAGTACACGGCATTCTGGGATTTTGACGAGTACATATGGCTTGAGCCACCTCTTTCGTCAGTCCTGTCTCTTGCTGAAGCTCACCAGAACCCACCATGGATCACATTGGGTTCCATATGGTGGTCCATCGAGTTATGCCTAGAGGTAAAACTCAAGTCCCGTAAGCACCATGTAAACAGCATCATGACAACACAATTTGTTGTGATGTCATGCGTGTGTGCTCTTTATTTCACCTGTGGTGTGGCAGCTTCGTGCATCAATTGGCATGTGGCCGCGTCAAACGACTGTCAATGACTATGGGCTGTGAAGCGTGTGCATGTCAACGAGCTTAATAGCCCAACCCCATGTCCATATACCGGGTGATTGACTCAAGTACCTGTCTGTGACATTGTTTTGCAGGAGGGCGAGGATGCCTTGTGGGATGCAGAGCGCATGGTTTGGCGGTGGCCAGGTGCCTACTGTGCGTGGAAAGAGCGTTTTCCTTTAGAGTTGTGCCTCAGCTACTGGGGCCACCGCAAGTACATTGCGGATCCTCGACGTGTTCGCGCTCTGGAGATTCACCGTGCAGTGTGGCCTGCAAATGAGGTGCGTGGACACAACACAATGTGTTCCTTACCTTGGCGAAGCGCTCATCGAGTTGTGGCTGGTTGTGTTAGTATGCGCTAATTGGATGCTTGGCCTCAAGCTGTACCATATGTCGCTGCAGGGTGTAGACCTGAAGACTGATGTGGCCTGGTTGAATCACTACAAAGGGATTACCGGCCATAGCGCCAATGTATGCACGCAGCTGCACAGCGAAGACTTCAGCCATGAATGGTGGCACAAAGACATGGCCATGCACGATTACGTCCAAGCTGTGCGCCTCGAGCAGAAGGAAACGCAGTTACCTGCTGCTGGTAGTCCAGCTTGATATGCTTGTAGAGTTTGCAGAACCGGGCTCTCCCATGATATCTACATCGTATCATCCTGCCACTGCATGCACGCGTTCTTGCGCTTTCTTGCCGATACACTGCCATGGTAGCTGTCAACTGTGAGTACTGCACTGGGTCAGGCGTCGGGGCTGTGCAGACTGAGTGTCCGATTGCGTTCACACTGGCGTGCGGCCTGCGCTTGTCAGGCTGTCTGATCACAGCATGGTCGGGTGTGGGTTGGAGATCTGGTGCAGTAGAGGGGAGCCATGCTTGGCTGAGATCCATTGCAGTCTGCTTAAGTCCCCCCTGCTGTGAACGCGAGACCTTGGATGTATCAGGCGTGACTCATTGACTCTCTAGAAGACTGTACTACTTTGGGCACAATGCAGGGTCACAACATCACGCACACGCATCTATCACGCACATGCACGCACGCACAAGAAGACATAATAGACGATAGCGTTGCAGGTAGGCAAACCTACATCCCGTAACAAGGTTGGTGCGTCATTGGTATTTTTGTGTTTTGCATGAATGCCGAGCATGTGTTATTGGCTTGCCAAAATGCTGTCATTTAACACAGTTAGCCACTAGTTGGCTTAGGGTTATTACGAACGTAACACAATAAAGCCACATTGCCTTGTGGTAGTATTTGTGCAGGTGATGCCTCTTTGCCTGCCTACCTGCCATTCTCAGCTCTGCTTGCCCTGCGCATGCCAGTCATGTCAACGTCTATCAGTCTAGTGTCTAGCAGTCCTCTCTCCCTATAATCTCTCCATATGTACAAAATGGTATGATGTTGTCACACTGCGCATCCGCTCCCCATCACATGGTCAAGTACATTCACTTGTGTATATAGGTTGTCACATATGCAGCATGCGGTCAGGCGCACACGGCGCATGTGCAGATAGTCAAGATCCGTGCATGCGTGACTGACAGAGGGGCCGCATTAATATTGAACAGTGGAGTGAGGAGGAGTAGAGGGTAGGCAACATGCAGACACGTAGTCCGGTCGTCGAGTATGTGCTGCAAGTTGTGGTGAGTTGCCAGTTGCCCGTTGTTGCTAGATTGTTGCATGCTTGCTTTGAATCTTTTATACAAACATCCGCTATCCATCTAGGCAAATGCCACGTCCGCCTTCGTGGTTGGGGGTCCTTGGGCTACTACCGGCACCGACGCTCCTCGGCTTGGCGATCATTTGCTCGATCCATTGCTTTATGTTTGCTGCAAGGCGCAACCCGGTGGCAATAAAGGTGCACAAAACCTCCAAGTCTCGTCAACCGCTAGCGTCTAGCGTTCAATAGTCTATCATCCGTTGTGGTTGTATGAATGAAGTATTGCTCTAGATGCAGTGTCACCGCCAACCTTACCGCTAGTCAGCGATGACGCGCATTATGTAGCGAGCCTCGGGGTCTCCCAACACAACATGCGCGCGATTGGGCAGCCCCTCCTCCCCCCGTTAGGCTTGCTGCTGGTGGCGTTCACAGATCTAGTGTGGAGCAGTTTGCTTGTGGAGCGGAGCTGGTCGTCCTGTCCTACTGTTGTTGTGATGACGATGGTGATGATGTGACATGCTGCGAGGCTATTCAGTGTGCGGAGCGGCGCTGTCAGTAGGCGGCAGCAGCATGAAATGTTGCCCAGGCAGCAGCGCAAGCCTCGTGGTAGGACTGGCCNATATGGTCGATTTGTGGTTACTCAATGTACCTTCCCGTTACATATGGTGTAAGCTAGGGCTATCGCATTAATTCACTTCATGCAGTGTGCATATAGCAACAATTGCAAATGGATATATGCCATGGTTGAAATAAAGCGCTCATATTGCAAGCAGACATCGCAGGTTATATGCATATGACCCTGCTTAAACGCTGGTACAACAAACACCGCATGAGTGTGTACTGACTCTAGTTGACCAACCGATCACTCGGTTATCGTTTACGTAAGGATAGCGTGCACAAGTGCGTGAATAGCAACACTCGTAACAAGAGAAAGACACAACCACATGTGATGTGATGACATGAGCGTTCACATCTGATATAGTAACTTGTAATCATCCTTTTCATTGCTCTAAGTGAATATGCGACAAGCGTGTCTCGCTAATGTTGCACAACTTGTATTGCACATCTACGCGTCGCTACACAAATGTGCATAAGCATAACCAATATGTGTATGATAGCTTTCAAAGGACGCTAGCTGCAGCTCACTTATATAGAGATGAATTTGAATTTAAACATTCAATGTGACATACCTTCGGGTAACATCGTAACACTACAAGAGTAAGCGACGAGGTTGCTGCAAGGTGTGGTGGCCCACGAACTTAAAGCTCCACTCATACGAATCAAGGGCGAAATAGATGCGGAGGGTTGTGTGGGCAAGCACTTGGCCGGTGGTGTCGTGTGTGGTACACACGATGTCGTCTGCAATGGCGCATCGTGTGTCGTGTGTGTGCAACTATGTCATGGTATGGTGTGATAGCGAGTTACCATGAATTCCCTCTTGCATTCCCTCTTTTGTGCACACGCAATACCGACACTTGAACATTTGTAAATATAGTAGTGAGTTTGTTGCAGAGCCGCCATAACTAGTGACTAAAACAGTATGTATTGGGTTGCAGGTGGAAACAGCTGCGTTACCTGCCACCAAAGTTTGTCGCCCTCTTCAGCTTGCAACTATTGGTGTAGAGCCAGTGCATTACTTTACTTAAACCAATTATGATATCATAACCCCATGACATTGCATGAATTCCTTGGCCGTAGCTCAACAAGCTAACACGCAGGAACGCAAATGCACTAACAAGCCCTTCAATGCTACAGTACATGTGCCCAAGCAGCAGAGTGGGTGACAGTTGTAGCAAAAGCAGCAACAAGAACGTCACATTACAATGCCCTGGACCACAGGAGTTCACAAACCTCCACCAGACGCATTCACAGTAGCAGACAGCATATATCATACTGGGCGCCGCGTGCTGTCAGGACCCAAAGTTGAGTCAATAGTACGTGTGCCTGCTTGTCTGCATTGCTCCAGGTACATATCGCACACCTTAACATGCAACCATGTAATCGTATCGCCAGTGAGTGGCGCTCGTGATGTTGCTGCGACATGAACAGCAATAGCTCCACCACCTCACGTCGTAGCAGACAAGCTTGCCTCGCCAACACGCAAAAAACAAAAGCTACCATGCCACCTTTGTCAGATGACTACCTGCGCCTGTCTCTGTACGGACTGCGACTTCTGCTTCTATGCCTTGAGCGCTCCCGTTCTCTATCGCGGTAACTACTACTCCTGTCATTATCCCGTCTGCCATCTCGATCATCGCGATCTTCTCTGCGTCTGTCCCTATTTGGCGACCTGTCGCGGTGATCTCGTTCGCGTGACTGCTCACGCTCGCGATGCCTCTCTCTGTCACGCTCTCTGTCGCGATCCCTTGAAGGCTCTCTTTCACGCCCTCTCTCACGCTCTCTCTCACGCTCTTTGTCACGCTCCTTCTCGCGCTCCCTTTCTCTGTCTCTGTCTCTATCTCTCTCGCCATCAACCTCCTTGCTGCGCACCTTAACATAATCTTTGGCTGATGCAGACGACGGCCTGGGCAGGGGCGGTGTGGTTTTGCGCATCATCTCCGCGCGTCGCTCGGGAGTGGGCTCCACCGCGTTGCTACGGTGAGGTGCGCGTTGGCCCATAGACACAGATAGCGCTGCTTTCACCGAGGGCGGTCTGCGGATGGGCTCTTCTGTGCCTCGGCGGCTGGCAGCACCCGTGCCGCCGCCCCCGAGTGCCTTGGTGGGCAAGCCGAGAGACTCCAATGTGGTCGTGATCTCGCGCACCACCAGCACGGGTATGCGGGGAAACAGCGTCTCAAAGTAGTACTGCAACACAGAAGCGCACAGTTCAGAACCAAAGGAGCATAATGTCAAACCTGCTTACTGCTAACTACACAAGGTGCCTGCGGGTTGTGACGGTCACCTGAGCAACATCACAGCGCCTTCAGCCCGTAGGCCTGGAACAAGATAGGGAGTGCAACCTCTTTGTAAGAATGTGCAGAGACAGCATGCGTGATGCAATGCCCTGCTCATCAAACAAATGCCAGCAGTTGTGATTCATTACCTGATCAAGCAGCAGATCCCGAGCGTACACCCCAATTGTTGTGGAACGCGCATGGGGACTGGGCTGGATCTCCTGCACCGCAAGCGTGTCATGTCAGCATACCAACACAACAGATAGTTGCCAAATCAGAATGATAAATGCCACAAGCGTACCTCAGGGTCTTGCATGTACGGCTTATACCAGCCCCAAAGTTTTTTGGGGTCGCACACGTAGCGGAGGTACAGGAAACCAGTCTGCAACAAAGGGTTCAGCAAGTAGCACATCTG
The DNA here is from genome assembly GCA_009103225.1 of Chlorokybus atmophyticus. Classification (NCBI taxonomy): domain Eukaryota; kingdom Viridiplantae; phylum Streptophyta; class Chlorokybophyceae; order Chlorokybales; family Chlorokybaceae; genus Chlorokybus; species Chlorokybus atmophyticus. The sequence continues at coordinate 78,184 of RHPI01002069.1, forward strand.
TATTATGTGAGCATATGCGAATCCTTTTTCCGGAAACCTGCTCTCAGCGTGTTGCATGCTGCTGATGAGAAATTACAGAAAAGGAGGGTACTTACTATAGACATACCGCGCGGATGAAGGGAGAGTCACCATGATCAAGCAGGGTTCTGATCTGGCCCTCATTGAGACGCATAGTGAACATCCTGTACAGAATGCAGAATGCAGTGCTTGGGCCCCGACAATTACCACTCATCCATGGCTCGACATGCTCCACTTGGTTGTATATCTCATCAACAGCTTCGTTGAAAGTCTTCAGTCTGGCAAAGATGTCTCTGTAGTAATCCTACATGACGCACCAGCAGCATAAGCACAACTCACCCAATAGAGCATGCCCATCAGCTCTGACCTCAACAAACAGTGATGATGGAAATAAACATTCATGATCTCAACTTAGGCCATGCATGCAACAGTTGCGAAAAACTGGCCAACAAGCAGAAAGGTCAAGTAAGGTGCTGTACACACACTCACCGACTCAAGGATGTTGGCCTTGAGGACACTTTCTACGTTAAACGTACTGGGATTGCCATAAATGTCCATGTCTGTCAGCACGCCGCCTGCAGCCCAGCGCTGCTCGCGCTGCTGGTACTGGTACGGCGGCGGCGGCGGCGACGGCTGCACACGACGCCAACTACGCGGCTGGGAACCCTAAAATGTAACCCCAAAGGTGGTGACTGGCGCAAGCAGCCGTAAGACACCTGAATTGCTCCTGCCTCCCCAACACCCAGCGCAACGCCTCCGCTTCCACCGCGCAACCACCCGCCGCCCAGGCCAGCGCTGCTGCAACCGCCGCCTCCTCCGGCAACCACAACGTCGACACTGACCACAGCAACTGATGTCACCGACAACGTCGACGCAGCGCATGGTCAGCTGAGCAACCGCGTAAGCGAACGTTGTTGAAGCAGCCACGCTAGTTGGCTTGAAGTGACTCCCACCTTAGGTGCGTTCAAGTGTTGAGACTAACGTCATCTGGCGGCGAGCAACCCTGCGACGGATAAGGCGGCATTAGGGTTTGGGGCGGCGGCGGAGCCACGTGGCGGCGGCGGCGGGAAGGGCGGAGGTGTCGCAGGCCGTAGCCATGGCGTGCGCTCCGTGCAAGACAGGGGTCGCCACATGGACGGGTTTGAGGCGGGTTGATACACAGCAGCCGCAGGCTTCAAGGCTGAGGGGCCCCGCTGCATCGGCGGCGCCGGTCCGCAGGGCCTGCGTTGCAACGGCTGCTGCTGCTGCTCCTGCCGTGGACATCATCTCGTTTGAGGGTACCAAGATCGGTGAGGAGAGCATCGCCCTGAGGGCTGCCCGCCCGGGAACTGCCTCTGCTGTTGTGCACCGGGGGCTCGTTGCAGAGATGGCTAACAGGTGCGGTTTTACGGCTGTGACCTCGGGAATGGATTGAATGCTTGTAATTCCTTTGCATTGTATTGCCATTATCTTCTTGGTGCTGGTTTGGTACATGTTTTCTTGCGTGTGGAGTGGTGCTTTGTGGCCTTATGCACCATGACGATGTGCCAACTGCAGCCACAACTTTTTAGTAGCTGCAGTACGCCTATTGCATCACGTCATTGCATGGTAGCCACAGTGGGCCTGCCGTTGCATGGCATGGTAGCCACAGTAGCTTTCCTCCGTGTCTGGAAACGAACGGAATCGGTCCGCATTGGGTTGGGCTGCATACCTTGATGTATGTTAGGGTACGAAGTTGGGTCCACAATTTGCCAATATGCTGACCTGTCTGTAACAGGCGCGCTGGCACAGCAAGCACCTTGACACGAGCTGAGGTGCGAGGCGGAGGCAGGAAACCTTACAAGCAAAAGGGTACTGGCCAGGCGCGAAGGGGTAGTGAGACGTAAGTTGACCTCATCGCATTGATACTGCGTGTTGTTTACCAAATTGCAAATGTCTCAGTTGATGTTGTTGCGCCAGGTCGCCACTGATCAAGGGTGGAGGTGTGTCGTTTGGGCCCAAGCCAAAGGACTGGAGTGTCAGGATGAACAGGAAAGAGAAGAAGCTCGCCATCAGCACTGCACTTGCTAGCGCGGCTGCTGACATGATTGTTGTGGAGGACTTCAGCGACAAGTTCTCGGTTCCAAAGACCAAGGAGTTTGTTGCTGCTCTCAGGCGATGGGGCGTTGAGGAGGGTGAAAAGGCATTGCTTGTCACAACGGAAAATTTTGACAATCTCTACCTGTCAGCGCGCAATGTTGAGACAGTAAGCTACGGGGTTGTTGTGCTGACCCTTGTGCGCAGGGTTTGCATTATGAGTTGCGACTGCTTGCTTTATACAATGGCATTCTTGTTGTATGTTTATCTGTTGTTGGTGGCTCACATGGTACATTGCTAACAGGTGACGCACTGCACTGTCGACAACATTTCCCTGTACAATGTCCTGTACTCGGACAAGATTGTTGTCACCAAGAGTGCGCTGGAGCACATCAAGGAAGCATTTGCTGAGCAAAGCACCGCAGATCAAAGCACCGCAGATGAGAGCTAGAAGACTGCCCCCTACTTGACTGCCGTCTTCATATACATTTTACCAAGGCAATGCGGACTGCATTGCATGTCTGTGAGATGCATTCTGCCTGTGTTTCGTGGAAGGTTGCACAAATCAAACATATCTAACCTGCGCAGCGGGATTCGCATTTAGCTTGACAGCAAGCCAGACACGTATGGCTGTGCCAGTTGCATGTCGTCACATTGTCATGCCAACTGTTGTGGACCAAAACTTCTGGTGCACGTAGCTCAAGCATCTTGCTGGTTCTATTTGTGCCGTGATGACCAAAACACACTGCAGGCCAAACACTCCCTCTCAGCTTGGCGCACACTAGCAGAGCATTGGCATGCAAATGTCAGCCAACACATAATGGGCCATTACTCGCGGCATCTGTTTCATGCTGTGTCATGCTGCGAAGGATTTCTCGGAAGGAATGAGTACGTGCACTGAGCAGTATGGTGCTTGCAAATCAGTCTGTATAGGTGCGAAGACTTCATGTCTGGAATGTGAGCATTGGCAACATTGCTCAATCACTTCCCATGCGCTTTGCTATGCAACCAGAACTCATTCTCGTGCGTGTCAACTGCACACTGCACCAACGATGAATGAGATTCGGGTCAAACATGCGTGTACAAAACGTGCAACATGCATAGTGTGCATGCAACCAACCAGCAGTAGTATGTGTGCAATTGCCATTACGCTCTCAAGATGTAACACTGCAGCCAGTTTATTGACAGCTACACAATTGTGTCTCAATGCGATACTTGCAGTTTTGCTAGTAAAGTATTTGGCGCTTGCGCCAGTCACCAGCAGTCTCAAGGCCCGGCATGGTCTCAAATGATGTCTTTGTAGGCGAGAACGTTGGCTATTGATTCTCTGTGGCCAGCGGCAGAGTCGAAGTCACCTATGTCACACGTGGAGCAACCACATTTGTTACTTACCGCATACATGTACTGTACTTGCATGTACATGCATCAAGTGGTTGAGAGACCCAAGCTTTGTCAGCATGCCTCTCAATGACAATGCTCACCGACAATGTGCCGCTCCTGGTGTTGGTCCAGTTGAGTGCGGCATCCTTTGTGCCAGAGTTGTACGACAGTTTCACTTTGTCATGGGGATGCGTCTGGCGTGTCCAACTAACACTCCACGCCTCCTTATCAAAGTCATAAGCGGGCTCAAACTGCAGACGACACACCACAACTGTTACCACAAAACAACAGTGGGAGTATCAATGTCAAATTGCAGATCTCACCAAGTTGCGGTCATCCGCCAACCAGCTGTACTTCTTGTCAAACTTGTCAGTGTTGATGTTGTACTTGACAGTGGCAGAATTGGCGTTCTTGAAGGCCACAGCAGCCGTGAGTGAAGCAGTGCCCTGTGAACTCACCAATGTGATGTGAGGCTCCAAGCAACAACCAACCGTGCAGCTTGGGGTGAGCTCCAGCAATGCCTTATACGCGTGTCACACCTTTTTCTGGTTGTTGGCAAGTCAGCTTCATAGTCTGCTTGCAACGAATAACAGCTGATGACTGCAGCGAAGCCGCCAGCGCCTTGGCTGCTGCATCCCATTCTTAAGAGAGCGACTGCAGCATAAAATACAAGAGCAGTGAGTATGACACCAAGCAGAGGCTGCATAGTTTACTGCATGATACTATTGTCAAGCATAATCTTACTCCGCAGCTGCGTCCCACTTATAAGAGAACGACTGCAGCATAAACGACAAGAGCAGTGAGTATGACACCAAGCAGAAGCTGCATAGTTTACTGCATAATACTATTGTTAAGCATAACTTACTCCAGGCTTCTACACTGCGACCTTGAAGTCATGGAAGTCGTCAAGCTCGTTGAAGTGCTTGTCCAGCAGCGACAGCTTGAGGGTCACATTATCGGACGGTGTACACCAGCTAGTGAGAGCAAACAACCACACCGGTTCAGGAAGTAAGCAGTTCAGGCAGAAAGCTTCATATGAGCAAACTGAATGTCGCAGTGATCAGCTCTTGGCTTCTCATCTTCTAACTGTCTGGCCGCCTCACTGGCTTCCAATGGTGTTGATTTTGCTGGAGAAGATCAGCTTGGCCGTTGCCTTGCGTCGGTCTGTTTCTCTCTGACCTTAACAATTGGAGCTGCTGTTTGTACCCAATGCAGTAGCACATGACAGCATCACGACTTCATGCTTCTTACCTATAACCGCCGCCGCCACCGCCGCCAGCGACTACATAGCAAGTCGCTGGTGGCAAAGGGTCATTTTTTCATCCGCCGTTGCGCATGCGGGCGGCCGGGTGGGCGGGGTTGCGGGCAAGGGCGGTGTGGGTAGCGGGAGCGTCGATGGCCGCTCCCATAGGCCAGGACGTCGTCGTCGGCGCTGGGGGTGGCGCCGCGCTTTGCAAAGCGCCATTTTTCCGACAACCTGCCCAATGTTCGGCGCAGCGTCGGCTGAGCCGCACCTAAGTGCGCTGCAGCTTGCACCCGCAACAGGAGAAGGAGGAGGCGCATGGGCGTAGGTCGTCCTTACAATCAATCCGTCGGGTTACCAGTAGTAGCGGTCGCCGCTCGACGCAGCCACTGCCTCTCGAGCAGGATCCACAGGAGAAGGAGAACGAAATGGAGAACCCATTCGCAATCTTTAAAAATTTGGCTCCTGTCGTCAGCGTTTGTGTCATGGTGAGTGGCTAGAGCGGGTTTACTTGTAATTGCAGTTTGTTATTTCTAGTGGTTTCCAGTTTAGTAGTCACATTGCTGTTGGCGCAGGTCTATGGATTGGCCTTTGGGTGGTCTCGCCTGGACGCGAAGTTGACCACACTCCACACTGCCTTGACCGCACTCGACTCTACCGTAACAATTATGCAGAACGATGCAAAGGAAAGCCGCAAGGAGATTCTGAAAGCTATTGACTCCAATGTGATAGAGACCATTGGTGTTTTGAAGGGGGTCCTTTTGCTCAAGGACATTAGGGAGGTTCAATGTAGTATGAACTGTTGATTTTAGCTTGTATGTAGCATTGTGGTGTAGAACCTTGTATGAATGCTAGGCGCGCAGTTGCAAAGTATTGCTCTAGATGCAGTGTCTGTGAAAGGATTTTCGCATTCTCATTTTCGCAATTTCGTAGACACATATGCAACATACCATCTCTGCACATAGAGCTACCGAGCAATTCCGTCTCCATGTTACTTGAAGAACAAGTACTTTGCAGGTATAACCACTTCAAACTACACGAAAGCGGGCTATGTACAGGGCGGATTACCTGGACCAAGCGTAGCACATTGACAAGACTATGCTGTACGCAAGGGAGAAGGTGTACAACCTACAGCTATATGTACATGCAGTCAAACCAGCGACATCATCGTCCATGCACACGCCCCAACCATCCAAAGCGCGGTGCAAGCGCAAGCGCAGCCACAGCCAGCACAGCAACTGCCACAGCAGCGTTGCGCGAAGACACCCAAGGCCATAGCTGCTGCAAAGGCTTCCATCTCCGCCACCACGGCAGCACTTCTGCAATCACAAGAGATACCCATGACAACACGCCCACAACGACGTACCGAGTGAACGCGTGGTGACACCAGCAAGCATGCACAATACTGCTGGAATATCATCACTATCAGTACAACAACCTCACCTTTATTGACTGCGGGCTTGGAGGACTTGGCAGGTGTGGCGGGAACCGGTTGCTTGCGTTCTGACAGTGCTAGTGGCTGCGGCTGTTGCTGCGGCTGCTGTTGTCGCGGCTGCGACTGCTGTTGCGGCTCCGGATGCAGTTGAAGCTGCGGTGGCTCTAATGTTGGCGAGATACCTGCGCGCGCTGCTGCAGCTGCTGCTGCTGATTGCTGGATGAGTGCTGAAACAACTAGCGCTTCCCTTATTTCGACATACCTGTGAGGGACAACATTCCCAAACATGAGCACCATCAACATCTGCTGCGAGTCAGCGTGAGCTCAATCAGCATTAGCCAGACCTAAGAGACTCTATGAAGGTGGAGAGAGCGGTGTCATTGCCGAAGGAGAGCACCAAACCGCCCCAGACCGCAAGCCGGTTTTCCTGTAAGCAACAACAGTCAGCAGCATCTCCGCCAGCAGGTGCAGCAGCATACATTCATGCAACATCGTCAAGGGGAACATACCCGATCATAAAGGACATTCGAGTGTAGTCCTCGTGTAGAGTATAGAAACTCGTCACCTCTGGACACCTCCAGACGGTCTGTGTCACCCGCAGTTCAAAGGACACACATACAGGCTACAGCACAAAGCACACTGTTCGCGAAAGCAAGCGCTTACACGAAGAGCAGTTGGGGCACTGGCGAGAGAACTTTGGGCTTGGCGGCTCATATCTGCATGCACAACATTCTTGTGAGGACTCCTTGCTGAAGATTGCAACAAGTAAACAGAGTTCCCAATCTGACATTCAACAGATGACATGCTAGCTGGTATAGGCACCTTAACAGCAGCTTGATGTCTTGCTCAATAACACGCTCAGTGGCAACTCCATCAGGGATATCCTCAGATGTCTCAAACATGCACCTGTCGAATGTAACACATTTGCATGCAGGCCTTGAAGCCATCACAGCCACAAAACGTCGAAGTACCCTGTGAATAGAAAGGAAGGGCGAAAGCCACCTATGGCGCGCAGTGTATCCTCAACTTTGAAGACGCGCAGCGCGCCTGTCCAACAGGGCACACAATATGAGCGCTTACGGCAATACGATTGACGGAGTTGCTCAAGGTGTCGGAAAGCCAAAGAGATGACACCATTCTGCAGGGCAACTGCAGGCAGGTTTGGCATGCATGCCAGGATGTCATGTCAAGAGTATGCCTGCTATGCCTATGCTTGTTGCACTGAACCTGCCTTATTACAACAGTTGTCCTAACATGAACAACATGATACAGCACATTCTGCATTTGGTGACACTCGACAAGGGTTAGAGAAGCTCATGCTCACGTGCTGCATCAGCTTCAACTGAACGCAAGTCTTATAACGAGTTAGGGAAAAACCACAAGTTGCTGGTAAGGCATTATACCTGGCACAGTAAATATAGACGGCATGGACGCTGAATCCCATTCATCATTGTCGGACGTGTCGGACTCGCCGCCCTCACCAGTTGTAACCCTCTCCACACCTCCTAGGTCCTCCTCCTCTTCAGGTGAGGACTGTATGGAGTCACCACAGCAGCAACATCAGCAACCAGGGTACTGCGACCGTTGTTTGCTACAAATACTAGAGTTCATGCACCCATCACCCAACCGCCATGGCTTGCCTTGCGCCAACCAAGCATATGCGAGCAGTACCAGATATGTTTATGGGTGTACAAACCAATGAGTCACCCAATGCTGTACATGCGGCAATGCTGTGCATGCGTTGCTGCATTAAGTACATCTCGGCCAGCTGTTCGCACAGCTCAAAGTGAAGTATAAGATGGCAACGGTATGACTGCGCGTGCCGGTGTAAGCTACCTCTCCTCCAGTGCTGTTGCCCAAAGGATGCTCGCTGGCCGAGTCCGCCCAGCGTGGCAAAGGTGAAACAACCTGCTAAGCTCTGGTTAGCTCGTCCTCCACGCACACAACTCATCTACGATGGCAGACAATAAAATTGCTTGAAGCAAACAGTCACTCGCAAAGGCTTGGTCCATGAGGTACAGCATCAAATCCGTCAAAACAAGAAGATGATGAACAAAAACAGACATCAACACCTGAGGTCAGATACTTTTATGGCACAACTGTTGACAACTCAGCCAAGCGGAGCCTCGCCCGTATAAACGTGGCAGGCATGCATTGTCCACAACACGCTGTATTGCGCAGTGCCATGCATCAACAAGTACTAAGCAAACTAGTGACAAGCTACGACGCCCTTCGCCAGCAAGCTTGACAATGTAATACTGCTAAAGTGGGACAAAGCAGAGAAGTACATTGCGATCAAGTAGGATGACCAGAGAGTCAAACACTACCGGCTCAGCGAGCGATTCACTCTGACACACAAGATAGCTTGCCAACACACAAGATTACACGAGTTACCTCCTCAGAAGAGCTCAGCTCCGCCCATTCAGCCCTGTCGCCAGCGTCGTCGTCGCTGCTGACGCTGCTGCTCCGCCCGCTCCTGGCACCCTGTTCCTCCTCCTCCCCCCTGGCGCTCGACATCCCGCCCCGATCCTCCTTGACATCATCCATCTAGCAACCCTCTCCCTCTCGCTCTCCCCCCAACCCTCCCCTGTTCCGCACGCCCCTCCTCCCTCCCACGTCCTCCCNCGACCAGGTCCTTGTTCACCATTTAGGACCAGGATCACACCACCGGCCCTGACCTAACTACACGCAGCGCCTAAGGGATGAGGCCGAAATCGGGAGGAACCAAATCTGCAGCATGCCAGAATTTGTTAACATGTTAGTCTTGATTCGCCAGCAGAAGGTACAAGCAGGACGGACCTACCCATTTGGTCCTTCCCCCCCCGCCACCACCACCACCACCACCGCCCCCGCCACCGCCTCGCTCCCTCACCCGGCTGCTTGATTGCCACATCAGCTTGCCTTTGGCAGGACAACACACGGATCAACGCGGATCACCATTGATTACTTGCTATCGTCAGTGTTGCCAGTGAACGTGACACTGGCAGCGATCGCCAATGGTTGCAAGCCGGGCTCACTGATCTCAAGGGCGTTCACCTGTTCGCCAATTCTGCCGCATCCAACTGGTCACGGAACACACTTCACTGAGCGTTGTGATCACGGCTCAACAACCTCATGGCGGACTCTGGCAGAGGCGACGGCGACGGCGGTTGTGGTATCGACGCAGTGGTCGTTGCTGTAATTTCTGTCAGCATTGTGTTGCAGCAAGCAGTGTGTGTCTAACCTCCTTCGCCCGCTCTTGTGGACTTATTTTTCCTCGCTTGGTCGAGCTGTAGGTCGACCAGCCAGCTCCTGACACGCTGATTTCCAGGCAGTAGTAGCGCTGTCTTTAAACCCTAGGCGGATTGTCAGCCAAAGTATTGTGTAGATCAAGCTTTCTGCTTGGCATACTGTACTATGGCTTCGAAGAGACGCATGGAAGAGGATGATGAAGGAGGTGAGACTATACACATGTCATTTGGTTGGAAGGATGCCATGTCAGACGTACAGAACGGTATTATGGCTATTACAAGCACATCATAATGGTGATCCACGTACGAGTGTACAGCTGTCACATTATGCTGAGTAGACCATGCCCTTGCGCGTGCATGCCTTGTGTCACACGCAGTGTCAGCCAAGCATGCGTTGCTGTCCTCAGGGAGGACAGCAACGCATGCTTTTGTGTTTAGCCAAAATGCGTACTTGATGGACCTTGATGCTGTGCTGTTGATGGCAACTGCTGCTTGTGTTGAATCCGCATGGCCTGAGGGACACTCTGCTACGTGCAGATGATGAGCACGAGAAGCGTCCTCGTCACAGCTCGCCGCGAGGTCACGAGGTGGTGTTCAGGCTGCTGTGCCCGTGCAGCAAGACGGGGGCGTTGATCGGCAAGGGCGGAGCGACGATTGCGCAATTGAGAGAGGACACTGGCGCTCGCATCCGCGTGGAGGACCTCGTCCCGAACTGTGATGAACGCGTTGTCAACATTTCAGGCACTGATCCCAAACCAGACGCTGAGGATGCTTGGACTCCAGCGCAAGAGGTTTGCACACATCATATTCCACACATGTTGCTAGGTTGGGTAGCAAGTGCACAAGGGGTTACACATGCTACAATACTAGAACATGCCACAATGCTGGGAAAGCATGCAGACACTACGTACACATGCTACCCAACCTATCGGTAGTAGCATATGTCATAGTATGCACATGCTACTCACCACGAACAATGTTTCTGTTATAAACTGAATAGCTTTGCTGTTGCTCCCAGCTGCTGAGCTTGCTGAAGTAACTTCAGGAAGCGCCTCCTGAATTATGTGTGCAATGCAGGCGCTGTTGCGGGTCTTTGCAAAACTGTGTGACGAGGGCGCTACAGACATGGCCGAGGACGGCCAGCACGAAGCTGGTCGGGACTCGGATTCAGCCACAGCCCGGCTGGTTATATCGTCATCGCAGGTGGGCTGCCTTCTGGGCAAAGGCGGCAGCGTCATATCGCAGATGCGTGAGTCGTCTGGCGCGTCCATCCGCATCCTCCCAAGGGATCAAGCACCGGCGTGCGTACAGCATGGCGATGAGCTGCTCCAAGTAAGAGCTACTGATGCGGAGCTCATTACATTTGCACAGCGTTGTTTTGTCATGACATCACTCTGCATCAATCTGACGTAGTGTTGACTTATGCGGCTTGCAGTCCATAGCGCAAACCTGAAGACTTTGCTGTGTGTATGTGCTGTTGTTATTTAGACAAACAATCTTCTCGCAGGTCAGTGGGTCAGCTGCGGCTGTGCAGATGGCGCTCAGAGCTGTTTCCATGCGGCTGCGTAGCAACCCGCCAAAGCCAGCGCGAGGCGGGCGCGAAGCGCATGCACGACGTGTGGAAGGAGGAGACTCGTTGCCTACTGCAGGCAGTGAAGTTCTGTTCCGCGTGCTGTTGGCATCATCTGCTGTGGGAGGCATCATTGGCAAAGGAGGCTCAATGGTCCAGTCAATACGCGATGAAACCGGCGCACGCATAAAGATCCCAGAGGGCGTGCAAGGCTGCGAAGAGCGCGTGGCGGTGATAAGTGGCAATGAAGAGCCGGGAGCTCCCTACTCACCCGCGCAAGAGGGCCTGTTCCGAGTTGTGCATCGGATGGCGCAGACAGAGTCCACCAGGAACGCTGCAGAGTTCGTCGTAAGGATGCTCATTCCCTCCACGCAAGTGGGGTGCATACTCGGGCGAGGCGGCAACGTCATACGCCAGCTGCGAGAACAGAGCGGCGCCACCATCAAGATTGCCGCTCAAGGCCAGCTGCCGGCAGTTGCATCTGAGGGTGATGAGCTGCTGCAGCTGTCGGGCAACTTTTCTTCCGTCATGACCGCGCTTGGCAATGTTGCATTCAGGTTACGAACCGCTTCCCTTCCCGGTAGCGTGCCCACTTTCGTCAACGAGGATGGCGTTGAGCTGCTTGAGAATGGTTTACCCAACATGGCATCATATGACTTCCACACGGGGGCGCCAGCTGTCCACATCCTGTCCACTGTGTACTTGCAAGTGCAGAGCGGGGCCATTGCGGCAGTCATGGCTCAGGCGGGTGCCCATTTGCAAGAGGTGAGAGACGTGTCCGGTGCCAAAGTGCGACTGAGGGAACAGACTGGGCCTTCCCATCAACGCGTGGTTGAGATAATGGGCACACCTGACCAGACAATCAGCGCACAGCAGCTCATGCAAGCCTTCCTTGTGACGGCTGCAGCCAACATAGCCTCTAGCAAATAGCAGTGACAGCAGAACGGCGCAGCGCGTTCATGGCAAGGGTTGAATGAACAGAATTAAGTTGGCATGTCATGACTGGCTGCAGACTGCTGATGCACAAATCACTACCTACAGTGATTTGGTCGTAAGCACTTTCAACGGTTGTGCCATGTCACACAACAGCATGCGTTGGTCATTACAGCATCAGCGATGCTGTCATGAGCGAGCAGCCACCATAAGAGCAGACTAGCATTTTACAGTGCTGCACAAACCACCACTGACAACATGCATATGCAAGGACAATGCGAAGACACTGGCAATACAATAGCAGCTAGCAGCAACAGCAATCGCTACACAACATCACAAGCCACCAAGCACTGCCTAGCCCTATTGGCAATAGGGCTAGGGAGTGGGCGTAGTTCATGTTAGTGCAAGAATGATACAAGCAAGATAGCAGTGCGCTGGGTCCCACAGCTGCACGCTCAAGGCAAGAAGGAAGCAGCAGCTCCTCACCTGAGCAAGCAGCGCCACAGTTAGAAATCGCATGTCGCTGGCACATCCCCCCCC
>RHPI01002069.1:91224-105653 GCA_009103225.1 Chlorokybus atmophyticus
CCCCTTGCATCCATGTGTTGACACATGACACATGGATGATTGTTGTTCCGTGTTGGCCACAAACATGTTTCTGTTCGTTGACATCAGGTATAACTCACACTTGCTGTCAATATGATACACACGTATACAGCTGGTCTTGACATCATCAACTTGAATAATCATACACGCGCTGCTCACGCAAGTGAGGCACCGTATCTTTGACGCTCTCCCTTGTTTGCTGTGACGCTGAGGGGCCTAGCACGCTCTTGTGTTTATTACTTGCTGCCTTGCTTGCTGCTAACACTAACTTATACTGACGGCCCTAGACACTGCTGGTTGCACACCATGCATGCTGCCACAGCAGCATATCCCTTTTGTTCACTGTTCAGTTTGCTTTGCCGTTGCAGTGGTTTGAGGTTGTTGTATTGTGTTGAGTCTGTTGTCGTTGGCTTGTGCCACAATCTTTTGCATATACACAGGTGCACCCATATTCCGGTATGCGACTATACATAGCTGTGATCTTGGCCACGTAGTTAACTATGATGATTGCATGGTCAGTGTTGTCGGCACCAACAGAACCACGCCTTGCTGGCAGGTAAACACACGACGGCCATATATAACACACAAGAGTTGCGTGTAGCATACTCCGAAGTATAGGATAGAACACCATGCACATGCATGCACGCATGACTTACAGGGTTGGGCTGTGGCGGTAGTGGTGGGTAGGCTAGTACAAAGAGGTAGGTCAAGCCGGTGATGGTGCGTACGTTGGTGTTAAATAAGTTTGCGTCGTGTAGTCGTACAGGATGGCATGGAAAGCATGTTGAACGTGTGCGAAGCATTTTGCATGCATGCATCGTTGCGTTGCATAGCCTGTATGCGCAGGTGCACCAGTATGCGACCATGGACACCTTGTACCCGCACCACACCACCACTTGCATTGCATCTAGCGGGCTATAGTTGTATATTTGTACTTTTATACTGATTGCGTTTGAGCGTTGATAATGCATTGACAAACATAGTGCACACAAAGTGCAGTTGTTTAAGTTAGTGACTGCGAGCCCCGAATTGTGCAGACAATGTGTTTTTGTTGTGCAATATAAGAGCCTGTTGCATAGCAAATTGTAAGCTACGCGTGATGCAACATGTAATGATGTGATCAAATTTTAATCGGATTTTGACTTGACAGTGACTTGACATTGTTGTTGTTCAAGTCAACTTTGATGATTGGGTTTTTATATGCTTTATTTACCACTGAGTGTCGTTGACGCATAGCGCTTGCGCTTTAGCGCACAAGCCATTGAACATGTTATATGTTATTTTAAGATCTATAGATTGTTTACCGGTGCTGTCTGTGGGCATGCGCTATGCGGAATTATGCAAAGCGATTGCATCGGCCTTCAATGCAGATTGTGCCTTGCCCACGACACTGTAACTTATACAAAAACAATGATGTATCGGGTACACATTGTGGACAAATACCCGCCTGATGTCATAGTTGGTTGTGTGTGCTGTTGTGGCCATACTTTATGTTGTTGAGCCCCTGGCAATACTTAGTCCCAAAGCTGCTTAAACTTATTAGGAGTCGATATCGTGTGCAAAGCAAGCGCAACATTAATGGCAAGCCACCAACTCAACTTTTGGAACAAGAGTGCGCCATGCTATAAAAGTACCTTTAAAATTATAGCGTCCTCATGTGAGATTTGAAATTGATGATATACACATCGCATAGCTGCATTGTGATTAGATTTTCGCCATCATTGCAAGCTATTAATCATTACACTTAGCACCATGCATTACATTAAGCACCATGCAGGGCCAGCCGTATTAACACCAACCCTAACAGTGCACACAAAACAGCACAACAGGTCCAGAACGAAGGACTAGCGGCAGGGGAGGGGGATGGGGTGGCGGATGGGGTGGCGTAGTGGCACACACGGCACTGCACGTCATTGCACAGCGCCTGTACCTACCTCCTCCACACCCGGCCTAACAAGCTCTCGTGGTTCCCAACAGGTTGGCTACCCTACTTGCTGCACTGCTTCATCCCATCACACAGCACATAGGGCACGTACTTAAGAGCTAGGAAGAACCCGGGGTGGTGTTAATCAACTGTATGTGGGCTGCTGTTGTATGTGCCTGACGTGCGTGGATGCTGCTGCTATAGGACACAACATGCCTGTGCACGTGTGACTATACGGTCTATACCCTATGCACTTCGCCCCGGATTCTAGTGCAGGAAGGAGGGATGGCGCAAGCCTACCCGCCCTCTCATTGCCGGGTGCCAATCCTTGGTGCATGCACCTTAGATTACTAGGTGGTGTGCCTGCCACTGCACAGTTAGGGTTTGCTGGGTTGTATATGTTAGTGGATTCGTGTGGAGCTGCTAGCACGCTGTGTGTTGATGTTCCCCCGATTAGTGCCATACATCTCATATGTAGACGCATTCATGTAGACAGGGACCGGACTACCAAGGACAATATGTCGCAAGATTGGGAGGAGCATAAAAAAACGATTTGCAGAGCCCACTACCAGCTGAACCTACCAGCCGTCAACAACCTGCGCCGCAAAAGAGCTAAGCACCTGGCTGACAATACTGCTTTGAGCCCTATTAATAATACACATGTCATATATGTGATGTATCAATTGCGTGGGGAGAAAGCATGTATGTTGGCTTGTCGTGCAACTCAGCTTTTGCTCGGTTTAAGCAGCATGCGCAGAAATGCAACACAGCGGAAGCTACACCATTGGAGAAAGCTTTGCGAGGAGCTAGCAGCAGTCACTGGGGTATCTCACCAGTAGAACACATACCTCAACCACCAGAGATGGACGGCATGCAATGGCGGAAACTAGCGAGGACGCAAGTGTTGTTTTGGATCCATCTGCTACAAACGCAAGCCCTCAGAGGATTCAATTAGGAGCCGCGAGACCTGCGAAGAACAAGAACTGCCTACACACGCGTATGTGTTGCTGAGAACACGCGCCTTGCCGTATAGAAATGAAGCACCTGCCAACAACAACCAAGTCAGGCATTATGCGTACAGAGACTACGGAAGACGCCTACGCTGCCTGCAGGTATGCATGATACAACGACGGTTCAGCATTAGCCAGCTGTTGCAGTACGACAGACGTAATCTTCAGCGTATGCTCAGCCTTTTTAAGAAATCTACGCCACGGGACCTTGGCCTCTAAACCGGCAAAATCACGTGCCATACACGGCGCTTTGACCAGAGCCATACTGACCTTCCCGAGGCCGCCCAGCAACGCCACTCACATGCTAATTATCTGCAAGTTCTTGGGAGTGGGAGCAAACGCACTTTATTTGCAAGCGTCCAGTACAGCGGCACAAGCAGCACTACCTCAACACCTGCGACGGATGTCAAGAGACCCACTAGCTGGATGTACAATAAAACATCAACCAAATCATTGTGTAACCGCTCTTCGGTTGTCACATGTGTGACCGTACAAGAGCAGGCGCAGGCTATGTCGTATGGCAACTGCAACACAATATTATACAGACCATACAACAACCCAGCGCTGAGCCACGTCGTGACATGCGACTTCAGCATAGCCAGGTTACAGGCGGTGGCAGAATTGATGGGGAGAGGCACAAAGTTCAAGATGCCAGCGTTGGCAACAATGGAAGCAAGCTTGCGAGCACTCACAAGAACACTATACCGGTGGGCAAAAAGACAAGAAGCCAGACACAACCAGCCAGAGTTGCTCAGGCCGTGGGTACATGCAGTACTGGACAACCTGCAGCAACAAGCAGCAGCAGCGCCACCACCACCAGCAACCAACAACAACCCTACCATGACGGTGATGGACAACACAATTATTGGCTACCTACACCACGCCTTTGTCGTAACCCAGGTGGACAAGTGTGCGGGCACATATGCAATGGTGTGCAAGCGGTATTACTTGCAATGCCTCACAACAGAATTGGCCACGCCTACGTACAAGTTGTGGGAGCAATCAGCGCAGCAAGTCATCGCAGCACACGCCAAGTTCAATGCTCACCACGGCTTTAAACATCGCCCATACGGGTCAACCCCCAAGTTACCACACCTCTACCTTACTGCCAAGCTAAACAAAGCACCCCCCAAACTGAGGTTTATAGCGGCAGCATACAACGCTCTCAGACGTCTCTATCTGGCTAACCAACGTATACAAGTGCTGCGCACCTATCCTACACGACATTTAGGCTGACAGTGTACAGGACCCAAGCGTCAGAACATGCTGGATCTTGAAGGACTCCATGGGCTTTGACCATCTCCAGAACTACCACAATACAATAAGAGCACAACAAGACAAGCCAGACTTCCTCAACATGCGGACCTACGACTTCACGACGTTGTAGACCAACAACAACAACAACTTACAGCCCGAAGACCTGGTGGATAACATAGCAGAAGTTATGCGTGAAGTCTTTGCCTATCAGCTACGACATTGGAGGGCAACCACTCTGCACGTCACCGTTAATGCTGGAGTGGTCGCACACAGATGGGCGACAGGCTCTACAATCATTGCAACGCAAGGGACGACCAAGGTCTTCACAGAAGGGTGGTTGGATGTGCTATTGCGCTATGTCTGTGCCAATCTGTGCGTACAAACAGCACAAGACAGAATCCACAGGCAACGCATAGGGATACCAATGGGGAATAACGCGGGGGTTTACTTGCCGAACATGGACCCGTACGCACGAGCTGAGGTGGCTGAGACAACTACGCCCCCCGGTGGACAGACCCCTGTTCCTGAAGCTGGTGTCCAGGATAGTACGATTCGTTGATAACCTCCTCGTCATCGACATACCAGAGTTCATGTACATGTCAGAGACAGCGCTGGGGAGAGGCATCTATCCTGCTCACATGCTCATGCTGGTCCAAACATCCACAGGCTGTAACGGGAAGGTACATTACATTACCACAAATCGGCCATAAATGTACCAAGTGTTTTGTGGTTTAGTGGGCTGTGACATTGGTCATCGGAGCTTGAGGCCCGGGTTCGATTCCTGCCTTGCACACGAATTCCGCGGTCGTTATTTCTCGATCCAATAACATCGTAAATGGTCACTTCATAAGTGCCGTCATCGATGGGTCGCAACTATCGCGGCGACGCGACCTGTGGGGCCAGCAGCGGCGCGCTATGCGCGCGCTGACCGGTATGGGCCTAAATTGGCCGGTCCTTGTGCTGTGGGGCCGGTGACCGACCCTAGCAAACCCCTGGGGTAATTCCCCAGCTGAGCGGGCAGCTGCCGTGGACGTCAGCGTTCTTAAGTGGGGGGAATGTAACGGGAAGGTACATTAAATTACCACAAATCGACCATAAAAGCACCAAGTCTTTTGTGGTCAAGTGGATTGTGACACAGGCACTGCTATCCACTTTTTGGACATTCTCGTCTTGCAGTCTGTTCATCACGGAGTTTACAAGCGACTCTACGACAAGCTGCGAGAACCAAACTTTCAAGGGGTCCCAGTGTTGCGGTCACCTCACCAAGTGTCAGCAATCGCAACCACAAGCAAGCTTAATGTTGACATCTCCCAATACATACGCTTCACAAGATTGTGCACATTCCGCACACACTTCCTGCAGCAGATGCATTGCCTGCTTTGAAACATGTGCAGGCAAGGTACAGCAAGCGTCAGCTGCTGCAGCGACTAAGGGCCAAGATGCAGCAACCGGCGGACTACATCTACGACGTCTCACTTATGCAACTGTACATGCTTTTGGCGAAAGCATGCGAGATAGTCACATGAGGGGAGCAGCTAGTCTGCCCTCATGCACATCACGCAGGGCCAGCCGTACTAACACTAACCCAAACAGTGCACACAACAGCACAACAGGTCCAAAACGAAGGACTAGCGGCGGGGGAGGGGGATGGGGTGGCGGATGGGGTGGCGTAGTGGCACACATAGCACTGCACGTCATTGCACAGCGCCTGTACCTACCTCCTCCACACCCGGCCTAACAAGCTCTCATGGTTCCTAACAGGTTGGCTACCCTACTTGCTGCACTGCTTCAGATCCCATCACACAGCACATAGGGCACGTAGTTAAGAGCTAGGAAGAACCCGGGGTGGTGTTAATTGACTGTATGTGGGCTGCTGTTGTATGTGCCAAACGTGCGTGGATGCTGCTGCTATAGGACACAACATGCCTGTGCACGTGTGACTATACGGTCTAAATCCTATGCATATGATGATGTGTACTGCGCAGAAAAATGAAGCAGCAATAAGTATGACATGTTCTATAAGGAGTTGTGTTCTCTAGCTGCTTGTCATTAACAGTGCTGACTGCTACAACCTGCACAGGTTGAACTGCCATTTGACACGCCACAAGCACTTGTGCGTGGGGTGGGTCAGTCGTATGGTCTTGCCACGATCTTGGCGTATGCACAAGCAGCACCAACCCGCAATCTGCCTAGTGACAAGGCTGATAATGTGCATACAGTCAGTTGCTCGCATATCCTTTACAACAGCCCCTCCAGATCTCACGCAATGCCTTGCACTGCCAGCAGCTGTCAGGCTACATGCACAAGCAGCCACCATTCTGCGGCTGGTGGGGGTGATTTTCAGCAGGAGCTCTTCTTAGCCTCGATCAACCGGTACATAGCTGTCATCATTCACGGACACGCTCTGTAACAGCCGCACTCCATCACAGCTCGCGCCACTGGCTGCTGTGTACAATGCCTTGCTCTCTATCCTACGCACGCTAATAGATGGCTAACACACGGAGTACTCAACCAGTAGTCAAAGCGCCTAGCAGCTCATTTGTTTCCTCATTGCTACTACTCGCAGTCAATATGTCATAGCTTAGCATGCGAGTGAGCGGGTGCTTGGCCTGCTCTTGCAACTCTTCCATTGTAGAGTGAATCTCTTCATTCTCCTTGAAGTAGATGCCGCCCTCTCGGTCAACGAGCTCGCGCACATCCTCTCCAGTCATCGTCCTCTTCTGTACCAAAATGTCGACCATCCTGGAAACAATATGCTTGTTTCTTGATAGGCCGAGGTAGGCCGCTTGGTATGCTTGCTCAACAACCTTGCGCACTTCATCGTCCAGCTGCCGCGCTTGGTAGTCTGAAAAAGACTCATTGGCGGTCTTTTGATAGTCGCCGGACAGAAAGGCCGAGCCAGGCACGCCGCTCTTCCAGGCCACGGGACCAACAGCGTCTGAGAAACCACATCTCCTCACCATCTCCGTCGCCAACTGACAAACGAACGGGTTCCACATGTCAGTTAGAAGCAAGGTTCATCCACCAACTTCCTAGCATCACAGAGAAGCACAGGCTATGACAGAGCAGCAGTGAGCACACACAGTGCGGCGCTGTTCAGTCGCAATGACTCAAATTTCTTGGTTAGAACATGGATCAAACTTCCTGGTTGATGCAATCGTTGGCAGGTAAGCCATCTATACACAACTTGCTCACCTCATGCACTTTCTCAAAGTCATCCGCTGCACCAGGTGTTACCCTGTCCTTGCCAAGCATGACTTGCTCTGCCACCCGGCCACCGAGAGCAACAACCATCTGCTTGAACAAGTACTTCCGGTCGATGATGCCGGAATCTAACCTGGAATCGTCTGGTATGAACACTGTGTATCCGTATTTCTGATTCCTGGCGAGGATGGTGATCCTGCTCAACGTGTCGTAGTTTTTGCAGAGCACTCCGAGCAACGCATGACCAGACTCATGCGTAGCAAGCACTCGAGCTTCCTCATCTTTAACCTGGTCAAGCATGCAATGTTAAAAGCCAGTACACATAAAGTCTTGCACTTGTACAAAAGGAAAGGAAAAGCTGTAAGGTCACCTTGTAACGAGGCCGCTCTTCTCCGCGTCTTTGCTTCCGTGTCATCTCAATCTTGTCAACGGCTACCAGCATGTTGTCGTGCCGCACCGAAGGTTGCAAGTTGATAGTCTGCCAACTCGTTGTCAGTCATTACTCAAGTCAAGAGGTACAGCATTAAGTTACGAACAAGAAACAAGGATCAGTGAGGGATGCCATACAAATGTCATTAGCCAAACGACCCATCAAGAACCGTGACACGTACCGCATCATATACAGCCTCGGTGAGCAGAAGGGCTAAGTCCGCGCCTGTCCAACCTGCTGTCCTATACGCAAGCTGCAAACAACAGCAAAGCAGTTAGCATCAATGAGCAACATGAAGCTCGACTGATGACATAATGGCTCGCAGCTCACCTCTGTCCAGTTGACGTTATTTTCCATGATGAACTTCTTTGCGTGCACCTTCAAGATGTCCTCCCGACCAACACGAGTTGGCAGCGGGATGCGAATGACCCGGTCAAACCTTCCTGGTCTGGTGATGGCCTCATCAAGCGCGTGCGGGCGATTGGTTGCGGCAAGAATCGTAATCCCTCGCACATCCTTGAAACTGTGCATAGCGAGTGTGGGCCGGTGCCAACACAAGTAAATACAACACACATAAATAGCTACCATGTTGCTTCTTCCAATCTAGGCTTTGATACGACAGTAATTAGCCTTACAGATGCTGCTGCAATGGCGACGTACCCATCCATTTCAACAAGGAATTGATTGAGCGTGTTTTCCCTCTCATCAGCACGGGAATCTCCAGCATAACCTCGTTGGCAAGCGATGGCGTCGAACTCATCAATGAACACCATGCAAGGCGCCTGTCACCACCCACAAGGCATAAACCCGACATCCATCATACACAAATACACGCAGATAGTCAGACTTGACGTCAGTGGCGCAGCAACACGATGCTTACGTTAGCCTTAGCTGTATTGAAGAGCACACGCACTCTCGAAGCACCGACACCAACATAGTTGCCTACAAATTCTGGTGCACCAAGTGGGATGAACGCACGGTTCGTCTCCCCAGCCAAAGCACGCGCAATCAGTGTCTTTCCACATCCCGGTGGGCCGACTAGCAGCACGCCCTGTGGACCGGATTGGCAAGTGATGAGTATAATCAAAGACACGAGTACACAGGTCAGGTGAGCACAGCACCTTGGGGACTCTGGCGCCAATAGTGAAGTACCGGTCAGGATCTTCCAAGTAATCAATCAACTCCCTTAACTCTGGCATAACGGAGTCGATGCCAGCAACATCCTTGAAGGTGGTCCGCTTATTTTCCGGAAGTTTCGCCTCCTGTAACACGCGAAGCACTCAATCACTGCTGTTTGCCACATGATGCGAACTTGCAGTGGCAACTGCATTGCAAAGTCGACTACTTACCGCGTCACTTATAGGCCGCCTCAAAACAGGTGCATTTTTCAGCTCCTGCTCTGCGTTAAACTCATTGGGTCGCCTACCCTTCTGCTCGTATGCTTTCTGATACTGATGCTGATCCCATTGTTGCAGAATGTTGTACAACACGATCAGCGGGTAGATGAGAAAGAAGTAAGTCCGCGCATATTCAAACAAGGAAGGCCCTTTCTGAGTAATGAGCCGCACACCATGATCCAAGAGATGTGGCAAAAATAAAGGATCCGAGAAGGGTTCCACTTGAAATCGGCTACCGTCCTGCAGCAACTGGATGGCTTAGCATCCATTTGCATCAGCATGTCCTACATTGAACAAGCAATGTGCTGTTGTTCGAAGGAGAGTAGTAAAACCGTTTTGAGAGAAAGAAAGCATGCATTCCGCTGCATGCACACAAAGGATGATTTCTATAAATACCTTGAGTTGCAGCTCAATGGTGTGGCCATCCCTGCGCAGTGTTGCCTGGTGCACCTGTTCCGTGCCTACTCTGTCCCACATCTCCGTATACGACATGACAGGCAACTTATCGTTGGCCGTCACGGAGGTAAACTCCTTCAACTGCACAACATGCAGCAGCTTCAACAGGCGTGCAAGTACCCAGCATGCACGCAGATTGAGCATAACATTTCCCAAGATAACTACTTGCAAAAACACCAGAGAAGCATGCAAGAATGAAAAGAGTGCATAACAATGTAGACACTGACATTCACCAAACTTCATGTGGGAAAGCAGTGCACAACCAATTGAGCATGTCGTTTGTAAACAAGGCTATGCACAAAATGCCTTGTCGATATTGGGGTAGTGCACTCAGGGAATATTATCAATGATAAGTATATACTTGATAGCAATTGAGCAAGTGCGTACATGTGCTGATCATGGCAATGCGCTACGCCTGTGACACACCTTGGAAACAGCGCTTGCGAGCGGGTTAGAGGTGACAGTTGTCCTAGCAGGGGCTGCGACGGTGGCAGCGGGTGCAGCGTGCGCAATCGGTGCTCTAGAACCAGCCAATAACAACGCAACAACGGTAGCAGCTGCAGCGGCGGCTTTGCTCCATGAGAACAACGTGTTAGGCAGAGCAAATGACTGCGAGCGCTGTGTCGCAGCGTGTTCACGCTGCGATGAACTGCTGCTGCTACAGCTGCATGCCAACAGTCTCCTTTGCAAAATTCCCCGAGGCAGCACAGCTGGCCCAATCACCCGATCAGCACCATCCCTCAACCTAGGCCTGGCCAACCCTGGAGCTGGCCTTCCCAAGCCAATCCTGGATAAGACTGTGGGAACCCATCCCTTCCTGAGCTCTACGGCACATGCCGGCGCCGGCAGCGCCGCCGCGCCCGCCATGGTCGCCGCTGCCTCCCTCGCCGCCCACGGCTAAGGTTAGCCTGGTGACAACCCTAACGCTAATTCTATCCGGAGCTTAGTTCACTGCTGGCGAGTCCAGTTCACTGATTTACGGCTTTGCCAATCCCCCGGTATTCGTTCAGTAATCACCAACGACTCGACAGCTTTAGTGATGGGTGCGAAGTAAATCACCAGTGAGTCACGAGTGATTCAATCGACCCGACCGTTGTGCTTGGCGATGTTTTAAACCTTCGCGGCAGCATTTTGGCTGATTGTTGTTGCTGGTGTTTCTGCCTGCGGCGGTGTTGGCGGTTGCGCTATTGTCGAGGTTAAATCGTTTGCTGCAATCTTCTCGTAAGCGGTACAGCCATAGCATACTGTAGCTTATTCTCCGCGGTGGCATTTGCTTGCCAAAGTTTAACTTGCATGCTTGCAGGTCAACATGACAAAGACAGCTGGTGCGACTTGACATCATGCATTCGTGATGTTCGTTGTGTTGTTGCTTACTCACATGCGTGTTGTAACGCTTGTTCTGCTCAGATGGCAAGCTTCAAGGCACAGCCAGGCTCATTTTCTCCAGCAAAACCAACACCATTGGAAGCCAGGTGAGGTGGCCACAGCCATGCAGGAAAGAAGCTAAGAGCTGATAACTGCGGCACTGACTTAGCTCAAGTGAGAAGCTTTCTGCCTTAGATGCTCTGTAATTGACTTGTGTGCTTATTCTCTACGCTAGCTGACGTACAAGTTGGACGATGTGACCCTCAAGTTGTCTCTGCTGGACAAGCACTTCAACGAGCTTGACGACTTCCGTGACGTCAAGGTCGCAGTGGAGAAGCCTGGAGTAAGATTATGCTAAACAATAGTATCATGCAGTAAACTTTGCAGCCTCTGATGTCATACTCACCTTGGTGTCATACTCACTGCTCTTGTGTTTGATGCTGCAGTCGTTCTCTTACGAATGGGACGCAGCAGCCAAGGCGTTGGCGGCTTCGCTGCAGTCTTCAGCCGTCATTCGTGGCAAGAATGTGAAGCTTACTTATGCCAACAACCAGAAGAAGGTGTGATACATGTATAAGGCATTGCTGGAGCTCAGCCCAAGCTGCACGGTTGGTTGTTTCTTGCAGCCTGATTGCAATGTTGAGTTCACAGGGCACTGCTTCACTCACGACTGCTGTGTCCTTCAACAACGCCAACTCTGCCACTGTCAAGTACAACTGTACCACTGACAAGTTTGACGTGAAGTACAGCTGGTTGGCAGATGACCGCAACTTGGTGAGAGAATTACAACATTGACCATGACACTCAACTAACTTCTGTTATGTTGTTTAATGCTAACAGTGGTGATGTGTTGTCTGTTCAGTTTGAGCCCTCTTATGACTTTGATAAGGAGGCGTGGAGTGTCGGTTGGACACGCCAGACGCATCCCCATGACAAAGTGAAACTGTCGTATAACTCTGGCACAAAGGATGCTGCACTCAACTGGACCAACACCCGCAGCGGCACATTGTCGGTGAGCATGGACTTTAACATACTTGTACTGCAGGCTGGTTGGACCATAGTTACTGCTTTGTTGAAGCACACGTGCTTTATGGAATAATGGATTTGCATGCGTGCATAGGTGACTGCTATTCTGCCACTGGCCACAGCGAACCAGAAGCCGGTGTTCTCATTTGAAAAGACATTCTTTGTCACTGTGCCGGGTCCCGAGACTGCTGGGGTCCGTGTGAGCAAGTGATAGGCTGGTATCATTGACCGCCGGTGCTAGATGTTATTGCGCAAAAAAGCAAGTGACACATGGAGACGTGTTTTCGTAGCTGTGAATCAACTGGCTGTAGAGTTACGTAATATGAGAGAGTAACTACAAGCTGCAAACAGTGTGCAGCTGACATGCAAGAAAACGAAATCTGGACGCATTGCACAGAGTATGCTCAACCCTACTGATGCATGCAAGTGCTCCAGTCATCAAGCTGTCTGTATACTCATAACTAGACTAACTTGCAAGCACAATGCCCATGCTCATATGTTTTGAGTGCGAGGTTCTTCCCAGCTTAGCACAGAACAAAACAGCATAGCAAGAGCTGACTGACATCCTGCCAATGCTTACAATCTGCTATGGCACACCTGAAGGAACAATTCCCTGCCTGCACAGTGTTATCGTAGTGGTGCACAGTACTAGTAGAATCACAACCAGTAAGGTTCTCAACAGCTGTCAGTACTTCACTGCGAAGAGACGAAGAATGGAGAACAAACGAGAGCAAGCTTTGTTTCATTCAACGTGCACAGACTGTCAGCGAGCAACTGTCTACTTCTTCTTCTTCTCATCCTTTATGCCAGCAGACCTGAAACAAACATGCATGGTTAAAAACGTCACAGCTGCAGTTGCGCACGAACAAATGCCTAAAAAACAGCGGAATAGAAGGAATGAGTGACAATATTTACCGCTGCTTCCGCAGGACGATAGCCATGGACTCGCGAGCGCGCTTGGCACGGCTGTGAGTTCCAAGCTTTCTCTTGGCCACCTTCAGCGCTCGCTTATCCTTACCGATCTTCAGCAGCTCAGTGATGCGCCTCTCATAGGGGGCGAACCCAGCGACCTCACGCACAATCTCACGCACGAGCTTCACGCGCTTGCCAGCATACTGCACACGCATGCAAACAGGGATTACCCTCCACAACCGAATTAGCTAACCCTCCAATTGGCGGCGATAACGACGATGAGGACAACACCAACGACGGCAACAACATAACAACTTGTTCACTCACCCCTTTGCGGTTGGCAGGCCTCGGCTTCTGCTCCCGCACCGTCACGACATGGCCCCTGTTTGCGCCGAATGCCAGCCCGGTCTTGGGCGCCTTGGGAGCCATGGCGACCACCACCACGACAGCGACGACGCCGCGGCGGCGACGGCGGCGGTAGGCAAAAAGACCAAACCCTACCTCAAGGCCAGTCCATAACAGGAACTTCCCGTACAGCGCAGCCGATTGGGAGAATACAACAGTCGGTACAGCGCGGCAAAGGCGAAGCATGCTGTATGCCGCGGCATGCTTGTGCATGTTGCTAAGAACATTTGTATTGCCTGTGGCGGTGGCTGCGGCGGTGGTGGTGGCGGAGGAGGAGAAGGAGAAGAGGCAGAGGGAAGAGGGTCAAACTAGGAGAACGCGGCGATGCTGACCTCGCAGCTGGTGCTGCAGCGTGCTGTTGCGGCAGCAGCTGGTGCTCGCTTGACACTGCGCCCTCACCCCAGTCAGCACCAGCCCGCTCGCCTTGCCGCCTCCTCCTCCTCCTCCTCCAGACATAGAGCGGTCGCCATGTCGGCGGCGGGCCCCATGGCGAGCGAGATGGAGAAGAAGCTGACGGAGCAGCTGCGGCCGTCTCGGCTAGAGATTGTCAACGAGTCCCACATGCATGCCGGCCACTCCGGCAACCCCGGCGGTGGCCCCGACGCTGAAACCCACTTCCGCGTGACGGTGAGACATGCAATTCAGATTAACAATGTGTCCGTCGTGCAGTACGTCGTTTGTGAAGTCAATTCACAGTGTGTGCAACATGCATTGTTGTTGGTACGAAGCCGCGATGCTTCACAGATAGTGGCGCTGATGAATCTCAGTCAGTGTGCAACACACAAGATGTTTGTCAAGAGTGTCTGGATTTTCTGCGCCGGAACTTTAACCGTCTCATGCGATGCATGCTCACCAATGGAAGTGCTCAGCATGCTACCACCGCTACAAACCATGCATTGTTGTCGGCTGAAAAAGACAAGTAGAAAGAAAGAAACGGTTGTCGTAAGTGATGTAAGCAATTACCAAGCTCGTGTCACGTGTTACTGTTCCATGAGCATAGGGTGGCACGTTGCTTGCCCCCCCCC
>RHPI01002069.1:105850-149909 GCA_009103225.1 Chlorokybus atmophyticus
CCCCCCCCCCCCCCCCCCCCGGATCCGACTTCAAATGTCATTAATGCGCAACCATCGTCGGCTTCTCAGCCCTAGTAAACAGCTTGCCCAGACTGCTTGTCTTTTTCATGCACTGTGCTTGCTGGTAGCATTTTCCAGTGTAGCATACTGCTTTACAATTGGCGTGGTTAGTGAGCGGTTACACAGTGACCGCTCACTGAACTCACTGTTCTTCACCATCTCCTGCCTTGCTCCGGCATTTCCCGTGTTATCACTCGTATGTTCATGTTCACGGTGAGGCACACTTTGACTATGCAAGTACATCATCTTCTCCCTGCCTCCTTGCCTCCCAACATAATATGTGCAAACAGGTGGTGTCGGATGCTTTTGAGGGCAAATCTCTGGTTGCCCGCCACCGCCTCGTGTACGGCCTGCTGGACGACGAGATGCGTCGGGCCGGAGGCGTGCACGCCCTCGCGCTCACCACCAAAACGCCTGCGGAAATGGCCAAAGCAGGAGGCTCATGACATCCAGGTCACGTCATTTAGAAGTGATTGGTGTGAAATTAAACCCTCAGGTTCATTGGCAGTTTCAATTTTGTTGTTATAGAGGTCTTGACTGCACCTGATAGCCGGTGCTATGTAAGTGCTGCACATGAGCCCAGTATCATTTGCATTCCTGAAGCAGCTTCTAATCTAGAGCTCTGTTTGCTACAACTCAGTGCGTATGTGCTGCTATACTGGTTGTTGACTTGCTTTCGAAATGCTTTAGAGGATGCTTGGATTGTATAGTATTTCCGTGTGCCTCATGCTCATTTGTTGGGCTGACAGCCCAAACACCCCCGCAGCTTGTCATCTCAGTTGGTGCTGTCCATCAGCGCCAAGAGGTCTTCCTCGCCCTCTGCACGCATGCTCAAGAGTGTGCGTCGCACAGCTAGCAAGCAGCTATCCGCGCATTTACGCAGCATGAGGTAGTTTGCACACTGTCAGCATGCATGGATACATGCTGTCAGTCATGGGTCAGTTCTAGTCGTTACCGTTATCACCGGTAGACATGCCGTTCAACACGCGTGCAAGGTCATCTACCGCACGCCTGCGCACAGAGGTGGTTATGGACATGATGCCCGCTAACATGTAATAATGCATGATACTGCGAGTACGAGAAGCTGCCGCGCGGCCATCCCATAGCTGTACCAACAGACCGTCACAATATTGCGCGCTTACCGGCCAGCTGCGTCAATGACGATTGTGTCGCTGCTGCTGTCACCAAGACTGCTGCCTCTATGGACCAAGCATGGTCAGAGTTGGAACAAACTAGAGTTACAGCCCTTTCGAGCGGAAGGACAGAGGTTACAACCGATCCAAGTGTACGTGTACTTACTGCGCAACGGGACCGGCACCAAACAGGTTCAGTTTAAAGGTGTTGGCGTCGTCCTGCAACAGTCAGCTATATGTAAGCAGTGTCGAAGCATGTGGATGACTGCATGTTTATTCCTTGGATTGTGTCATACCGCCTGCGAGGGCCTGATCATGGAAGCGAGCACATTTAGCTCCTTTGTTGCATCCCGGGGCGGCAGCCAGACCTATACAGACATATGCATGCACACGCCATGTTTGGTTCCCCCCACCACTAAACCTCAATAACAGCAACTTGACTTGCACCAAACACAGTCACAACCTGCCAACAAACCTGTTGCTGTTGTAGTTGCTCGCTTGGTTCGGGTTTTGGAGGGAGCGATTCTGAGGAACCGGAATCTGCAATGGCGGGCACCACGCGGTCCTTAGCATATCTGTAGAGTAGCAGACAGATAGGTCATGCCCTCTTTTGAAACCTCATGCATGAGCGGAAACACTCATGACCAGTATATGTTTCAAGAAGGCCGACCCAGGACTTACAGGTTGCCTCCCAGCGGCACCGGATGCACTTTTGTCACTGAGTGCTCAGGTGAATGGCACGCAAGGTCCACCTTGTTGTTGAAGCAGTTGTATCAGACTCATGCTTGGATAAAGCAGAACACACTGCCGACATGAAGCGACACATTCGCAAGCACACGACTCACCTTATACAAGTTGATGACTTCTCCGGTGCTGTTGAATACTCTGCACGCAACACACAGTACCTATCTAGGTTGTCCATATCAAAAGCTCATCTCAAGCGCTAAAGAAGACATGCATCTGCCTGGTACCTCACAGTGCCAAGCTGGGAAGGGGGAGTACCCGAGGCATCTCCTGCGTGGGCATCGGTGTCTTGAGCACCGGGCGAGGGCAGCACAATGTGGCCGTCTGTTGTCTGCAGACCCTCGTGCAGAAACAGAGACACCTGCGTGCATGTGTACGGGTAATTGTACAAGTACCATGAGAACATGTGACAACATACACACATGCCCACTCTCGTCTCTTTCTCTGCCTACCTTGACTCGCCTGTCTTGGAAGAAGTTGCACAGGACTTGGCGCAAATGCCACCAGTCGCCTATAGACAAGGCCTTGTACATCTGTTGTTGCATGTCAACTGAGTTTGTTCATGCTATGTAATGGGGCAGTTGCAGCAGTCAGTGTTGGTTCCTATTTGGGGATTTGGTGTGTGTACCTTTGTCATGCGCATGAGTGCTGCTTGCATCGCCTGCGTGCGAGTGAAGGAGTCAAGCACCACACACAATTTGTTCAAATGGTGGCAAAGCGAGATGCATGCTGATGATGCACAGTGTACCGCAGCGACGGCGCTGTCTTCACGCACGATGTCCATGCATGAGATGACGTGGCGAGAAGTCACCTGCATTTGCATGTGTGCGCGTGTGTGTGTGCGTGCAGTGTGCTTTCACTAAACAGCAGACATCTCATGTTTCAATAAATGGCTGCGGTCACCTCAAGGAGTTGGGTGGGTGCCAGGCAGGAGAGCAGCTGGTACTTGAACCCCATGCTGATCAAGTCGTATAACTAGAAAGAACACATACAGACATGGAATCATGCAAAACAATTCAGGACTGATCAACCTAGAATTAACCAATTGGAAGTGAACAACCGTCAGACACATGCGGGGCGTGCAGACGTACACACATGTGCGCGGGCGCACGCACACAAACGTACGCACGCACATGCCCACCTTGTCCATAGAGGACTCACTGAGCTTCATGATTGAGGAGTGCGCGAGCTTGTCAAACACCTGCGAATGTGTTCACTTCATTTCGCTGATGAGATTAAGGATAGAACATGGCTCATTTATCTCTCTATTGGCGTGCGTGCCTGTCTCGCTTGTACGGGCGAGCACGGCGTCTGCGGTCGGCACACCTCTTCCGTCAACGCATTGTCGCAGAACATCGCGCTGCACACCTCGCGAAGAACTGCAAGCGCACGCACTCGTGTTCGTGTGCGGGTGTTGGTGTGTGCGTTGGTGCATGTGTGTGTTTGTGCGTGCCCGTGTACGGGTGGGCGTGTATGCATTCCTGCGTACACGTGTGCACGTACATGTGCGCATGTGTGTGCGAGTGTATGCGCATGTGAGTGCGAGTGCATGTGCGTGCGTGTGCGTGGTGAAGCAATGAACATTGGCAGCTTTTCATTGCTTGCCTCTGAAGGCCTTGTCTGGTGGGATGGATTGGGCCCGAAGACGCTGCTCCAGTATATACACCATCTCGCTGCCCATATTCATCAGCTGCATGTTATCAACCACCATCACTTAGAGCAAAATCATGAAAAGCAATTTTTGAGGTCATCACAACACATGGGAGACAAGAGCTTTTTGTTGCATCACTTGTTCCAACAGCGAGTTGTGATGGTTGTGCACATCACACATGTATATATGCATACACAGTGGTTATAATGTACTGCACAAGAAACCATTATTGAAGGCGAAAGTAGAAGGAGTTGTTCTGAACAGCTGAGCTTAACTCTTGGCAAGTTTGCCTGTGCTGTTGGAACAAGTGGACGGGTTGTGTTGATGCAGTCAGAGCTTCAATAGCAACAGCTACTACTTGGAAATCAATATTTGCAACACCAATACTCGTGCACGTGAGATTGGAGACATGTACAATAGCGACACTGACAGCAATAGCAGCAGCACCAGGTGCAACCACCACCACCACCACCACCACCACCACCACCACCACAACTCAGTTGCACTTACCAGCATGGGCATCGCCAGCAGCGCCATCTCAAATTGCAAACCCAACCAGACTGAAAACCACTGAGAAGCAGTCCGACAACTGCTCTACGGTACTGCAGCACAACGACCTCTAATGCTGCTGCTGCTGCTGCTGTTTTCAAGCACCATCATGTTCATCGCTCTCTTTGTCCACTGATCGGCTTTCGTCAACTAGTCAGCGGCGCATAGCCCTTGCGCTGAGTGAGTGTGTTCATTGCGTGCGCCAAGTTGGGCGCCGCCGACACGAGGGGCAAGCAGTGCTGCGAACTGCACTACCTACCGGTAACCACACACAAGATAGTCACGTGAGATGTGCCCACAAGCCAAAGCGACCTAACGTTATTCAATGCGCTTCCAGCGCGGTATACCAAAATTATGTTATGTTGTTTCTTGTTCGCTACCGTCCTCTGTGACACCAGAGGGACATCCGTTTCCCTGTCTCTGTGCATGGCGTTGGCAGCGGCGGGGGGCGGCGGCGTTGTCGCGTTGGGTATGGTTGGATGGCGTCTTCTTAAAAGACCGCACTAGCATTAGATCGGTGGATTCTTCGAGGGCCACGCATGGCGCTGAGGAGGACGTTCGGGGCAGCTGCGGCCTCGGCCCTGGTGAGGCCTTCCTCCTTGTCGTTGTCGTCGTGGGCGGCGGCGGCGGTAGCGTCGTCGACGACTTTTCCAACCTTCGGCACCAGATGCTGCAGCTCCTCCTCCTCCTCCTCCTCCTCATCGTCTCCGCCAACGCCGCCGAGCGCTGACCTTAACAGGTGGCAGCACTGAATCTCAGTTCACTCTTACACACACAAAGCATACTACTGAGTTGTTGAACACAGAGATATGTATAGACAACACAATTGCGCATGTTTGCATGCACGCATGAGACATACCATCATACGCATGCCCACATACGACACGCATCCTCATGTTATTCGCATGCACGTGCATGTATGATAAGTCACATAATGTCCATGTGGACCCTCATACACTCCTGCTCACATATTTTTATACACACGTATGCAGGTGGCAGCAGCCGTCCAAATATGGCGTGCCGAAGTACTCTGGCCTCTCCACCCTCCTCCGCGCACCCCTCAGCAACACACTCGACAACGTAACAACAAAACCTGCATGCATGCGTACATGCATCAACCCACAAATACACAGATAGTTGTGTACGCACACATACACACATACACACATACCCACATGTCCACGCGCACACATGTTCTCATGTGCAGCTTGACATCGCGCTGGTTGGCGTTCCCTTCGACGGCGGCGCCTCCTTCCCCGGCACGCGTCACGGCCCTCGCGAGATCCGCGGCAAGTCCGCCATGCTACGACGCACCAACGGCGCCACGGGCGTAGCGCCGTTCGCCCTGTGCAACATCGCGGACGGTACACAGTCTCTCCCTGTGCCACAGACTCCCAAACTGTGATGTGTACAAGAGAGATGGAGTGCTGATAAGACCGCATGCATGTGTGCGCGTGCGTGCGTGTTATGCTGAGCGACACATGCGTGTGGAGCGCAATCTATGCTTTGCTTTACCCACAGAGTAAGCCTTACACGCGTGCGCGTGATTGCTTGTGCGCGTGCTCGCGTGGTGTACTACACCTAACCCTAACCCTAACCCACACACACGCACATGTCCCCAGTCGGCGACGCCTGGTTGTCCCATCCCTGGTCCGGCGTCTCCTCCGCCCACTCGGAGATCGAGGGCTTCTTCCGTCGCATCGCCGCGCGGGGCGTGTCTCCCCTCACGGCGGGCGGGGACCACTCCGTCACGCTGCCGATACTCAGGGCGATCGCGGGGTATCGTGGGGAAGGGGAGAGGATGGGGCTCATTCATCTGGATGCGCATATGGATACGTCGGATACGAGGGAGAGCGAGGAGAGTATGGGGTCCAAGGTGGGTGCGCCTGAGGGTTTGCACGTTAGACATGTGTTTGTGGATAAGGTGGGTGCGTGTGCGTGCGCGTGTGCTTGTGGGTGTTCGTGCGTTTCTATATGGGTGCGCGCGCGTATGTGTTTGTCCTCGCACACATGTGCGTGTTTGTTTGCTTGCTGATTCGACACAATCAGATGCGTGTTGAGTTGTTCGACTGTACTCCCCTGTGTTGTTGTGTTTCCAGTACTGGAACGGGACGCCGTTCAGCTGCGCTGTTGAGGAGGGTCTCATCGACCCGACGCGGACTATCCAGATTGGAATCCGAGGTCCCGTCGGCGGCGGGACGATGATCAGCAAGAAGGTCGGCATGCGCGTCGTTTACATGGAAGAGTTCTATGAGATGGGACCCAAGGCAGTCGCACTGGAAGCCCTGCGGGTAATTCTATGACGTAGAAGTCTGTGCGCGTGCGTGCGTGTGTGTGCGCACACTCACACATACGCGCGCGCGCACAAGTGTGCATAAGTGTGTGCGCGTGTGTGCATGTGTGCAATTGGGTGTCTGCTCTCATGTCACACATTTGTGTGTGCCCGGGTTGATGGCGTCTGATGTGTGCTTGAATGACACAGGTAGTTGGCGACGGACCCGTATACATCACGTTTGACGTTGATGCACTTGATCCAGCATACGCGCTCGGCACAGGCTCTCCCGAGGTACTTCATCTCATGTTGCTTCACTTTTACTTCTACGGTCACATTGAGCACAGCAACATCCGACCTACTACCACCACGCGCAGGATGGTGGCATGAGCACGCTGGAAGCGCAGCTGTTCCTTCGGGGGCTGCGGGGTCTCAACCTGGTGGGTGCCGACTTCGTGTGCACGTCGCCGGCGTATGACCCGACGGGCAACACGCCCCGCGTTGCAGCCAACATGATGTTTGAGATGCTCTGCCTGCTTGCGGAGTCCAGAGCCAGGAGGAAAGGTGCTGCGCATGTGAACAAGTGAAGGCAGTCAATGTCTCTTGCAGACCGAATGTGGTATACTAGTTTGAATAATCACAGTTACATATACATACTGAGGAGATACATTATGGCATCTCTCACACGATCATTATGGGTGCATGCGCTCTTCATTGCTGCAGTTACCACCTTGCCATCTTTGATATGGAAATGTTGACACACTGACATCAGGTCTTCTGTGAACATAGGCAAGACTGATACGGTAACAAACACCCTAACAACCGATGAAAACGTTGAAATGTGCACAGTGCATGCTGCAATTCTATCTTCGATTTATGTACATACGGTGCTGACACACTGACACATACCTCAGCATCACTGCAAGCTGCGCACGCACTTGAGGTTTGCATTGGAATCACACCATGCACAAACCACAGCAAATTCAACATAGTGCGGGCATGCTGGAGAGGACTGGTATTGCATCAGGAGCTGAGCTACGCCGATCCTGTGCGCTCTGTGGAGGCAGCACAGCAGGCGACAAGCAGGATGTTGATGCTGTACCGTGCAGTGTACAGTGTGCTGCTGCACTTCCGCCCACTCTTCTAATTGTGCAACAAACATCACATTGCTTTTCGTACATAGTCTCAGCTATAACGACCCTCTTTGTGCACACATGTACAGGACACCGAACGAGTGAGGCGGCAATACGGCTTATGTCGCGACGAGCAAAGCGAGTGCGACCTAAGCCGTTTCGTCGCCAAAACAAGTCGAATAGGCCATGTGACATGGCCGTGCCACTCCTCATGTTGAATGCAGATCGGACGGCTGAGCTTGAGTTTTCGACCAGACCATTCGAGAAGGACTTATATCCCCTTCTCCAACAAGTTGTTATCTTGTGCATCGCTCCAAAGCACGCTAGCCCTGCTGTGTTGCACGCACCCACATGACATACCTATTGGGTTGCCTGCATGCTCGTACGGTTGGACGTTGGAAGCGTGCATGAACTGTCACACATTCTGTTGCGCATTGTTTGTACATGTACGTGGTGGCACATAGCAAAATACTTTACCAGGCATATAAGAAAAAGAAGGAACTACATACATTGCACTAGCCGCATCCAGCGTCACAACTAATACTACTTTTAACAACGAGACACGCGCCTGTACTTATCAACTGTCAGTG
This sequence comes from Chlorokybus atmophyticus, assembly GCA_009103225.1. Classification (NCBI taxonomy): domain Eukaryota; kingdom Viridiplantae; phylum Streptophyta; class Chlorokybophyceae; order Chlorokybales; family Chlorokybaceae; genus Chlorokybus; species Chlorokybus atmophyticus. The sequence goes on from RHPI01002069.1 coordinate 113,983, forward strand.
CTAATCTCTAGAATGGATGCTGCAGACTACACACCTGTACAATATGTACGCCTTCGTACCGCGAACATAACGTGACTCTTGCTGTACAGCCGACTGCCATGGAGTGGGCTCGCCTTTGGCCTGTACACTACGTGCCCTTCTTGCACAACTGTATATACAACGTTTAGTCCAAGTTTTCCAACCATCACATACTCTCCGTCAATGTTGTCTCTAACACCACACGAGCATGCATGCCTCATGTTCAGAGGCTGTAGCGCGGCTTGCGGTCTTGGGTTTGTTGCGTCTGACCCTCTGCCGGCATCTGTCCTCCTGCGGCCGAAGATGAACCCGCATCCGTTGCTGTGTCTGTACTCCACACAATGTCCCTCAACGCTCTTGGCTTCTGGTACTTGGTCCCGCCAGCGGATTGGGTGTATGTCACACCCTGCGGCACAGGCAGCAGCGTTGGCACAGATGGTGGCAAGCGGAGCATGTTAAGTGTTGTTGTGCTCTCAGTACACCAAGCAGATGCTGGACTCACTTGCAGAGTGGCCGCCAAGCCGGGATCCATTTCATGTATGGAGTGCACAGTGGCCATATCTGGGGGCTCGGTAAAAGTACCAATCATGCCCGTCCTGCCAAGCGAACAACAAACAAATATGAGTTCTGCTGAGATTGGCATCAACACGCAACGAACAGGTACAACACAATACTGCAAATTGCATCTGCAGGATTCTGCTGGTTCTCTATGTATATGCACCCAAATAATGACGCATTGCGCGACCTTGTACTATCATCGGTGGCTTCATGCCGCACAGGAACACAGTTCACTCACCTGCGTCTGATGCCATGCGTGCCATAAACTGGATGCCCAAAAGTGCGGCGGCGGCGGCGTTCAGTGCTGGGAATGTCGTCCTCTAGTACCTCTGGAGGCGCAGGAGCCTCAATTGTAGGTGCCTCTGTTGGTTTATCCCCACCTCGTGCGCGTCTGGCCCTGTAAAAGAAAAGCACTCGTGATGTATTACAAGCAATTGCATCCAATACTCCATCAACCTACGGCACATGTTGAGAGCATGCACACATACTTAAGGCGTGCGAAGGCTGGCCAGATTATGTCAATCAGACGGTTTGCTCCAAACTTGACAAGGTCGATAGGAATGAACCAGATTGCTGAGTAGATCCATGCAAGCAGAGCGTACCAACCGCCAGCTCCTTCGAAGCGCGCTTGTTCCTACAAAATACAAGGTACATTGTACGGGCCAGTGGAATTGTAAGATACTGTGCAGACTGAAAAGCAGCTGCCAGAATGCGCTCATCTATATTGTACCGTGAACACAAAGTTGGGGAAGCCAAAAATGCCGATGCAAGTGGAAGCTGCCTGAGCTATGCAAAAGGCTATGAGCAGCAGCCAAGAAGGCCGACTTGACCACCACCATCGGACTGATCGAGTGGAAAAGATCACAGCCTGCGATGCATGACCTGTGAATACACAGCAGTACACGCGCAGCACCACCTCACTCTCACACTTGCTCAGTCTCATGGCTTCCTGACCTGACCGGAGATGGACAGATGCATGTAGATCAACGCACGCAGCTTATTGTCATTGTTTTTCAAGCTGGGCCACCCGAACATGTGATGCCATGCATCAACGTTCTTGGACAGCACGAACAACAAGATGCTTGAGACAAAGAGATACAAACCCAAGCACACAGCAGTGAAGTAAATCTTCTCTAGCTCCCAATGGTCTGTTTCACACGCACAGTCAGCATCAGACCCAAGTGCCTTCAGATCGCGTAAGCCGTGCTGTGTGAAAAGCGCACCTGGCAGCGGAGAAGGTTGTACACGGTCTTTGGATATGGTCAAAATTGTGCCATCATTCAAAATGGCGATCAACGCAATGAGGAAGGTGGGGAAAAACCTGCCATCAGTAGCAACACGAACAGCTTCAGGGTTGCAGTGTCAGATTTCTGCCGACTGCACCGATTGTTTGCTTGCTGACTTGCTAACTTACCAATTCCAACCAAACGTGAGCACCGAAAATGTAAGGACTATTCGCACTGTGGTCGTGACAGCGTAGATGGCATAGTTACGCATGCGCTGGAAAATCTTCCTTGCACCAATAATGGCGTGCACAATGACTCCTAGACCAGGTGACTGCAGCACAATGTCGGCAGCCGCTCTCGCGGCATCAGTGGCTCCTGCGACTGCAATGCCTATGTCTGCCACCTGCAAACACACATGTCAACATGTATGGAGCATGCAGTTGCAATGCTCAGATACAATGCAACAACATGCCGTGTACCTTAAGAGCTGGTGCATCGTTGACACCATCACCTGTCATGCCAACAAAGTGTCGGCGGCGCTGTAGCGCCTTCACAATTGTGTACTTGTGCTCCGGAAACACACCTGCAATAAGATGCATCACACTTTGGCTAATGATGCGAGTACGATCCAACAAGGGAGTGAGGCAACCTACCCGCAAAGCCATCTGCTTCTTCAATCACTTTTGCGAGGCGGGCTTGCTCAGCTGCGGGGAGCTGCTCAAAGTCATGAAGCTCATCCGGATGCTGAATGTTGCTTCCCAGTTCAATCTACAAGCACAGCAGACATTAGCTTTCTGCCATCAAGAAGGACACATTAACATGTTTACTACAGGACACCTGTCGGCAGGTCTCCTTTGCAATGGCAGTCTGGTCCCCTGTCAGCATTTTCACAGATATGCCAAGGCGTTGAGTCTCCTTGATGGTTTCAGCCGTGTCGTGGCGAGGAGGGTCAAACAGTGGGATAAGGCCCTCCATCATCCATTGTGAACAATCTGGATCGTCAGCTCTCGCCACACCGAGTGTACGGTACCCACGGCTGCCCAGGTCGTCAATTCTAGCCATCACTTCCTGGCGCAAAAGCAAGATCACAGCAATCAGTAGCAAGATTGACACAATGCGTGTTGGACGAGCCAGCTGGAAATCTCTCTTACAGACCTCAGCAATGCTACTTAAGGGCGGTTCAGAACAAAACCTGTTTTTGTATCATGGCAAACCTTTTCAAGCTGCGCTTTGTTGGAGGCCATCTGAAGTATAATCTGCGGCGCGCCTTTTGATACCGCAAACACTTTGCCAGTGTTAGGGTCCTTGACCTTTGCAATAACACGCTTGCTCACAGGGTCAAACGGCTGAAACTTAATCATCTACAGGTAGAGTCACGTTAGCCTTTGCATAATACACTATGTGCAGACACTGACTGATGCTTTCGCCAACTACCAGTATGCGCCTTTCCCTGTCAATCCAATGTGCATATACACCTCATAATGGTCAAGGGTGGCGCGCTCTTCTGGAGTCAGAGCTTCTGTGACGCACTTGTCAATTGCATCCTCGCTAACTCGTTGCGCTGCAATAGCTGCGTGCAACAGCAACTGCTCCTTCGTTACACCCTCAATGAGCGGCTCAGGGTCTTTAATCTGCAAGAAATATAAACACAAACATCAGCCATGACTACTCAATGCAACTGCCATCTGACTGGCAACCTTCCATCGCAGTTCTTAACGTTCAACTTCTGACAGAACAATGCACGCTCACCTGTAGCTCGTTCAGCGTCAATGTGCCCGTTTTGTCTGAGCACAGTATGTCCATGCCGGCGAGCTCTTCTACAGCAGTCAAGCGGGCAACGAGTGCCTGCTGCTTTGCGAGGTTCTGAGCGCCAATCGCCATGGTAACGCTCATGACGGTCGGCATAGCAATTGGCACACCTCCGACAATCAAAACGAGAGTGTTTACTAGTGCTGGGCAGTGTCCAGGACTATGACAAGGTTCCTTCCGGATCCCAAACTCCACAATGATCTCGGCGAGTACAAAAATTGCAATCAATCCCACGCAGAAAAACCCGATGTGAGTAAGGACTTTCTGGAAATGACCGTGTGTCTGCACAGCACATGCACGTATCAGCATCCTTATAGTGTAGAGGGTAATGTCCTACAATGCGTTGACACTGCGCACTTTACCTCAGTGCTCTGCACCAGATTGGCTGCTTTACCAAAGAACGTGTTGATGCCCGTGGCATAAACCACTGCATCAATTTGACCCTGCAAGATGGGCACACTTGGTATATTTGGATCACGAACATGTTAGATTGCAAACAGGCCAGGAGCTGAGTGCTATCAGTCACAATAGCGTATCTGCATTGATGTGCACACGCGCACCTGCTTGACAGAGGCACCAGAATATACGGTATCCCCTGCATGCTTGGTAACTGGTAAACTTTCTCCCGTCAATGAAGCTTGGTCAACTTTCAGCTCATCTCCTTCAAGCAGTTTGCAGTCTGCTGGAATGACAACACCAATACTCAGGCGCACAACATCACCGGGCACGAGATCGAATGCAGAAATGTTGTCGTATTGCCCGTTCCTTTTCACTCGCGCTGTCGGAGCCAAGTTTGCCTGTTGTAGTATGTGAGCATAAGCAGCCGTGTTGATGTATGGCTGACATTCCGTCACGACTTGCTGGCGTTGTGTAAATCAAGAGTACCTTCAAGGCTGCTATTGCTTCTCCACTAGTATGCTCTTCCCAGAACCCAATTGTGGCATTGAGAAAAAGCAACAATGCCACCAGGACTGCATCAGCCCAATCTGCAGCCATCCAAAGAACATTGCATAACAACCTTGCATTTTGTACTGCACAATAACCAGCTGGAGTACTCAGACACCATGCAGAAAGTTGGCACTAACCCTGCAGAATCAGTGCAAGGATAACAGCCAGCTCCATCACCCATGACAGCGGATTCCACAGGAAAAGCAGATACTGGATAATTGCTGGTACATGCTTTTCCTCGATCTGGTTTTTACCGTACTGGGCAAGCCGTTCTTGAACTTCCTGTAACGTCAATTGTAAGCATGCAAACCAAACTGACAAACAACATTCACGCTGAGGTTCGTACCTGATCATTAAGCCCGCCCCTCCTTGCGCCTAGTCGCTCCAGGACATCATCAATGGATGCTTTGGCAATCTCAGAGCCTTGTGCTTCAGCTTGGGCTTTGGTGTCGTTAGCCTTGTCAGCGCCAGCTGGCGCCTCAACTGGTGCGTCACCATCAGCATGGTTGGGGCCTAACCTTGCGCCGTTTGGTGCATTTTGGCTGCCTGCAGCTTGTGCGGATGGCGCATCATGCGCGGTGGCTGGGTTGGTTGGATCCATGGCAGGGTTGGTTGCCATTTCCACACCGCCTGGTCCTGGCTCGGCTGGAGAGGGCTGACCTGGAGTCTGCATGGCTGCAGCTTGAGTCTGCAGGCAGCCCACAAAGTCAACTGACTGTGCGCATTTGCTGGTCAATGGACACACAACCGAGTGTGTGTATGTTCAACACGCAGACACACAAAGGATAAGTACTAAGCAATAAGTAAGTGTGCTGCAAGACAAGCATGATGGCATGCCAGCGTAGAATGTACGCGCTGACAATTGCAACTACTCTGGCGGGATGCATTAGAGAACCAGATGTGTAAAAGTGCATTGAACAATGTGGTGAAATGGCTGGTTTGCAGCTATATCTGACATACTATCGCCTAGCCACCCACTGTTGCACATCACTGGACCGACCAACCGCTGATGGGCGTTGAGCACAAGTAACCTGAGAGCGACACGATATCCTAACGAGATAGAGAGCACTGGCGCACTTTTATTGTGTTGTGACAGCAAGACTGGGACTCCATCAACAACTGTTTGAAGCTGTTGCTCACCTAGCCAAGCGGCAAGCTTTTACGACACCAAAGACACAAGGCGCGGCATGGCTAGATACTTGTGTGCACTGCGCAGGAGGTTCTTGTATGCAAGCATAGAACATGTTTGCAAGTTGACTCTTGCAATCTGCTCGACCAACCGCCTGTGCATGCCCTCCCTGAATACCGCTGGCATGCACAGTGTTGCTGAACACATACCAGACAAACGAGCCCAGCTTAGAAGAGTGTGGCCGGCAGGGATTGGGTGAGGGGGCCAGCACCAACACCACCAGCACCGTTCCTCGGAAACCACTCGCACCGCCCCGTGAGCCCCTGGGCCCCGACGCCCCGCCCCAGCCCGGCCCAACTTGGCCTGGCCCGGCCTGGCCTGCTCGTCAGGCGCGCGTATGCATGCAACAGCTACACAAAACACACTGCCTTCAGCGGACCCTTGCCATGCTGCCGCCGCTCCCAACCCTTGGAGGTGGCAAGCAACAAAACTGCCTTTGGCAGCCTGCCACTTGCAGCCCCCAGCTGGCAGCGGCCCCGGGCCTGCTGCTGCAGCACAGGCAGGCTGTGCCGCCGAGGCAAGGAGTAGCTGATCATGATCATGATCATGATCATGACGACGGCAACAAACGTAGTGCTGCTGCTGCAATAATGCCGCCCATTGAGCTACTGAGTACATTGCGGTAAGCTATGCCATTGCATGGCATCACCAATGGCTTGCATGTGGCAATCCAATGTGGGGCAAGGTGCTGGCAGGCTGACCGAGGCAGCGTCTTGTGCAGTGTCTCAAAGTGAGCGAATCGAGGACCTCAATTTGAGGTCCTCGTACTGCGCGCTGACGTGGGAGATCGACATTTACAACTGAATCGAACGCTGCCTGACGTGGCGGGCACCTTGGCTGATGGTGTCAGTGACCGTAGCACAAATTGTGCATTGTGCTGCACCACACCATGACCACAGTCTGGGAGCCCGAGGGGTTCTCGATAACTCATTTTGTCGACGGTTTAACGCGTGACGTGACGGGGACTCTGGTTGTGTCAACGTCGACGTGCGATGAATTGTCTATGTATGTCGATGTCGCCGTGCTTAGACCGGCGGGCTGTGTCGATGTCGACAGGGGCGGATTCGACGTTAAAAAAACCGTGACAGTTCGGGTTTGTCAACGTCGACAAGCATCGCTCGTGGAACCGTTTGGGCGGCAGGTGGCTAGTCAAAAATTCAAACAGACGAGCAGTACTGCAACTGTGCAGTGTGGTCGGCGGTGTGGGCGGTGAGAGTTGTGGGGATGGAGGTCTCCCCGGCGGCGGAGACGAGTGAGCGCGGTCTAGGCGACGACGAGGACTCCGTCAATGAGGAGTCGCCGTTGCATGGAACTCCAACGTTTGGTCCATGCAGCGGGCAACCATCAGGCGTGGGTGAGACGGGCAGTGGAGAAGACCTTGGACAGTCTCAAGCCATTGTCCCCGCTGATGGTGCGCTTGCTGCTGTGGGTACCGGACAGACAGGGTCTTCTCCTACCCCATCTGAGAAGGCTAAAATAAAGAAGCGCAGGACCCAGCAGTCGGACAGTGCGCGGCGGACACGTGGAAAACAGGCCGACATCATTGAGGGCCTGCGTCGTGACCTCACCGTTTCAGATGGGGTGCCTGACAGAGAGGTGTGGGTGGTGGCGTTGGTTTCAGGGCGCACCTGGCGCCTTGCGGTAGATCGGAAAACGCTGATTATGCAACCGGTGAGTGCATCTATGAGCGCATGAGTGGATGATTGCTTGTGTGCTCACATTGTCGCACGTATGCTTGCAGGGTTTGCATCCTGCTTTCGTGCCTCCTGGTGCCAGACCAGAGAGCACTGCATACAGTGCAAGACAACCAGGCCTGGTGAGTGCATATCAGGGGTTGTGCCGTGGTGCTCTTATGTCAACACCGAGTTGCATTTGGGTTGCTGACAGCTGTGCACAGGTGGTACGCGGCGCAGATATAGAGAATGTCGACCCCAATGTGGCGCACCAAGTGATGCGTCCTCCAGATACTCCCTTAGACCGCAATAACAGGCGCACTTCAGGGCGGCCTTTCAATGATTCTCAGCAGCCATTGTCCATGCTGTCGCCGAGCTGTGACAATGCTCACCTCTCCAGTCAGCACGTCAGTCAGGGTGCGGGTTATGGTGGGCGTCCTCTCCAGCCAGCACAGTGGAACGGTGGCACTCCTAACCAGTCTGCTAAGGATGCTGGTGTCTGGCACAGTGCAGGTCCGCATGCTCAGTTTGTACGCCCAATAACATATAGCTCTCAAGGCTAGTGTTGTGCAGATGCAGAGTTAGGCCAAGGACTGTGAGTGCATGTGGGTTATCAATATCAATATTATATGGCTATGAGTCCATCTCCCTCTGAGTTGTGGGTACCGGATGCTGCTGTGTCGGAATGCATGATGTGCTGCAAAGTGACTCAGAGTATGTGGCCAATGCAGATGCGCCTGAGGAATGTGAAGCTGTGCCTTTGAACATTGATAATGGTGACGAAGGACTGTGCACAGTGCAGGTGTGTTGGTTGTGGTGTGTGATGTGTACAAGCGATATTATGGTACAAGGTGCATCCGTCATGAACATTGCAAGCGTACATCTGTTGTGAGCAATACATAGAGTCCAGGCTGGTGCTGTGGGGCCATCCATTAACCGATGATAATGTTTGTGGTTAGGATGTGATGGCTGCATGGGAAGCGGACCGATGCAGGCTGTTGGAAATGATTAAGAACTTAACCGGTGACCTAAAAACTGGCTTGGCTGCGCAGCAAGGACTGCAAACCGAGCTGGCTAACATGATGAACTACTCCAGACAGCGCAATTGTGCATGGGAGGAGAGAGAGGGAGTGCTGCGTGCCGAAGCAGAGGGGCTGCAGCAGCATGCTGACGACCTTCAACATCAGCTGCTAACTGCCAAGGAACGCAATCAGATCATGAAAGGCGAATTGGTTGAGATGGCGTGTCGAGGATACCACGAGCGCAGCCCGAATAGCAGCTCTCAAGCAAGGCCAGAGGAGGTGGCGGAGCTGCAGACGGAGATCAGTGGGCTTCGGGAGCAGTTGCGCGCCGTGCAGGAGTCCGCCCGCAGAGTAGTGGCCGATTTGGAGGCGGAGCACATGCGGTGAGCAGATGAGCACGGCCTGCCTATAGAACGTGGCGAGTTGGAACGGCGATTCAGTGCATGCCAACACCAGCTTTGGGAGCTTGCCAGGACCAACGAAGACCTGCATGGGCAGCTGGAGGTGAGTGTAACTAGGCATGCAGTGTGACTGCATGCCAACTCTGCAAACTAACCTTCATGTATGCGGCAGGTCGTGCAAGCTGACCTGCGTGAGCGTCAGGATATGCATGACACCGCCGTGCTAAGGCTGACGGAGGCAGAAAACGTGGCCAACATGGCCCAGGAGCACGCCAGTGCGCTGCGGGCCCAAGTTGAGCGGTTGCAAGAGGTCGTGGACGCGTTAAGTCAAGGTGACGGTAACTCCTTGCCTGCGTGGCAGCAGCACCGCATGCGTTTGGATGAACACCTGGAGCTGCTGCGTGCTGTCGCTGGTGCACCAGTGGATAGCAGCCATGGTGGACAGCTGCCTAACGAGCCTGTGAAGTATGTGGCATGGCATTTGTTGCAGAACACCACACCGGTCAAGCTCACTGAAGTCACCCGCTTTTACAAGTACCAGCACAGCCAGAATCTATTGCGCACTATCAAGCGTGTCCTGGGAGATGCGGTGTTCATCATTACTGGCCACCGAAGGAGCGGGACGCTGATATTGCCGTCCTGGGTTGACCCATCTACTTGTCTGTTGGGCATCGTGCAAGACACAGTAGGGCAGGAACACAGCGAGGACAGCGAATTGAGTGACAGGACGCTGGCGTACCTCAGTGGTCTCATGAAGCTGGAGACTGCAAGGCGCTGTGCCATGAACAAGTCTGTCTGCGCTGACGTGCGCTTCCTAGATGAGAGCAAGGAGTTGGACAACTGCCACTCAGACTTGCAGCGCCTCTTCAAAGCTCTGTGCAACGTCAGGACGAAACCAGAAATGGAGCCCAAACCATGGGAGCGTGCAAAAATGCTGCGTTGCGCATATCTGCTGAGTTGTGCGGTGTACACCCGAAACTCGCATGCGTACTCGCGCATGCATGTGGCAATTGCGGAGTGTGTAGACGCAATGAGCACGTGCAAACAGCTAATGTGGCTGTTGAACCGCTGTGGTGTCTGCACGAGTAAGTCCACACTCGACCGCGCCATCATGTCGCGATGCAAGGCCACCAAGGATGCACCCAGCCCGGTGCAGGCTGGAACCAGCGAGTTCATCATCGCCAGCATCGACAATTGGGATTTCAAGTCTCCAGGACAGCTGCGATATAATGGAGGCGCAGACAAGGACCTGCATTGCACTACCACACAAGTGTGCATACCCTTGCCGATGCAGCGAGAGACTTTAATGGAACAGCCTGTGCCTGCGTTGCGTGCACGCACCTGTGCTCAAGCCCAGATGGAGGCGCCTAAATCGCAGGACATGGCAGTCTCACCGCTTGCTCGGCGACCGTTCGTGTACCCTCCATTGTCCGACAACATCACAGAGCTGCAGGCTCATCAGCGAGAGGCGAAGGATGCCTTCCATCTGGTCATGCACAACACTGTTGTAAAAAGAACGGAGATCCCAGGATACGACAGCAATTCGCTGAAAAACGTCCTCGCCAACTTGTGCCCAACAGAAGACAAGCCTGCAGGCCGGGTGCACTATCTACCTCTATTGCCATACAACCCGGACAAACCAGACCATATGAAGCTGGCCTTGCTTGAGTTGAAGCAGCGCCTTGGACTTGATGCAACCAAGCACAAGGTTTGCGTAGTGGGCGATCAGAAAACCTTCAGCCTCATGATACACTTGAAAAACACTGAACCTGGGTACTGGGACTGGGTACTCCCGATGCCAGGCGACTGGCATGCCCTGTATAATCTCATTCCAGTCATCTTCAAGGTGTATTGGGATGCTGGCTTGGACTCACTATGCATTGCGGCCGGAATACCTGCCAGTACTGCACGAAACATGATTGCGGAAGGAAGCAACTGGAAGAGAATGCACGCCTACCTAGTGCAGAGTTGGGAAGCAATCTATCGGTACCAGCTTCAATGCTTTCACGCGGCATGCCCCACCGTGTGGAGCGACGCTGAGCAGAGCGTCGAAGATATGCACATGCGTGACGACAGGCACTACACAGCGTTCTTGGAGTATGGACAGCGTCGTTCAGCAACTGACGCCACATGGGCCATGTGGTGGAATTACACCACACGCGATGCAGCAGCGTACCTGGGCTTGTATTTTGCAATTCGCAGCAGCAACTGGCGACTACGTGTGGCGGCGTACAAGGCGCTGAGTCCACTGGCTTTTGCGTGGGATCGCCCCCACTACCAGCGCCTGATTACACAACACCTGCACGACATCCTCACCTGGCCAGAAGACGTTCTCGAACACCTCCACGCTGGGGCGTTTTGCATCAGCCTGACAGGCAAGCCGTGCTGTAGTGTTGCAGGAGACGAAGCGCATGAGACTCTTATCAACAAAGATCTCAAGTCCACTCTGTGCAAACCAAATGCCGACTATGTTCAACGCAAAACCATGTACTTACCATATAGAGCGTTGGTGATCAAGAGAGTCATGCACTTGCTGAGACCGCTGTCCTCGGCACCCAACGCTGACAACACACCCCCGTTGGCGGTCGCCAGCGACAAGACAGGTTGCAATGTCAGAGCAATGCTCAGCATTTTAAAGCAGGCAGATGTGCTGGCTGATGACCATGGAGAACAGCTGGTGCACTTGGTCAACCTCCGTGAAGCAAGCCCTGCCGCAGCTGCAGATCTAGCTCGCCATTATGAAGTGGGCATGGACCAATTCCTGCTATACGCAAAGGTGACGCACTGCAAAGAGATGACAGCAACGAACGTGGGCCGACGGTTTGGCCTCAAAACCATGCTGTTGCGCAAGCAAGTCATCAGGGCAACACGGGTACTGGAGCGCATGCGCAAGACCAAGACCTTGATACTCAATCAGCTGTGCAAAAGCCAAGCAACACAAGAGGCCTATCAGGCTCAGTACCAGGAGATCCCGCTTGCCCTCTTCAACGAAGATGGGAGCATGCGCAAGGGTGACAAAGCGTTGTTCTTAACGGAGCTTTGTGCGTCATGTGAGGGCGTCCAGCTGCTGCGACATCCTCCAGGAGTGGAGGTGGTAATAGCCGAAGGCATGTTCATGATCAACAAAACACCAGGCAGCGGCGTAAACAACATGCGGGACTACCTAGAGCAGACACTTCGCAGCTGCATTCTCCCCCGCTTGTCCAACCCCACCGTCAAGGAGCTGCATGTAATCTTCGACGATCCATCGCATGCAACGGGCATCAAGTCCAGTTTGCAACAGTACAGAGACGGTGGGTCAGCGGCACGGACTGTCCAACATCTCACCCTCAACACTGAGATTCCACGTTCATGGCGGGATCTCCTTGCCGACCGCAGCCTCAAGCGCAGCCTGTGTTCTTTGATGACCCAGTACCTCCCTGCAATGGTTGCCAAGCACCTCAGCCCGGGGCAAACCTTCCTGATAGCGGGCGGCAGCGACGACCCGCAGTGGAAGGACATTGCGAGGCTTGTATCACACACTGGTGAAGAGGTCGTCATGGGCACCACCGACCTGTATTCCTGCAACCATGCCGAGTCAGATTCGCGTGTGTGGCTGCATGCGCAGCGCTGCGCTCACGACAACGTCCTCATTTACTCACCGGACACCGACGTGTCAATTATCGGGCTTGCAGCGCTGGAGCAGTGGGGATCCACAAGCAAGCAAGTGCACATTCAAGTGGCCACCAGTGCCAACCACAGCAGCCGACCACCGTTCATCGATCTCTCCAGGTTGCTCAGTCACCTTGACAAGCTACCCCAACTGCGCTTCCTACCGTCACGCCAGCGCGCGCTGTTCATTCTTATCTTCTTTGCGGGGACTGGGTGCGACTATACTAGCTTCTTTGCGGGAATCTCTAAGAAGTTCTTCTGGTCTGCAGCGCTGACTCGTGAATGCGAGTTCATCACCCGTGTGGAGACTCTAGATGAGAACACCGCGGCCACCATGCTGCTCAGGTTAGTCGGCTGCGCTTATTACAGCAAGCACAAAAACGTTTTTCCTGGACACAACAGTGGGGAGAGTCTGTTTATTGATGCCAATGGCGGCCCTGCTGGCAAGGACGACCCAACACGGCTGTTCATATGGCTGCGCGCAATCCACGCTGGCATTTGGGACAAAACGGCGGTATGCAAGGATGACATACCAGCACCATCCGCACTGACTTTGCATACCCGGCGAGTGATGTGGGTCGTCCGCATGTGGTCTCAGATGTGCATGTCCACCGTGACACAGCCGCCGTTAGAGGAGTATGGCTACACCCTTGAAGAAGGCCAGTACAAAGCGACTGTCGACACCGAAGAGAACATACTCGCCACCAGAGCACGTGCTCAGCAGCTGCTGCAGGGTTGCAAGTGCAAAACAAGTCAGTGTCGAACGAGGCAATGCAAGTGCCGCAAGAACGGCAGTATGTGTGGCCCAGGCTGTAGCTGCACTGGATGTTTGAACCTACCCAATTGCCCCGCACCAACGCAAGACACACAGCAGCCTGCCAACGATCACGATGAAGAAGATGTGGATGACGACGACAGTGATTGTGACGACTACAACAACCAGGGCAGTGACAATGCACAAGAGGACCCCGACAGCGACAGCGACGATGAGGAGCTTGACTTTAGCCTGCATGCCTGGCTTGAGAGCGTGGACGAGGCTGACATACGGTGGTAGGGCTTCGCATCAGGGTTCTCCCCTCTAATTGCAGCCGCCTAGCAACTTGACAAACACCCTTGCCGCCACTGCCAGCCTGCAACAAGGATCACGCTTAATGGTGCGTCAATTTAGGGTTTGGCTCGTGATGTTAGGGTTATCAATTTGGCTCAGCGGGCGGTGCTGCTGCGGCTTGATCGCACCTGGATGCTGTAAATACTGTGCCAGGATAGCAGCAAGAGAATGACGCCTGCTCGTTCTAGACCCGCTTTACTCTGCCAGGTATGCAGGGCATACACAGTCAACAACGGCCAGCGGGCTCGACTCAAGCGCCATCAGACGCACTGTGGGCAGTACAAGGCGGTGTTTGGCTACACCGCCGCCTGCTGGCATCATCATGCCGCCGGGGAGTCTGTGATCCGTTGCAGAGGCCAACTCCACTGCACAGCGCCAGAGTTCTTCCACCTGCAGTGCACATGCCGTCAGTGCAACTCATCACTTTTCGAGTGGCACGGCACACCCATGCGGTACATGCCATACACGCGGCCAGGAGACAGCGCACACGGCAAGACGATCACCCATGTGCCGGTCAGTGCGCTGGTAACCCTTATGCATACACGCCTGCACATATGGTCTGCTGCATCCATCTGCAGGTCAATAACAGCACGCCCCATGCACTGCAGTCAACGCTGCCACGCTGCGGGCGCGGCGCAACGCACCTGGCCAGTGCAGCGGATGGCGTACAAGATAGCAGCACAACAATCGAGGAGGTGAGCCTGCGCTGCCAATTGCTAGGCCTTCATTCATGGTATACACCAGCATGCGCGCTAACCACACGCAACTGGTGCTTGCAGATGGCACAGCATGCAATCGTTGCAGAGTGTCGCAAAAGATGCACAGCTCAAGGTGCTGACCTGGTGGGGAGCTCCGTGAGAGTGTTTTGGCCTGCGGACAAGAAGTGGTATGAGGGCTCCATATACCGATGGAACTCGCATAAAGGTAAGTTAGGCGACTGCTACATAAACGAGGATGTTAATGACTTAGTCGACTTTGCTTGACCTCTTGGTTGGCAGCTCGCTACAGCGTGCGCTTCCACGACGGCGATGTTCAACACCTTAAGATCGAACGACACAACATCGTGGTTTGCTTCAGACATAATGGAATTATGTCATGTATCCAAATCGGAGGTCAGAGAGTACCGGTGAGTCAAAAGGCTGCTCTCCCGCTGCCATGTATCCCAATGTGGAGTGTGTCATCACCTCTGCTCATGACCCACACCGCTCGGAGACCGGACGGCACACCACACCGACCCAAGTTATTGGACCTTTGCTGTGGGGGAGGCGGTGCCAGCATGGGGCTTTACAGGGCAGGGTTTGACATTACTGGCGTAGACAACATCATGCAGCCGGAGTACCCCTTCAACTTTATCAAAGGCGATGCACTGACTGTGGACCTGGAAGCCTACGACGTCATATGGGCAAGCCCACCATGTCAGGCATTTGCAGGATGCATCCCAGAAGGGCAACGGCAACAGCATGGGGGCAACTGGAACCATAGCCAACTGCTGCACACATTGCGCATCCGCCTACATCAATGCAGCAAGCCCTACATCATTGAGAACATACCAGGAGCTGCACTCCACATGACGGCCTCGCTCACTCTGTGCGGCACCATGTTTCGACTGTCGACTTTTAGACACAGGCTGTTTGAGACAAGTCCCCAGCTAGAGGTGGACCTGGTTTGCGACCACACCGAGAAGAGTCTGGGCACCTTGTCTGGACACTCCACCTACATGCAAAGTCAGCCCCATCAGTCGCAACATGCTCAGATGTACCCTGTGTATGGGCAGGCTGTTTCACGTGGCACCATAACTGGGTGGAAGAAGGCTCTCGGCATCGAATGGATCCAAGCTGAAAGCACACTCGTGGAATGTATCCCGCCGGCCTATGCTGAGTACATAGGACGTAAAATGCTGCAGACAATGGGCTACACAGTTAGTGCTCCATTGTCATGGGAATAGCCAATATGCGACCCACATTCAGGGCACAACGTTGCAAGTTGACACAACAGGCTGCTGACACTGCACAGTGTGCGTGCACCGCATGTTCTCCAGAAACGTTCCAATGTACTGCAGGACCATGCTAAGACACAGTGCACAACCTAAATGACTTCACGAAGAAAACATCAGGACCTACTAATCAGCAGACATGAGTACGAATGCACCTACACAACAATACATGAAAAACTACACAGTGCATACACAATCACATCATGCACGCAGCAACTACAACATCATGCTCGCAGCAGCTACAACAAACACCAACCTCTTGCATCCAAGTATCACACAGCACGCGACACACATCACACACACACACACACACACACATGCTCACCGAAAACGGCTATGCAAAACTCCTCAACACATGTCGCAGTCGCCTTAACCACCTGGCCGATAGAGCCGACCGGGCAGCAGACAGGCGGCCCCACCCCAGACAGCCCGGCGTCAACGACCTATACCGCTACACACCACCCGCACAACTAGCCCGCACACACAGCGACGCCACCTGGCCGCCGCCGCCGCCGCCGCCACGTCAACAGGCGAAAAATGGCGCCGGCGGGAAACCTCTACCACAAATCCTATTCCCACGCAGCTAGGCACTCTGTCAACATCGACACGCATTGGCAACTCCAGCGACGTCACATTGTGTCACCATCGACACAAGTCGACCCATCCGCCTCTGTCTGCATCGACAAACGGCGAACAATCCATGTCAGTCGTTGGCGACACTGTGCAGCCTTACACTGACATTGCTGAGTTAACGATTGCCCCATGGCAACCCCTCGGGCTCCCAGACTGACCATGACCATGCCGTCGGCATTGTGCTACGGTAGCAGGGTCCTGGCCTTGGGCATGGGTCCGTTCACTGAACGGCGTTCAGGCAAAGGTCCTCTCAAAAGCGAATGGGACCTGAGTGGAGTGACCCTGTCGCTTTTGGGGTCGCTTTCCTAGGGTAAGTGGCCCTAACGTTGGACAATTGGGTCAACTAAAGACCCTCAAAGGGCCGGCCCAATGGTAAGTAGTGCAAACGTTATGGCGGAAATGGAGCTATTTCTCTGCTGCCGCCTTCGACCAAACTTTGCCGATTTGCCCGTGTCCAACTTGAGGCAAAGTCGTTTTTTGGGCGATCTACACTTCACCCTGTGAGAGGGTGATGTGGACGCATCCGTTAACCGATTGACTAGCCAAACAGTGCGTTGGATAGCCAATCTCGTTAGCTTTCCAACAAGCCTACCCAACGACTCAAACGGGCCAGCGACGGGCCCGTACTGGCTATTCTTAATTCTTTAGGTGTCCGAGAGATATGGTCGGATCACCCTACAGGGTAGGGTCAAGTCCCCTAATTTGGGAACGGCCCCTTATTTGGGGATTAGCCGTTTTTAGCTGATATCTACCGGCCTGTGGGGTATTTACCGGCCATATTATAGGTTTAGGCAGGTATGATTGATACGCGTCCAACGAGCCTTTAACATTGGCAAACGGATCAGCGGGGCGGGAGTTTTGAATTTTCAAAGTTGGTAAATTTTGTGGTTCAAACGGTGTAGTAACACCATGAAGTTTGCAACTTAATAACTCTGGCATGTGATATGGATATTGGATGATTTTTTTTTGTTGGGTTTGTATAGGCTATAGGACCTTATTTCTCAAGTTTCATGCTATTCCACGCGAAAATGCACTAGTTACAAAGTTCACACTTTTGGGGTATAACGCAACGACACAACCCAAAAGTGAAGTTGGTGACTGTTGCCTTTGTGAGTGTTAGAACTGGTTGGGGCTCCGTGTTTGTGTTTGTATTGCAGTTTGCAATGCCTCAAGCACTCACTAGTTGAGTGTTGGTGGCATTTCAGTTGTTTGCTAGCTGTAGGCTAAGGTGTGAGGGGGTGAGATAGTGTGAGTGAGGTGTGCTGATGCAGAGGAGACAAGAGCAGTCAGAGAGTTGTACACGCGTTAGCTGTGTTGCAAAGGAGTTGTATACACTGCTACAAGGTCAGCTAGCCAGCTCAAGTCCTACCCTATGGTACAAAGCAGCACGCAAAGGGTGGGTGTGTTGCATTTGTCAGCAACTTTGTCATCACTGTGGCACAAGGCCACTCAGACCACCCTGTTGCATCATGCTGTTGATACTGCAACTCTCAGGGTAAACGTGTCAAGGCCAAGACACTTCTGGCCAAGAAGAGAAAGAGGAGCCACAACAACTACAGCGCCATGCTGGAGGACATCTAGCGTGCTGTAGCCTCCATCAACCAGGGCTGTATGCATGTTGCTGATGCTGTCAAGGACCTTGGCATCCCGGACACCACTATGCGTCGCTTCGTTGCACAACCACACACCATCCCCGAGTACAAGTGAGTTGAGGCTGTAGGTGCTGCTGTGCTGGTTCAGCAAGTCAAGACAAGTTAGTTAGTGACATGTGTATACAGGTTTGCTGGCGCTCCCACCATCTTTAGTGATGTTGAGGAGACTGACCTAGCAGAGTTTGTCAAGGCTCGTAATGGGTGGGGTCGTGGCATGACGTGGACAGAGATTGGTATAGAAGCAGGCAAGAGGCTAGTAGGAGATGACAGAGCCAAACTGCTAAAGGAAGGGGTACCTGGGAAGAGGTGGTTCGCTGGCTTCAAGCGGAGGAAGCGTTTGGTCACCAGGAAGGCAGAGCCCCTCGACAAGTCCAGAAGAGTCTTCCTCAACAAACCTGTCGTGTACCACTACTTCCAGCTGCTGGCTGAGACTGTGCAGCAGCTGCTGGGGGTTGGTCCGGATAGGATCATCTGCGCTGATGAAGTTGGCATCGAACCAGATACGGCCATGCAGAACCAGCGCATCATCTGCGAAAGGTAAACAAGTTAGTCATGCATTGGTTACACGCACACGCGCACACACACATGCGTTTAAACACAACATTACTAACTTACATGTTTTGCACAGCGGGGCAAAGTGGGCACAAGCTGCAACTACAGGCAGCAGGGAGCACATCACCCTTATGTGTGCAGTCACCGGAGCTGGTCTCGCTGCCCCTCCCCTTGTCATTGTCAAGGGCCAACGCCTCACAGTGGATGCCAAGGATTTTGATGTACCTGGAGCAAGATTTGCAGCACAGGAGAACGCATGGATGACAACGGAGATCTTCGAGTTGTGGATCAGGGAGTTGGTGAAGTGGTATCCCGGAGGAGTTTGTCCTTCCAACCATGCACTGTTAGTGGTGGACGGACATGTGAGCAGATACAACTGCAGCATGATCCGCTATGCACAAGACAAGGGCCTCCACATCCTCGTGCTGCCACCCCACACAACACATCGTCTTCAAGTGCTTGATATCAGCTGCTTCCACCCCTTCAAGGAAGCCTATAGGAAGGAGTATCGCCTGCGCCTGGAGACAAGATACAACTTTGATCTTAGTAGGAAGGAGTTCATGAAGCTGCTGGTGAAGCCTTACTACGCTGGGTTGTCCCCTGCAAACATTATCGCGGGCTTCTGGGCATGTGGACTTTGGCCCCTCAACACATATGCACTGGACAAGTACTTCACAGACAAGCAGCTGGCACCACCACCTCCTGGCCTGTCTGCTCTTTTGGAGGCGATCGACAAGGGCGATGAGGAGGATGACAACAACAACAACAACACAGAGGATTGCAGCCCCAACACTGAAGCGCCAGCTAAACGAAAGCGTGGCATTAAAACTGCACACTTGCTGACCAGCGACGAAATAGCAGCAGAGATTGAGAGACAGGACCAAGCCAAGGTTGACAAGGCAGCAGCAGTGCAAGCACGCAAGGAGGCTGCCAAGCAGAAAAAGGAAGAAGCTGTGCATGCAGCAGCAGCAAAGGCAGAGAGGGTGCAAATAAAGAAGAAACAGGCTGCCTTAAAGAAGATGTTGGCTGAGAGAAAGAAAGCTGCCAAGACTCAAGCCAAGCAGGACGCAGAGAAGGAGAGACAGCAGGAGCAAGCACAGCAAAGGCAACAAGCACAGCAAGCAGAACAACAGCAGCGAGAGAGAACTGCAAAGGAGGCAACCGAGCTGTGGATGCGCTACGAGTGGGATCCCATGCAGTGCAACCACCAATTGGGAGACCCCCTGTGGGACTACGCTGAGGGCTTCGCCGAGCGCCATCCCCGCCCAGACCCTGCCCCCCGTGCACAGGCCAAGGAGGCGGGCCTCCGCTGGAGACAGCGGCCAAGGGAGCGACACATACACAAGAGACCACCCCGCTAGAGTCCTACACTTAGACAACTTTGTAGACCTAATTTGCCTTGACTCACACACCATGTACATACACATGCAGGCATGCAAGACCTTTATGCTCTGCTGTGCGCCTGATGCCACCCATACCCACACCAATGACGCCGCCGCCCGCTTGCTTGCAACCTTGCAATTGACACAAGGTTTCCCGCCAAGGCGGCGCAGCTTGGCGGGAACAAACCGCCTGCAAGCAATAGCCTGCACATCACACCCATCACAGCCTGCCCCCCAGCCTACTAGCTGGCTGCCGCCACTTCACAATGGCTGCGGCCAGCAGGTTGATGGCACTCAGGAATGGCTGACAGCGCCTATCAGCCTTTCTCGAGTCACCAAATTAGGGCACGCGCACCCTTGGGGTCAGACCCTCTGCACCCCCTACTTTGGCGCGGTGTATCTAACACGATACCGCGCTAGAAATGTGGAAAAAATAATCATTGTGTAGCCTATAATTCAGCTATCCAGCAACTATACACGTGACCGCCATCAACCCTATCAGTCAAGCACAATATGCTTAAAACCTCAAATTATCCCCAAAATAGGGGGCTTGACTCTATGCATGCAGTGAGCGAGTCGCTTTCGGGGGGTCCGATGTATGGATGAGCTCGACTGCTCAACAAAATGTATTGGACATTTGCCCGAATACACCCACCCCCTACAAACAAAGCCCCCCCCCCCCCAAATCAATGAGGTGGGGTGGGGTGGGGGGTATTAACAGGGTACTCTTTCGCTTGTGAAAGGGGTGGTGGTAAATACAGCCACCCCCGGAACATCCATGGGGGCGTTGTAACAGGGGGGGATATTCGGGCAAATACGGTAGGTTGCTATTATAGGTGGGAGCCTACTTGCATACATGTCTCACAATACCATTGTGCCACGAAATCTTCGTAAAGGAAATATAATTTGGCGAGAGCACTTTACGAAACTCACTTCTCGGCGGCCAGACTTATGCAATGCTGTTAAACTGGTATGCATAGATTGGCGGGGGTTTGACAAAATACTGATTTCATATTTTGCGGCGCCTCTCACAAAGATTTTGTGGCATTACGGTATACGTAACACTAAGACTCTTCCCACAAGAAACGGTTGAAGCCTTGTGTACAAGCGTGCGTGCACACATAAGGGCTATGCAAGCATGCAAGGCGGTGTCTTGTACACCTTGTGTTATGATGTAACTCTATGACATGAATACGACAAGCCGTAAGTGGCATACCGCATAAGCGTTGAGACTCGGGGTGATGTATGTGACGCCATCACGTGTGGTCATATGTGCTTATCCAAATTCTCTTTACTATCCCAAATTCACACTATTGTTAAATGTCTCATAAGACTCATGAGCACATTGATTATTACATATAAGTAGGACCATTCATGTGAATGGTAATTGATGTGATTTGACTGTGTAATCAATGGTACACACGCTAATGACACGTACACATCAATTTTGTTCTTTCGTTAATGTTGTAAAACAATAGCCCAGTATATTTGCGAGATCACAATTTTGGACATATGACGTCAAAATCGAAACGACCGTTTGCTTGGGTGCAAGTACTGTGCCAATAGTGTTCATTGCAACGTATATAGGTTGCAAGCGATCACGTACCGGTATATATTCAAAGTGTATTATACTTCAAGAAGTAAGATTAGCAAGAAATGCCTAAATATACGTACCGAAAATTTATGCATATGCATGCATTCACCATGAATTGTCAGCACGATGCATTCGTCACCATATTCAAGTTGCTCAATGTAAAAGCACAATTTACAAGATGATTCTGATTTTCGGCTGCAGTTGCCGAGCCGCGTTATTACTTGATACCCTGTATGTAGCATTTAAATCACTTCTTATATATATGTTGTATATAAGTGTGTTAACAAATTACATATATATGCAAGTTACCTTTGATACATAAAGTGTAATTATTGTATAATATAAGTCATGTACATAAACATTATGATTGTACATATATGAGATGGGGCATGTATCCGACATGTGGCTCCCCATATAGCGGCGACTTTAACTATCATAGCCCATAATGGTTAAGGCGTTGATGTTGTAGTATTATTTGTGCGATTGACATACATAATGCATAATGATAACATTACGCTACATACTACCCTTACTGTAAATTATATTACACATAGCAATTACAATCGTGTACATAAAGCGATTAAATAAGTTTGGGTGTCATTGTGCATAGTACATGACAACTGATGATGTACGCACATTATAAACGTTTTTGCTTACAATTGCTATTAAGCGATTTTGTATTTGTTGGTGTGCACCACAAGCATGCGTTGCCCACACATACAATAATTATATTGCTAATGAATATATGCACCTCGCGACTCTGCTATTATGAATGAGTTCAAAGTAGTAATCAGTACGACTATTAGCGATGTTGAAAATCGTCAGTTAAATAAAAACACTTGAATCTACTCGTGGCATCTGTTGGCTATAGCTGCGATGCTGAACTCGCTTGAATCTGATTGTAACAACAAATGGCTTAGACATGTAATGCAATACAAACAATTGATGCGCGACATGCACTGTCATGCGCCCAGCATTAACATAACACTAAATTATTGATTTGTCATCAACACTAACACCATACAGCGTCAAGCGTAACGTATGGCATTCAACTCTAATGTGTATGAAAGCCTTTAGGTTGGTGTTTCCAATCGGTAACAAGCCACTACTAAAGAAACCCGCGAGGCATGGTAGCAAGCACATCATCAAGACGCAGCAGCAATAGCAGTAGTTAGATACGAATGTAGCGAGTAATTTAATTGGTTTCGTTTTAACCCATGTTTTTAGAGTTGAGTTACATGGCGAGAAATCAAGCTTAGCGTGCTATCCAAAGTGCATAGCAACAATTGGAGTTTACATTTATTGGGCTCTGCGCTCTGCAATGAGGTTGATGTAACTTTAAGCAGCTGGGAAAGGCTTCACCTCAGATTCCTCTCGCAAGAAGACGCTGAAGCCAACCATGCTGTAACAATGTACAAATAATGCGGACAGCATAGGGTATAACAGAGGGGCCACAAGCAAACAAGCAGACACACAACAACCAAAGCAATATAGACCACCACAAGGCACATACAACTAGCTAGCTATGGGGCTAGACCTATGTGCATGCAAGGCAGGCAGTGAGGCAGGCAGTACGCAGGCAGTAGCAGCTATGATAGCCCTGCCAAACTACCTGCACAAGGTAGGAGGCAGGCAAAGGCTTGGGTGAGGCAGTGTGACACTGGACGGCAAGGATGACAAGGACGACGACGAGCATATGTGTATAATAAATAGAATGCAAGGATTGTGGCATGCATGAGAGTGTGACACACACATGCATGAGCAGTCTACTCACCACATTATGAAGCACTCTCATAAACCACCTGGCTACTAACCTAGCTGCTACCTACCTTCTCTACTGCCCATACCCATTAGACATGCATGCATGCATGCATGCGTGCGTCATCACCTGCACATGCGCCTTGGTGTGCACATGCGCAGACCTGTATGGTGTGCATGAATTGTTGTGCGACATCATTGTTACATGTTCAACAAACAATACATGCACACACTCAAACTCGCAGACTCATGGATGGTTAGCCTATTCTGCTGCGGAGGCTATCCGTGATGCATCAAACAATGCAGCACCATAAGCATGATAGATATACTGTGCAGCTAAAGTGTTTGTGCTTCTACGACAACTGTATGCTGTACATATACACAAATGTGTGTCTATCAAAAACCAACAACACAATACGCAATGATACTACATCGAATCTGAAAGAATTGATGTTTGATAGAGTCTATCCTTGCTCGGCGTCATGCGGTTCATCCTCCTCTCTCTCAACTTGAGAATAAGAGTAAATGCTCTCTCTCTTGTTCCTTGGAACAACATCATCACGCGGCGCCTTGCGATCGGCAGAGTACAACACGTAATGTTGAATGATAAAAAGTACGTCGAATAAAGCCGTTTCCTGTACAGCATGACAACGACAGCAGTCATGTACGCAGACATATGTATGCGCTCAGTTGGATGGCAACTCTAAGCATGCGTATGTATGGTAACAGGTAAAGAAGGGAGGGAGATGCTGCTACTCACCACAGAAAGCCCCACTTTGCCTACGTTGCCAGCAAAGCTTGCAAAGGAGCCTGCAATGACACAACATGAAAAGATTGCTGATCAAGATGTGCCAACAACTGCATAAGAAATCAACAGTAGTAACTGTGTTGCCATGTGACCGCCACAGTGAACATGCAGCATAACAGCCATACCTTGATCAATGCACAGCACAAACAGCTGCGTGAAGTTGAACACCGCCCCCGTGAGGTCCAGAAGGATGTTTCCTATCGACCAGCCAATGGTGCTCTTTCGTGCGTAGTTCATGTAAGCCTGTGCATCGATTTCAAGCTTACAACCACTGATATAAACAGAAACTCGAGCTACAATAACTTCAAGTAACACAATGTGTACCTGAGGTGCGTACTTGATGGCCGTCATGAACAGCTGCAGGTAGCTGCCAAGGGCATGCAACGTGGTCATTTATTCATGCACGCAAGATCGTTATCACAAATACGAATCACTGCATGTGGTGCTTACTTACTTGGCGGTGTTTACAGCCCAAAGCCAGCGATCAAACACGACGGCCTGCACAAGCGCGAAACCCAAGAGCGCCCACGCGCACGCGCTGATGGCGCCGGCTACACGAGACACGCGCTGGCTCCCTCTCTGTGATTTTGATCATGAGGCTGCAGCCATCGAGAGAGACACATGCACTCATATGTGTGTCACTCTGTGTATGCGCTCAGACCTGCATGCAGGCGTATACCCATGCGCACACATGCACACGAGCACAAACACGCCAATAACCGCGCACGTGATGTGCACGTGTGTATACACGTACACATTACACAATACGTGCGCAGACAGCAACACCCTTGATACAATAACACACCACGCACGCAGCAATCGGTGTCACTCCACCTCGTAAATGAGCACTTGGAACAGCGTGAATGTCACCAACGCCACCGCATGCGAAGAGAACGCAACGTCGCTTGCCGACACCGGGATGGGCTTCGCAACACCAGCGTGTCAAACAAGCAATCACACAACGAATGTAATACAAAGTGCGTGTGCGTGTGCATTTGCATTGCATGCGTGCGTGTGCGTGCAAAGCCGTGAATGCGGCCATACCGCATGCGGTCCGAACTTTTGTCTGTACTGCCTCTGCACTTGCGGGACGGCCAGCATGCCCACGTTGAACAGGAAGTAGGAAGCATGCTTGGTGAAGTTGAACACCGCAAAGTCGAAGTTGAAACCAACCACACTGCAGACACAAACACACAGTGACGCAATTGACACCAACAACACCAACCATGCAGCAACAGCAACCACAGCATTGAGCAACAACAGTGACAACCACAGCAGTAACGTTTTCAACTCTCATGCCTTTTGCGTCGGTGGTTGAGTATGGCCTGCGGGTAGAACGACACGGACCAGGCGGCGAAGCCCGCCCACCCGCACGCCTCGTACGCCGCCTGCGCCCACACAGACGACCAACCCCACGCCGCCTCCACCGCCGCCGCAGGCGAGCCCATCAACCCCTACCCTGGCCTGGTAAATAGCGGCCTGGTCCGACCCTTGGCGTGGCAGACTTAGGCTGGCCTGGTCTGGTGTGGCCTGGCCTGGCCTGGCTGAGATAGCCACAGCCTAGCCAACCGGCATGGCGGCGGCGGCGAAGCGGGCGGCGGGGGCTGTGGTCAAGGCGACCAAGGCGGCGGCAGGTGAGGCGGGGTCGTCCTCCTCGTCGTCGTCTTCGGCGCAGCGCAACCTGTTCGAGCTGGCCAGGATGTTACCTCAGCACGGACTGGGCGCCGTGTTCTACAAGAAGGACTGGGCGGGCTTTAGGTTCAGGCCGCACTACGTCATCACCAGGATACACCACTCACCGGTGAGTTAATACGCATCAATCAGTCAGTCGCTCAGTGCACTAACGAGGGTCAATTCTTGGTCGCTTGTTGAGCAATTGTATTGTGTGGCATGCTCTGAATCATAGCACAGACAGAGCAATGCGTGCACTACAGCAACTCAACTCATTCGATGCGTTCACCTGGAAGGGTTGAAACACCAACCAAAGGGTTCCAGTGATGGTGCTTTGTCCTTCGCTCCTTGTGTGTTCGTGTGCGTGTGCGTGCTCATGTGGGTGTAGTGTGATCTGCCGTAAACGAGCGGTGAGATGGTCGCCCCAACCGCGTCAAAGGACACCATGAACCCAACAATCACGGCGATAGTTGTCGCAATAGCACAGAATGGGGATCCCTGATAACGGCTATGAACAGCAATGCAGTCACGGGATTGAACGTGCATGCGTGCGCGCGTGCATGTACGTTCAATCCGTGTTATTGCTCTTGTGTTTATGTCACAACTTGTGCAGGATGGCGCGCACGGCAAAGCGTGGGGTGTTCTCCACTGGCAAGGTGCGTGCATACCAAGCAGGGGAATGTGGGTGCAGTTTGCACTCCACCCACATTCATATATGAAATGTGGGTGGAGTTTGCACTGCATGAATTGATGTGGGTGCAGTGCAAACTGCACCCACTTTCACTTGCATCTGGCCGTCACTGCCACTACCACGCACATGTATCATGCTTCGACATGATCATGGCGCACGTTGCATGGGTGCAGACAAAACAAGCAGTGAAACAAGGATACGCGGCACGTTGAAGCCGATATGGAAGTTCCGCTCACCGCCGCAGCAGTGGAAAACCCTTCCGCAACAACAACAACAACAAGAGGGCAGCTCCGTACCGGACATTGATGTGTCCCAAACTTCTACTCCCTAATCGGTGATGTTGATGTGGGGGATTCTCGTTGCGGCAGTGGATTGTTCAGCAGATTGAGGTGGGCATTGGGTTGTGGGTCAGGCGCTAGGTGTTGATGCAGCACAAGTTGGGGGAGATGAGCGGTTGCGAGTGGACGTGTATATTGACACATGTAGTAGGTCACATAGCATGGGTGCCAAGTGACAGGCGCTGCAGAGTTGAGTATTCTTAAGATGGGGTAGTGACGAGGACACTAACACAGAGAGAGGAAGACTCAGAGGCCAATGCGTTGCTGGCTAGCTCGTTGACT
This sequence comes from Chlorokybus atmophyticus, assembly GCA_009103225.1. NCBI lineage: Eukaryota > Viridiplantae > Streptophyta > Chlorokybophyceae > Chlorokybales > Chlorokybaceae > Chlorokybus > Chlorokybus atmophyticus. The sequence goes on from RHPI01002069.1 coordinate 140,940, forward strand.
GCAGACACATGCACAGAATGATTGTACACATGTGATGCAGTGTGGATGTGTCTTGCGTCAGCTATCTGTGGCAAACAGATCATGGGTTGTGGCCTACGGATTCAACAACCCGATTATGTCTATGTACTGCTTGCTTATGCCAACGCTACTTATGATATGCAAGCCATTCACCTGAGGGATTACGGCAGCCCGAGCACACGACTCACAGAAGAGCTATGCAAAGCATGCTCAGAAATAGGTATGCACGCGCATGCAACAGTGGAAGCCAAGGCAAAGGCAGCAATCAACTATGTGGGGGCCAACTCTCGCACTTAATCTCATTTTAGGCGCAACCCATACTAGATACTACAACACAGGCCTAGACTCGGACCCTCAGGTAGCATCATGCAGGGGCAAGCAGGAGATGACAGCAGCAAAAGACCACCTGCACAATGCAGGGATACATGTACTAGTGGTTGTGTAACAATATCCGCACACACTACTAGTCATTAGCAACACACACGCCACCGTACCAAATCAATCTATACAAAATAAATGCTCTATACAAAACTTGCAACAGGCGTTGCTCCTCCTCCGAACACGAGCCTCCATAGGAGCTGTCGTGTTCATCTCAGTCAGACTCACAAAGAGCCGCCAAAAACACCACCACCGCCAACAACAACAACACAACAACAACGTCATCATTATTTCAGCGAGGCCCGCCATGCGGATTCGATTGCGGCGGCCATGCGTTTGCAGGCGGCAGGGTCGGCGGCGAGTGCGGAGCGCAGGCGGTGGGACAGCTCCATCTGCACGCTCGCCAGTCCAAGCGCCGCGCCCTGCTGCGACATCGTCATCCGCCCGCTGCTCTCGCCTGTTGTCAGTCAATGACATGTAAGATCATGATGTTGCTATCACAAACAACGACTGCACTGAGCATAATGATGATGATCACAACCTCAAGCATAGTGGCATAGCAGTGGGATGAATACTTGAACAACAGCGACAGCAACGACAAGAAACACAACAACACTACTGACGATCGTTACGATTACACCAACCCTCACCTGTGTCTCCAGTGAAGCGTGGGTTGTCGTTAACAACAAACTCCACCCCTTTCGGCGTCCAGGATGCGAAGAACTCCTGCAGCCCCTGGCGCAGCCTGTCCCTCAGCCGCGCCGCGAGCTTGTCGTCCCCCATGCGGGCCAGCGCCTTGGTGCCGAGGTCGCAGTCGGACGGGTCCATGCGCGCCGTCGCGCCGGGGTCCATGCGACCGTGAAGGTCGACGTGCAGGACTCTGAATGGAACGGAAGCATGAGAGCTGGGGAGCGATCATGCACAATCTGGGGGTAAATTCCCGCATATGCGCGCAAATGCCCGAGTTTGCATGAGTTATGCAAGCAAGTGCATGCTTGTGCACAACTGTGGACGTGTGCACGAGCGTGCTTATGTGCGTTTGAGCGCGTCCACATACAGCTGTTGTGAACATAGAAACGTACACAAACTCTGTGTAGCCAATAATGCGCGCAAGCGCGCACCACCGATCGAGTCCTATACCTGCTTTGCCCAGGTTTGCAGTTGTGTTGGCTCGCGAGGCGGGAGAGCACCAGGTTGAAAGGGGACGCCTGAGCTTCTTCACAAGTCAGGTAGTTAGGGTCCCTGTTGGAAGGGTCGGGATCGTCAAGCAGCACCGACTTGATCACTTCGGTCGGCGCCCATACGACGTGGCTGCCCTTTACCGCTTCTGCAAACCTGATGTTGTAACATGAATTGGGTGAGCAGCGCACTTAACATCATGGCGCACGAGATATGCACGTGTGTTGCTAAAAGCTGGAGTCTGTTAACACATGGCTTGATGTGCAGATTTGATCCAGTGTGCATTCAAGTAAGCGTGTGCATTAACATACTTTATGAGCAGAAGATGCATGCGCAGGTATACATATACATATACTGACAAACTTACATGCATACACATGCACATATGCGCGGCGACGCACTACAATCAGGCACATGTAATGCGGTCACTTTGATATGTGTCTTACCTCAAGGCGAGAAGGGTGACAAAGTCCTCAGCTTTATGGTCTTTGTGCAGGTCACGCTTGAGGCTGACACCATGCGGTGCAGTGAATACCATATCCCCTCTCAACCGCACGTCCAACCGCGCAACGCGCGCAAAGTGCGCAGCATTGACGTGACGGGACAACCGCATGCAAAAGCACGAGTCCGCATCAGAGTCTTCTCCATTGCACTCAACGCAGTCCACGCTATCAATTGTGTCACTCTCGTGTGCAGCTGCCGCATCATACGGCAACCGCAGCTTTCGCAAAAGATCAGAGGTCGAGTTCACCTCAGCGGATTGCAGCAACTCCGACACCTGAAGCACGTGTGCGTGGGTGATGTGTGACTGCTTGCATGAGAACCAACAAGCAAGTCAACTTGTATGTCTCACCTTCTCCTTGACTTGATCATCCGGGCTAACAACGCTGGCAGCCGTTGCCAAGTCAGCCTGCCTGCTGCCGCCAACCTCTCCATTCAACTGTTTAACAACCAACAGCTATTGATGGTTCAACACCAAGCATGTGACAGCTACTGACACATTTTCAAAAAGAAGCAATTATAGCTGGGGGACACCTGACTCCCTGACTCACATACACACATCATCTGCGAGCTGGTCCGCAATGGCGTGCAGCGCCTCCCGCGGGAACAGCTGCTGGACATCGCGGCCGCACTTGGCCGCGATGACGTGGTTCAGAAGGCACGGCGCGCCGCGGAAGTGGGTCGAGGAAGGGAGAGAATCATTGCGGTCGCCGACGTGGTGCCAGGAGGTGTCCACAGCGCGATACAGGTCTGAGAGCTGCGAGTACACACACACACACACACAGACTGAACCACGTGGTTTGAACAGCTGACATGTGCAAATAACACCTCATGGGCACCTCTGCGACTGGTACTGCACTGTCTGGAGTAACTAAACTACCCTGCCTGCTGCTCGAAACATGCTACCAAGAGTATGGGAATGTCTCTCAAGTCAATGTCTTATGTTCAACTCGAAACATGAATAGTGCAACTATTTTCTGTAGCTCTACAATGGTGCTTGAGACTGATCTTTCAATGCAGTCATATCAATGAGGGCTGTGTCACGCAGTGTCATGCAACAGGTTGCAAGTATCGAAATGCTGTTGTCTGATTACGGAAGCTAGTGATGAGTTCAACATACTGATAAAAAGATGTATGTTGCTGACCAGAGAGGTGACCAGACTGATAAGCAAAGTGCGTTTATCTTACTGTTGCATGCTGCAATGGGTTCATGTCAAGGAAATGACAGTCGTGTCGTGATAATGTTTGCTGCATAGACATCATGCATTTTCCAACGTTGACACTCAAATTCTGCTCTCTCACATGTGGGACACAGAGATCAACAACTATGCATGCATCACATCGACCTCAACATCTTGACTGAACATCTTGCATGCACTTCAGCTAAGAGCTCTGTTTCACGTTAAAGTAGAAGCTTACTGCTGATGGATCTCACACATGCATGTGGACAGCACGCAAGCCATGCACCACCACCAGACCACCAGCACCTTGCTGAGCTTGATGGCCTGCAGCGTCGACAGCCTCGCTTCATGCTCCGCGGGCGGGAAGTGCCGACGCACGACTGCGGTCAGCTCCGCTGGCACCGCGGACACCGTCCCCGCCCCCGCCGCCGTCCCCGCCGCCGCCGCCGCCACCATGGCCACCCTTACCCGCTGCCACGTCAACATTAGCACACGCAAGCTTTTGATCTGATCTCATCTTGCGGGGGATGAGTGAATCAATCCGTAACCAGTCACCAATCTTCTGATTCACTGATTGACCGATGACTGATTCAGTGTTTCATTGATGCTGTGCCAGCAGCTGTGGAGAGATTTGCGCGTATCGCAGGCGTTACGCCTCTCCCGCGCAACACACGTAACCGATTGACGCTGTCAGCGCGGAAGAGGCGTATCTAAGTTACGCCCACGCACAGGCTTCGTATCTGCTCACAAAATCCTGCCCTTTGCTAGAGTTTCAGTGCAAGTAACCATTTCAGGCACAGGCGGCGAGGGTGGCGGCGGTATCGGTGGCGGTGTGCTTGCGATATTGGTAGAGTGGTCGTCGCTGTGGTGAACTTCGACAACGTCGAGCGGTCACTGCGATTTGCTGCCCTTTCTGAGCGAAATCAAGCTCCCTTGCTGAGCAACTTCAGAAGCCATGGTGCTGGGCTATATCGTCCGGTTTGCGCTTTACCTGGTGTCGCTGGCTCTAAGCTCCGTCAGCCACCTTCTCAAGTGGCGGCTTGCCTACGGCGTCCTGGCCTTCCTTGTCCTGATGGTCTACACCCGTAGCGACAGCCCCTCGCAGGTCGCCAAGAAGGATGACATGAAACCACTCATCGACATTGGGGCGCCGACCACGAAGATGGCCACACAGCCGATGAGCCTGCCGCCAGCTGGAGAGCCACGCTTCTAGCTTGAAACAAGCCTTAAAGCTGAGCAAAGAGAGAAAAAGAGAGGTTCGCACTGCTGCGCTGTGAGATGAAGTGGAAGATGAATCCTGTGCCAGAGCAAAGCCCAGCACAGCATATTCCCCTGAGAGCTGCATAGCACAGCATAACGCAGCACAGCAGAGCAGTTGAAACCCGCATGTAAGCTCGCGTATACACCAGTGCAGATGTTGGAGAGATCAGTTGTTGTTTGTGTGTTTGTTTGGAGTGAGGGACCACAATCTTGTTGTACAGCTGTATAGAAACACATTGTAATGTAGAGAGCGCTTCTCTGATATGTAGTTTCAGTTTGGTTTGCTTCAGATCACTTCGAATGCTGTGGTTGCGCCTTGTGTGCATTTGACTGTGTACCGGGTGCTGTATCATACATGCTCAAAACGTGTTTGCATGCGCACTCAGTTAGTGTAGACTACTTGTACAAGACCACTGATGGTAGCAATGAGAGCACTACACAATGGCATCTGCATGCACAATTGACGCCATGTGACACGCCACGCGCAGCTTGTGCATCTATGCGAGTCATGCAAATGAACATGCACGCATGTGCACTGCCCCAGTCTTGATGGTAGGCCACTCGGCTGTGCTTTGATGCATGCATTCTCTCATGCACGTATGCGTTTGCTTCCTTGACGTATGGTTCTACATTCCCTAGTGGCAGAACAGTATATCGAACAGGCAGTCACATGAGCACAAGTTGGTTAAGAATATCAGATCTTGTCGCCAGCCAGCACAATCTGTCAAGCATACGTAAAGTTGCACTGTACCCAAGCTGCTGTGCAAGCTCGCTTGCTACAACAGCGACTTGGTTTTGTGCAAACCGCAGTGGCAGCTTCAGTGTACCACCTGCCAAGAAGATGTGTATGTTCGCAACCAGCTGTAATTAACATGAGTCGGTGTTATGTGGCAGAACTCCGTGCAGGGGACTGCAATACATAAGGCAGGCACAAGTGCACAGAGTGTTGCAGCTTGTGTAGATGCTTGCACGTGTGCACTTTCACTTGCATCTCTTGCTTTATAGGTAATGCAACGACTGTTTGTCATGCCATTTGAGAGTTGGTAGCGTGCAGTGCTACTCAGAAGCAACAGTCACTCCTGTTTATCGACCAATCGCAATCCCACATGGTAATGGAAGGCTGCATTGATGTCTAGCTCTGTTTGTTGTGTTTGCGTTTGTGCGCTTCTTGTAGCGTGGTTGTGCAGTAGTTGAAGATGTTGGCAAAAATGGAGCAGCTTTTGCAGTTTTCAACTGCACACCTTATAATAGCTTCACTGTGCCAGTGCACTAGTGTACACAAAGGTACCAATTTTACTCTACTCTAGCCACGCTACCACTGCAAGCCAGGGCAGAGACACTATCACTAGTCTCTGCTACTGCAACCGGCTGGCATACTGTTGTAAACTACACCTATGCAACTTGTGTTGCAGCCGGTGCTTAGGCACTCGGACCTTTCTTCAGAGGCCTCCGGGGCCTTGAACCTCCAGACAAACAGAACAAGAACAACTGGCAAGCGGGGAGGAGTAGAAGTCCCCATATGCCGACAATAGCATCAACACACTACCGAGTGAATCTTTAAAACTACAAGTACACCCTCCTCAGCCCCTGCTAGAGCGGGTACGCCTGCCGTCTCAGCGCGCTCGGCATGGCCCACGCGGCGGCGGACTTGGGGCCGGGTGCACTGAGGGGCTTCTGCACAGGGAGAATGTTGTTGTGATTCAGACGTTGAACATGTTGGCAAGGCCAGGGTAAGGTGGTGAGGCGTTTTGCTGCAAGAGTGTCTGTTTGCCTTACCTTCTTGATCTCAGGGAGACCCCTGGCTGCGGGAGCAGAGGTCACGCGGCGTTGGGGGACTATCGCCGGGAGCGCCACACCCAGCTGCACGCAGTGACAGTTATTATCGGCACAAGTTTCAGTTGTGGGTATTATATGCTCCTGTTGAAGTTGCGTGTGCATACACACGCACACACAAGTGCACACGCACACGCATGCCAGCGCACATGCGCACGCACCTCAGGGTGCATGGCGCTGAACTTCTCGTGCATGGCGTGGGTGAGTGGGTCCTCTGCCGGCGCGGCAGGGACCTGGTGACCGTAGCCGCCACCCCTCCAAACCACCTTCTGGGTATGCTGGCACACACAGAGTAACCCACATCAACACCCTGACCGGAGAAGGGACACACACACACACACACACACGTGCGCACACACAGAGATATGCACGCTCTGCAAATGTATATGCGTGCATGCGTGCATGCGTGTGTGCATACATGGGCATACATGGGCGAGGGTGTACATGTGCGCACACATGCATGCACACACACACGCACACAGATACACACCCTCTTCACACGTACGTGAATACGTGTGCGCGTGTGCACGCCCACCTATTCACGCAAAGACAAACACACCCATCCACCACTCACCCTCTTCGCCACCGCCGCCGCCGCCCTCCAGTGCCTCATCGCCCGTCTCATCGCCGCCGACTCCGCCTGCGCCTTGCCCCTCCTCTCTTCAGCGTGTCGCCGGTACCACCTCTGCACGACCGCCGCGGCGTCCTCCCGCCTCCTCTTCTCAACGTCGTCGTGGTGGTCCAGAGCGCCGCCGTACACGTAGCGGTAGAGGTCCTGCTCTTTGGCTAGCAAGGCGGCCTGGCGGAGACGCTCGCGCTCGTCCAACTCAGCGGCCTAGAGGAGGAGAACGAGAACAGTATGTTGGGTGTTGCTCTCGCCCTTGGTGATGTGATGGCATGGCAACAACATGGCAGTGACATGGTGATGAGGGGTGGGTTGTGGCGTACTGTTGGGGAGTCGCTTGGGACTGGGTTGCAGCCGATGCCGTCGAAGAGGCCCTCCATCCAGACGTTGTAACGGCCCTACAAAGACAAGCATGAGGTGCGCGTGACTGCTGGTTGGTATTGTTGCTGTTGATGGTATTGGGAGGATGTGTCATTGACGGTGTGGCTCACCTGAGCAGCCTTGCCTTCAACCCCCTTCTTCTTCATCAAGCTACCAGGCGACTGCAACGAGAGACAAACACAAGTCTGTGATGGCAAAGCACACATACACACACACGTACATATACACCCACACCCACACCCGCACCCACACCCACACTCTGTCTCACCAGCGGTGTGCTTGGTCCCGATGATGCCGCCAACGGGTCCCTCAGCGCCCTCCTCAGTCTCGACGCCGCCCGCGGGGTCCCTCGTTGCCCCGTGCGAGCGTGGCCGAACGCGTCGGTCGCGTGGCCGAGGGAGGAGGAGGAGTTGAAGGGGGACTTGGGGGAGGCGCAGATGGGACAGCCGCGGCAGTTGAGGTGCTGGTGAGACAGGGAGGACTTCTTGGGGGATCTGCAGGACACACAAGAAGCAGCGCGAGTTGTGTTGAGTTGAGCACATCGTTTGGAATTGGTTCCACACGTCTCGGGATTGGTCGAGTACATGTACACGCACCAACGTGTGTGGGGTGTTGAGTGTGTTTTTGTGTGTGCTCGCGCGCACACACACACCCACACCCACACCCACACCCACCCACCGAACCAACTTGCAAGCCCACCCTCACCTCATGATGGCCCCCGCCCCCAGTCCCGACATGACCCTCGCTCCCCCCGTCGCTCCCGCGACTCCCCGCCCCTTGTCGGCGACGAGCTGCCGCGCGGATCGCGGGGAGGCCGGCCGGGGGGAGGAGGAGGAGGAGGAGGAGGACAGCGACGACGAGCGGCTGAGAGAGGCGCGGGGGGAGGATTGGGCAGGGGTGAGNGTGGTGTTGGCTACAAGGGAGAATGGATGCGGCAGCAGTTGTGGTGTTTGTGTGTATGTTGTACTCAGATGTGGCGTTGCGTCCGGGGTGGCTGACTGTGATTGGCTGTTCTAATGCGATGCGATGTGCGTGCGTGTGTCCGTTGCTTCAAGGTACAATGATGTGTTGGTGTTTGCCAACAGTCAATGGCCTACTCTCGTTGGCATCCTCACCTTGAGCTCTGTCCTGAGCGGCCGCAGCCGCATCTGCAGCGCTGCCTCCATAGCTCCCGGACCCCTCCGAGGCAAATCACTCTCTCTCTCTCTCTCTCTCTCTCTCTCTCTCTCTCTCTGTGCCTCGGAGATTTTCCCCTCCCTATACGCTCGCCCTCACCAACTACGTCTCTCCTTCCGCCTCTGCCACTGCCGCCTGCGAGGACTTGTGCTTTGTGCGAGATATGGTCGCGAGAATCAAGCGAGCATTGTGGATCAAGGGCGTTTTTTTTCCTCTCCCGGTCAGAGCGCACGTGACTGGCCCCGCGCGAGCGTGTGTGCGACTCACTCGTGGTGTCCAGGTCGGAGGAGTCATCACGTCAGTAGCAGTAGCAGCTCGGATTAATTGATGAGTCATCAACGATGACCGCCCCGGGACAAAAGCCTCAATGTGTTTGAGGTCCCAACTGATCTTGTCCCGTGTTGTTGTCGTTTTACATGAGTTCTTGAACTTCAAAGG
>RHPI01002069.1:149927-174364 GCA_009103225.1 Chlorokybus atmophyticus
GGGGGCAAATCTCAGTAAGGGGCTTGTGGTTGCGCTAGAGACAATAAAGGTTGCACTCAACCAACGCACACTACACGGATCGATAAGTTGCACACAGCAACCATCATATACTATTATTATGCTTTTGTGAGCGATTTACATTATATATATGTGATGGCTAGGAGGTAATCATAATGTGTTATATCCGCTTGTGTTCTTAGCCACTTTGTCCCATTCGCATGCTATTGTTATTCTGCATTACGTTACTACTATACGCTGTGCGGATTGTGATGTACAGTTCAATGTATAAATGTTTACTCATTGGTATACATTCGTATATAATATATATTCTGATGTTGCCATTCCATAAGATTAATATGATATTGTAATGCACTCTCAACATTATGATGTTAACCATTGTGTCAACATCGCAAATTGATTGCAGTAGCACCCGTTGTGCTACCGTGCATCGTCTTCTCGACGCACCTATTTATATATATAATATATAATAATGCAACGTCAACGAACGTATACAACAACTCATTATACGTCATCAAATGACCAAATCATGTCATAACTCGTACTATTTACCTATGGTGTGCAAATTCATATGGTAAGGAGTAGGCGGGAGCATCACCAATTACAAACCCTGCTTTCACTTATGTGTTGTTCTGTCAAAATTCCGCATCTTATAAAAAGGGTATTCACAATACGAGACAGATTTTGCTTGTAGCATTACACTCACCCAGACACAAGCTCGACTTAGCATAAATGTGGCTGATGTTCTCGCATTTGTGCAAGTTTGTTGCATGTTTCTGGGAGGTCTGCACAATGGATTGAAGAAGAAGCACGAGCATAAAAGCTGGTCGACTTTGATCAAGCGCTCGACGTGATAACTTCATCAACATATGTTTTCACACTCGCTACGTGTACTTGGTAGGCAGCTACGCATGCTAGCATAGCGGTGCATGTGCAGTTCGTTGTCTCATGCTTGTGCATGACATGGCAATTCATCATCACTGTCCACAATCACAGCATGCAACCATCAACACCATCTTTATCACCGCCAGGCTATGTGCTACGTCTACCTCGGCTCTATCATAACATGCATGACCCCCCGCAATGTCACAATCATAATGCCTGCCCACATGGCCGTACACAAATTAGTTGTGGTCGTCCAACATGGCAGCAGCGGTGCAAGCAATGACCAGCATGACTCCCTCCTCCTCCTCCACTCTCTCCCTCTCCCACTTCTCCTTCACGTCTCCAACTCTCCAGCGCTCAGGCGGCGTAACCCTTGCAATGTCACCGAGGGCCCCTCCGCCCTGCCCCTCTGCCCTGCCTCCCTCCCCTCCCGCATGCACTGTCATGTCCGACAGAAGTGGGTGCTGTGCTGCATCAGCGTCATTGCTGGCAGTTGGGTGTTGCCGGTGGGGTTGGGTGGTGGGGTTGGTGTATAGGGTATGTGAAGTGCTGTGTGAGACACACGCATACATATGCCACATGCACACCAACACTCACATGCACACTACCAATTCAGTTTATCAAGTTGTACACCATCACTACCGGGCTAACCACTATCACTATGACACTACCGCCCGTCCCCGTTAGCCATGCATGCATGTTGACATGGTCTTACCTGCCCACAGGGCCGTTGTGTGGCTTGCTTGCATATTATAGTACACAAAATGTAATGTACAAATTTTTGATGTTTACTGCTATCAACTTGCAATCTGATGCTATCAAGCTCTTATCATTGTCACGTGTATGGTGCTGCCACCCATCCACCCAACCAGGTAGCCAGCTGCAAACGAGATGAAGACAACCATATACAACTAGCCAACCATTTTTTAAGGAACGCTTCCAACCAATTAGCACATATGCCGCAGAATCTATCATCAAGTTGACACGCGTCAGGTTTGTGTCCATGTGCCGGCAATAGATTTGTTTGCACTGCAGTGGGCCCTGTGGGCGTGGCTCTTATGGAGAGAGCAATCACGGCCCTGTGGGCGCAGCTCCGGGTTGGCCACCACCACAAACTGTCCCCATGACTACCCTAACTAATGTGGCGGTGGTCTTGGCACAAGGCCTTCGCAGCTGATGCATGCTAGCATGCATACTTGAATTGTTGTAATGCAAGGCAATTGCTGTTGTTTTGATCTCTAACCTAGCAAAAAAGGGCTTGTGTTGCTAGATTAGTGCCCTGGCTTTGACACCGGGACCTTGTGCACGTTTGTCATGGAGAGCGACACGCACTCATGCACCCCAAGCAAGTGCCTACAAGTTCGCACCACGCTAGCAAAACAGCCAGCATGTCAGAATTGTACCACCAGCACAACAGCCGGCAGACAACTGCTCTGTACAATGCAATATGCGCACAAGCATGGTTCATGTCCTTGAGCTGTTCTGCTCTCGTTCAATAAGCCTCTGGCCAACAGACATGATAATGGGGTAGATTGGTGCAAACTGCGGTTCCCCGCGGGACTTGATGAGTTGAGCATACGCATCCAGTGAGGCCTTCACACCTCGCCAGACATCCTCTTCAGAGTGCTGATCAAGCCAGAGGGAATACTGCGCTGCCGTCAACCCGGCCCGTCTGTGCGGTGACTGAAGTTCATCGGGTCCACGTGTGAACAGGTGATGAAGCACCGCGCTTGCCGGCAGCTCCTGCAAAAGGGGACTGGACTCTAGTTGGTGCGTCTCGAGAAATATGAGCGGCCGGAATGCGCGCAAAGCGCGATACGGTGCGCCCAGTTTCTCCACAGGATAGATGTTTTGCGCCACCACAAGCTCTAACTCAGCAGTGTCACGCGCAAGCCGCAACTTGCCAGCTTCTGACAAAGGTCTTATCAGAGAAGCGTGACGAACGAAAAACAGCAGCAGCCTGGTTGCCATCTGGCGCAGCAGCGTGTCGTACAGTACTGAAGTTGGTTGTGAAGCACTTGAAAGGTGAGAGAGGAACTCCTTCCGAAAATGCAACACAGCCCTGAAGATGTGCACACATTTGTTTGTCGCGATATACGTACTCGAGCATAGGAGCACGGCCACAGCGACACAGACAAGCAGTGCATGTTGGCTGGATAACTCACCTTTGCAGCTCTTCCATGTAAGGTGATACACTTGTGGCGTAGTCAACATCAGCGTACTGCTGTTGTGACCCACTAAACCGCTCCTCATGCAGCTGAAGAAGGCAATTCTCAAGACGTTCGATCATCGCCCGGAAAAGCGGTGTGACTGCATCCTCTGCAATGGAGTAGATGTTCTCCAGAGCTACAGACAAAGCATCTGCTGCTTGTTCTGGAAGACGGGCTGCGAGCTCGGATGCGCTTATGTACACTTCCTGCAAGGCATGACTGTCAGTGGGCGCTAAAAGTCGAACACCATGTGGTTTACCACTTTGCGTACCTGCATGTGATTGCACAAAGCAATGTTCCTCTGTTGCGATGCAGAAATAGCAGCTGAGACCTGCCTTGACTCTGGTCCTGTAGCAATCTGCATGCATACGTACCACTCAGTGCTACGGCTGCTGATAGTACTTTCAAGGGCGGTAGACAAGACAGAGCCAAGAGAGACTGCGCTCACACCTGATACTCAGCTTTCTGAGCTGTGTTGAAGAGGGCTTTACTGATGCCTTGCACGACGAGGACGGTCAATGCTGGCTCAGCTATAACAGCATCGACTTCTTCGTGCATGCGATTTAGAAACTTCCTCAGCAGCTCAGGAGACACAACGCCGCGAGAGCCGCCAGGAAACATAGCATGCACAATGTCCATCAACCGCGACAGTGACTGTGTCAAGTACGCTGTTTGGTATGGCACAGTCGCGCGCGCAAGTGCATCCCGATCTTCAGGTCGCACGCCTGGCGGTACGCCCTTGACATCCGTGTCTGCACAAGCGAAGCATAACAGCCGATAAGCACGCCCAAATTCTATCACCTTGGCAACAAACAGCGCCATGATGTGTAATCAGCACAAATTGCGCCACCACCATGCCTTTAACAGTGCCAGTCTCCTGCATGCTTACCCCTTTGAATCTTTGAAAACATGGCGTGCAGCAGCGCCACAAGCTTTGGGTAGGAGTTTACAAAAGTCTCCCGAATCATGGAAGACTCGTTGAAGGCACGGGACAGCTGCCGTGACAGCATGTCGACAATGGTGCGCCAGAAGGTTTCAGTCAGCAAAGGTTCACCGGGCTTGACAACTTCATCCAAGAAGCAGATATGCGTGATGGGATCTCGCTTCTTAGCCAAAACTCTTTGCAAATGCCAGACAGCAACAACCGCGCCGTGGAGCTTCTCTGTGCATGCAGTAAACCTTTGCCATAATGTATCCTGCCATTTGCCTGAGGCTCCAAACGCTGGTGCTCCCACCTATGGGCATAAGCGCGATAAGCTATGTGGGTGCAAAAGACAGCAAAAAACAACACCATTCCATCAACACTTACAGCGCGGACACCTCCTGGTCCCACACTGCCAAGGGAAGTCGTTGAGGACAATGCATTGGCATCAAGCGCTGCATGTACCGCTTTGCCAGACTGGGAACTGTACCGACTGACAGTACTGGTCACAGCTGTGTTGAGCTCGCCTAGATTGTAGTAAACCTACCACATGAGTGTTAAAGCAATGTGTGAGTAATGTCTGTGGAGACGGACTGCCAGAAGGGCCGCAAGTGTTATACTACACCATGCGCATACCTGTAGCACTGTTCCAACCTCGGCCTGGTTTAAGGATTCCATCCCATTGCGAAACAACTCGTCCGCCTGTTGCCTGACCTGCAAACAGCAAAGGTTAACAATGCCAGTGTATATGCAGCAAGCCATGCTTTGACACAGTACCTGGCGGCCAGCATCAGCAAGCCAAGCGGACTCCGCCTCCACAACTTCCACTCCAGAAAGATCCGCCTCACCATGTATGGCGTTGGCGTCGTGCAGGAGTTGGGCGGCCTTGGCTAGATCTGTTGTGCGCTGCTCCACACCGTCACCCAACAGGTCCCGCAGCCTTTGGGACAGACGTAACAAGCGAATGACATGGCGCAACAGTTCAACCGTTTTGTGCAACGCTGCCAGCTGTGCCGTCTTGGCCTTGATCTGGCGATACGGCTCTGTGATGTCTGACCTCACCCGCATGATCGCTGCCTGTAAGCATTCGTGCTGTTGATGCTCTGGATGTGGTGTCGATCACGCTGTGCATGCTGAAAATAAAGGCTACCACAAACCGGCACTTGCTTTAAGAGACCTGAATAGAGGCCACTCCATTGCGCACCACTCCCAGCGCATTTTCCGTGTCTTTCAAGCTTGTCACCTGCACATGCCAGACTCATTGCCTGCACACTCATTTACTTAAAACAACCGTATTGTTGGCCAAATAACATTTTTAACACCAACACTGTCATCAGACCCTAAGTTCAGACGCCTGCCGTGTCAACTTGTTCGTTGCATTGGCCGCTTAGTACTCATGCACTTCAACGCATTACAACCTTCCAATTGCTGCTTCCACCATACAGCTTGCATGCTCGTGCAGAGCAAGAATGCTATTTCTGGCGCTCAGGTACAACTATATGACAATGCCCTGCTACGAGCACTGCATAGCACAAGATGATGTCTCGCTGCAATGGTGCTTGATGACATATGACGTTGCAGACAACGACGCGCTATATACCAGAAATGCGTTGCATTAGCACTGTATTCACTTTGAATGCATTCCAAGGTGCATGCATGCACTGCAGCAATGCAACGCTTTAGGAATATGATAACGTAGTGCTGCAGTATGCATAGCTCTTTTCTCAAACAACCTGTATGCACATGGTACAAACCCACCTGTTGTAGCAGGTCTCCATGGCGTTGGACAACCTCTGTCCTGAGCTCCGTCTCCAGCAACGCAATGCCCTCAGCGAGCTTGGCGGCGGCGGAGGCGGCGTGGCCTCCTGCAAGGGCGGCGCTTGCAAACTTCGTGGCGTCAAACTGCTCCTCCAGGAAGCCTCGCAGCATGGGGTCATCTCTCAGCATCTCCAGGGGGGACGGGCCAGCAGGTTTCGCCAACGCCACCGCCGCGGAAGCCGACCCGGAGGGTGAGGCCCCTCCTGCAGCACCTCCAGCAGCGTCAGCCCCTGGCGCAATGCCGCCTGCTGCATCGCTCCCGGGCTTACCGCTCCCCAACCCCAAGCTCCCTGTCCTCACCAATGCCACAGCCGGCATGACCACATACCCCGCCAACCCCCGCCGCCGCTGCCGCCAATGCCACCAACCAGCTTGCCGATGACTAAACTACACCATACAACTAAACCTTGACGCGTAAACCTTGAGCCCTAAACCCTACGAGCTAAACCCTAAGCCTAAGCCCTGGTAAGGCTGTGGCTGCGGCGGCGGCGGCGATGACGGGGCGGGCGGTGGCCGGGTTGTAGCTGTGGCCATCCTTATTGAGGAGGTTATTTACTGGAGCTTGGAGCGATGTGGCGGTCTGCGGCCGCCCGGCGATTGAGCTCCGCGGCGGCAGGGGTGTCCGGCAGAAGCGGCTTGGGGTCGTTGCTGGGAGTGGTGGGCACTTCCTCAGTCAGGGTTGCGAGCACCGCTGCTGCTTCTGCTGAGGCTGCTTCTGTTGCGTCGCACACGCTCAAAACTGCCGCCTCCACCAGTGCTGCCAGCGGGACGCACCTCGCCAGTTACTGGGGCCGCTGTTATTATGAGCTGTCAAAAGCGAGGTTAAGGTACGCTCAACCCAAGATTAAGTTCAAGTGCACTTTGAACATGCTTACTTTGAGTAGCCCTAAGCAGCACGCATTGGCTTTCTCATCCAATACCGCCCCGGTGTATGTTGTCGTTGGTCTGCAATGCCGGAGCGCTCGCTATGCATGCAAGCTTTTGCACTGTTGGCTGGTACTCATTTGCATTTCGCAGTGCACTTGTCGTGGCGACTGCTGGCACCGGGTATGTGCTGGGAAGCGGGGAGGTGATTGACTGGGGTGGGTTTGCACATGCTTGTGCTGGGACAATGGGTGCTGCTGCTTGCGCCAACACAATCAATCAGGTGTGCACTGTTTCAGGGCTATATGATATCGAGCATGTTGCACACTGTGACCGTTGTCTGCATGCACTGCTGCTCTCGTTGTTAAGTGGCAACGCGAGATGGCCATCTTATTCTTGTCATCTTCAGGTAATTGAGCAGGGCAAAGACGCCTTGATGAAACGCACAAGGAGGCGACCATTGCCATCCGGCCGCATGGGCACGACGCATGCCTTGGCTTTTGCGGCGCTTGCTGGGACTGCTGGTGTTGGCCTGCTCGCCTGGAAGGTATGTGCGCCATGCGTGCGTGCGTGCATGCGATGTGGAAGTTGTGCTCAAGCTTCTGCAACCTGCTTGTGAAGCACAGTGCATGAACCAACCACTGCTTGTCGTGGCGCTTGTAGACGAACTGGCTGGCAGCCAGCTTGGCGACAGGAAACATCGGGCTGTACACTCTTGTCTATACTCCCTTGAAAGCAATACATTACAGCAACACATGGGTTGGTGCTGTTGTGGGGGCCATTCCTCCGCTGATTGGGTGAGCGTCCATACATACTCTTTAAAACTTGCTGCCGTATGTGTGCTGATGCGGTGCACTTATGCTCATTCCAGGTGGGCGGCCGCAAGTGGCAACCTGGATGCAGGCTCTGCAATCTTGGCCTCCGCATTGTACTTCTGGCAGCTACCGCACTTCATGGCGCTGAACTGGCTCTGCAGGGTTGATTACGCTGCTGGAGGCTACAGGATGCTCTCTCTCCTAGACACCACTGGCAGGCGAATAGCGGCGGTCGCCTTCCGCAACTGCATATACCTCATACCTCTAGGGTTCTTGGCCACATATCTGGGCGTGACTTCAGAGTGGTTCGCGTATGAGAATGCGCTCCTCTCAGGCGCATTTGCCCTATCCGCATCTGCTTTCTACCAGCGACCCACCACAACCGCAGCGCGAATGATGTTCAGGGGAAGCCTACTTCACTTGCCTGCATTGATGGCGTGCATGCTGGTGCATAGGAAGCCGCAATTTGCAAGCAACACCGCCGCGCAGCCCCAAACACAAGAGTTGTTGCAAGACAACAGTAGTACTGCGGCTGCCAAAGCCTCGCAGTCCTTTGCAATCAGGGATCTTGTAGAAGCGGGGCCTGTTCATGCGCCCATTGCATACTTCTCTGCTGCCCCATTCCCATTCTTGCCCGTGCCGCAGTTCGCTGAACGCGTGTAAAGTAGGTTGTTGAAGTATCTTGCTATGTTCCAGCAGGGCAGGAATTTTGGTGGGTGTATTTGCAATGCAATGCGGCGGTATGCTGCAGCTGGATTGCCGCCCGCTGCTGGTTCAGTGCTGCATTTGTACACAAGATATGACATAGCAAGACTCTTGAACTGACTGTGAAAGCGCTGACACACTCAGTGAAACAAACAAGCAAGGAAGCATAGCTTATCAGGATAAACACCTGAGGCACTCCTGATGTTGGTGCTCGCGTACATGTCAGTCTTGCCCACGCACTGTATCAAAAAATACACGGGTGGCAAGGTGCAGACATGCTGGTTTCTTGACACAGAACATGTGCAGCACAGCCTGATGTAGCAACGTGGTACAGCAATCTCCGACGAACACGCGCGTGTGCCCTAGCCCTAGCAGGATCTGCTGTCCCTGACCCACCGACCTCCCCATTATCGTGCGGCCCTGGTTTCAAGGCAACAGTTCCACATGCGGGGTACATTCTTCCAACCTGGAGGTAGGCATGCTTCTTTACACAAATGCAGACACGCTAATGCCCCTGCAATAGAGAGTTGAGAAATCTGGAGCCCCTTGCACTCCTGTAACAACGGCTGCTGTCTGTTGTGGTTAAATGTTTGTTGCTGTGGTCTATGCCGCTTGCACTATGCATGGGCAATAAGTCGCATTGCTTGTACAGTGATCAGTCAGCGCAGCAGCCTAGCATCGGCTGTTGCTGCGCCAGGCTATCGTCCCAGCCAATGCGCAACACGCACATCTCAGCATGCCAGGCAGCATGCCAGGCAGCAGGAAAACGATCCGGTGTGATCCGAAAACCAGTTTACTGTATGGGAGCTATGCCAAAACCTGTTTATATCATAATCTATACAATCGAATGGGGCGGTGCTGCAATGCATCACCGACTAATGCCAGTGCATGCTCGATGCTGACTCCTGCTCATGACATGTACAACGGTGCATTATTCTTAAAGCAAAAATCGGAAATCAATCATAGACTAGCGTGGTTCTTGCTGTTCGACCTCGAAGGTTCCGGCGTCGGAGACCTCACATACCCCTTTGCCGCAGCCAGCGCCCTGATGTTCTTTAGGTTCTCCTGCCCTGCCGTGTTCTCTTTTGGGCTCTCCAGTTTTGCAAGCGCCACTGCGGCGGCTTTGGCAAAGTCCGGTGGCTGCATCACCCTCAAAGGAGACCGGCTCCTGTTCTGCTGCTCTGCCTGCTGCAATCCCCGCACGCGGTGCCGGTCCCCGCTGCCCAGCCGCCGGGCACCCGACTCGTCCTGTATCTTCTTCAGCGCAGCCACAATGGCATCAAATGTCGGCCGCGCGCGGGGGTTGCGAGCCCAGCATGCGCGTATCAGAGCGCTGTAGGCTGGTAGTCCCCTGAACGCAGGCTCGCACGTAGTGGGTATGGTCAACCTGTCTTGCTGCTCGGCAACAGCATGCATGATCTGCCAGTTGTTACTGAACTCTCCCCAGGGGACCTGCATAGCATTATCAGTGAGCGTTTGATGCTAAGCACTAGTTTGTGACTAGTGTGCAAAGTGATTCGTACCTCCAAAGTCAGAAGCTCCCAAAGAATAACGCCAAAGGAGAAGACGTCTGCAGCACGATTGTACTTCTCACCCTTCAGCACCTCAGGCGCCATCCACCTTGGACTGTGAAGGTTGTTGGACGCGGGAATGTGGCTTGCCTCCATCAATCTCGACAAATTGAAGTCACAAACCTGCACAACAGACAGATGAGCTGTCTGCGAGTGCAGCAAGCTGACAACTTGTTGCAATCGGCCAGGCGCCTTGAGTGGCAGAACCAGCAAGGTGACAACTACACCTTTACGTGCCAATGCCGATCGACCAGTATGTTTGGACTCTTCAGATCTCGATGGATGACAGGCGGTTGCGAGGAGTGCAAATAGTGCATTCCAAGAGCAGCATCTGTTGCCATGTTCAAGCGGCGTGCCCAATCCAGACTTGTCGAACCAGCCCGTGCCCTCGCCATCACATCATATAGAGACCCTCGAGGACAGTACTCTGTCACTAGGCACAGATCTGGAGGTGCAATGCATGCACCGATGAACATTACCTGCATATAAACAGCATAAGACCATGAAGACAAACATCTGTGGACACCCAACAACTCTAAGCACTGCAACACTTGGCTTACCACATTGGGATGGCGCATGCGGCACATGATGCCCACTTCTTTTCTGAACAAGGCCACACTCTCTGCTGAAAATGCTGCCCCAAGTGAGTGCCCGCCTGCGTCTGGACCCCAAGCAGCACCCAACTTTTTCACGGCTACGTCTGTGTGGCGCCAGCTTGCAAGGTGCACCTGTATAGCCACGTCCGTTAACACCCTGCCGTCAATCCACTTGAGTAAGCGAAACAACAACTGACCATGCATACCTGTCCATAGGCTCCACCACCAATGTTCCGCGTCAGCTTTAGATCCCCATAGTCAATCTCCCAGGGCTCCCGAGGCCTGGATGGTTGCTTGGGCTGCTCTGTCATGCCTTCGTGCTTGCTGAGTGCTTCAATGACAGCTACGGGCAATGCCTTAATCATGTCTTCCAAAGGCACATCCGCATGCGGTTTCTTTGAGGCGCAGGCGTCCATGTCCAACTGGCGCTGCACACTGCCAGCAGAAGCACCTTCGCCTTCTGGCCTGTCAGGACTACGAGCATGCGGCACCCGAGGAGGGCGTGCTGCGGACGTCCACGATGATGGCTGAGACGGCCGCGTGTCGCCCCCAGTAAGGTAGCTGGATGTCATGCTTGTTGAGCACGTGTCTTCTGAGACTACAACAGCGCCGCTGATGGGTGTGAGTGGCTCTGTCACCTGGCTGTTGCAGGGAGTGGGAGGCACGAACCTACTCGTGGATGGCTCGGGTGAGGCTGCGCTGCTGGCCGGACGCTCCACAGGGGGGCTCATTGTCTTCTGGTGTGTAACACGCGGTGTAGCAAAGAAGGCACTGCTTGGCTTTGCTGGAAGCTCAAAGCGACCTGGTGGCGTAGCAGGCGCAGGGTCTGACATGTGGCTTCTGGCAGGGGCGGAAGGGCTACCTGACTCCGGCGTGTTGGTTGAGTTTGCTGACTGCGTGCGGGACTGGTCGTACGAATGAGGTGAGCCCTGTGGAGTTGAGTAAGCACGTGCTGATGTGCTCAACGGACCGAATGGTGCATTGGCCGCGCTGTCCGACCAGGGCGTAGCAGGCAGCCTCGGCGTTGCCAAGGCTGCCTGCTTCGTGTATGGGTTCAGCTCGTTCCACCACTGCGGACCCAACACAGCACAGTGTCTCCCGGTAAAGTCCTGCGCCAGCTTCAATGCAGCCACGCAGTGAAGCTGTCCGCTGGTGTCGCGACCGGCTAGAGTCTCACGCAGCGCCCAGATGCGCGCCACGCCATCCTTGGTTACGCTTAGCATGTGGGTTTCACCAACAGGTAGCAAGAACCGCAAGCCCTTGGAATGCGCCACAGTGGTTGCCAGCATGGACTGCGAATTTAGGTTCCACAACCTCACAGTACCATCCTTGTGCCCGGCATAAGCCCAGTCACCAGATGGGTGCAGTGCTACAGACCGTACTCTGCTGCCAGGTTGCCCCAAACTTGCAACGGCTTCAACCTTGTCAACTGACCAGACTCGAACACGGCCGCTTTCATGCCCAGAGAGCACATGCTGCTTGGATTGCGCCATGCAAACAACAGGTCCAGATGGGCTGCAGTCCATGCGCCGCTCCAACCGCTGTTTGGCAACATTCCAGACCTGCAGGGTTCGGTCGGCGCTGCCACCAGCACTCCAGACTGTTCTACCATCCGAGAGAGCCAAAATGCTTGTGACCTTGTCGCAATGAATGCGCTGATCGCTTGAATTGTGGCTTGGCGTGACAGCAGCGCCAGCTGCACAGGTACTGTATGTGTTATTGGAGGCACGCGTATTGGCAAGTGATGTGGTGCAACACTCACAATGAACAGGACGGATGCTCACTAACAATGCAGAATATCAAAACGGGTAGGGTGTGCTTGCCTGGTGCGATTGAAGAATTTACAACAGCACTCTTTCGCAACCTCTTTCCCACGCTGTTCGCTGCATTGTTGCCCTCAATCTCAAATGTGTAAATACGCCCATGAGCCGTCCCAGCCCAAATCAGCCGAGACGACACAATAGCGATGCAGGTGATTCCATAGCTCCCAGCAACAGATGCCGGTCCAGAGTCCGCAACCTGCGGCCTTGCGGCCAAAAACACTCCTGTGCTGGCATTCCACAACCTCACTGTCCCGTCGTCATGCCCTGTCCACATGTGCACCCCGTCCACGGGGTCAAGAGCCAGGCAGCTGGCTGACTTGCAAATCCCCACAGACGACAGCAAAGGCTCGGGTGCCGCTGGTGACATGAGGTCTTGCATGCACAAGCTGTTCATGCACCACCACACCTGCAAGGCAGAGAACAATTGATAACCAGCTCACTTGCCAACATTTGCTGATGCACAGGTACCAGCAGCCATAACATAGAATGCTCCGCCTTGTTCCAGTACAAGGTCAAGCATGAAATGCATGTGTATACTTGACACACAATACACTGCATTGCACAACTGACAAACAGTTGCTGCAGAGTGTTGTGCTCACCTGTCCCCACACAGCAGTACCAATGCAGCGGAGGCAGCTCTGCTGCTCGTCAACATTGGCAAACCGATGCGCGGCTGACAATGGCACATTAGATGCAGCTTTGCGTTCCTTTGCAGGCGTGATCCATGCATGCGACTGATCATCAGCATTGCCCTGAAACCGCGCCCACAGCTCCTGTGCAATCGCGTCAAGCTTGTCTGCCAGCACAGCAACTGCAAGAACACGGATCAGCTTCAGGTCGGTTCAAGGCAAAATACATCACGCAGCTGCAATGACACTATGCATTGCTGAGCACAGTAGCATGCAAGCTGTATGCGCTGGTGACGCCAGCAAAGACCCCAGCAGCACTCAAGACACTGACATTTGCCCACTAGCATGACATACAGAGAAATGCTTCAATGATCCAACAGTGACAGATGTGGTAACGCGGCTGACTGGCTGGTACCGCTACTGTGCCATGGTCTGTTGGCTGACACCGGAACACAGGCCAAGTGCATGCAACCGGATGGACACATGAAACTCACATGTCTGTTCTGTGTGTTTCTTTTGCAACCATTTCGCCACTGTGGACTTCTGGCCATCAGCTTGTAGCTTTTCAAGCACAATCCTGGCCACTTTCAGGATGTCTTCACAAAGGAGTCGTTCCCTGTTTGAAGAGTTGGGTTGGTGCTCAACATGGCAACGGCATACTGCACGTGCTAGCATCCGCATGTCTTAAACAGCATGCATGGGAAGCCCAGAAAAATGTCAAAACGAAGTATGCACCTCGTATATGCCAGTAACAGCAAAAGTGAAGAAACGCGTGTGTAACACTCAACGCAGCAAAAACGCGTGCGAAGCTGGGCAAAGACTTGGTGATGTTATTATGTCAGGCTGTCAACTGACCTCGAAAGCGCCCATCCATCAGGCAGATCAACATAATGCAGGGCCGTGCGTGCTGCCACAGCTGCCCTCAAGATAGGTGTACAACGCTTGAATAGCCACCGCTCTTTCAGCGACTCAACCCGCCAGCTGAGCTCAGCAAGGGCGGAGTCGCACTGCGCCTCCAAGTGAGGAACGCCCACGGGCGCCGTAGTAGCAGCCAATTCAGAGGCTGACGGCTCCTCTCCATGCAGCATTGTCAAACCCTAACCAGCTCGCATGCTCTACAGCAAGGCCTAT
This sequence comes from Chlorokybus atmophyticus, assembly GCA_009103225.1. NCBI lineage: Eukaryota > Viridiplantae > Streptophyta > Chlorokybophyceae > Chlorokybales > Chlorokybaceae > Chlorokybus > Chlorokybus atmophyticus. The sequence continues at coordinate 163,915 of RHPI01002069.1, forward strand.
CCGCTCCCTGCTTCCAGCCTGCTGAGGCAAGCAACAAGCTGCAACTTTCCCCCCAGAGCTGAACTTCTACCCTGCAGGGGGAACTCCTCAGCTTCACCTTTCACATGTTGCTTGTGAGTCTGTCTGCTGGTCTTTACGACAGCGACAGCATGCCCATGATGACGTGCGTGGAGCTGATGAGAGCGACCACGGTGAGCGCACCGATGGCCGCCGCCGCGCTATACTCGTAGAGAAACAAATGCAGCATTGTGCCAGCAGAGGTGAGTGCTCCTCAATGCTGACAGCTTCAACCTTTCGCCTTCCTGCCGCTTCCACGAACAACACCGCTCCCGCAGGCACCTTTGCCACGCTCACCGCCGCCACCCCCTACGCCAAGGCCAAGGTCAACAGCACAACAGAACAGCGGCCAACAGACTCGGTTACTACAGACCGAGTCTCACTCACATTCCCCGCCAACTAACTGACCATGCCAGCATTATACGACCTGCATTGCCGAAACTTATTAGCAAGCAACTTACGACGTCCCTCCGTCGCCAGCAATAAACGCAGCACCTTATGTTCTGAATACTTATACCATGGCTAAAAGCTGCGCTAATTTTATGGGGACTTAACTGGCTGCTTGCATCCATGGTTAGGGGCCGTTCAAATTGTTGAGTGATGACGCGCTGTGCGCAGCAGGCGTTCCGAGCCAGACGCGGGCATCTTGCCGGCAAGCATTTTGCCGTTACAATTGCGCGAATTTGAATATCAAAATATTCGGCCCAGCTAGCAGTAGGGCCGCGCTTGCCAAAGGTTTGCATGCGAATCCCCGAACAGCTGAATCTACTACACTGTACCAAGGTTTTTATTCACTACTACCGTACTTGTGCGAATACAACCCCCCCTTACAAACAAAGCCCCTCCCCCCGCCCCCCCCCGAATTGCTACTGCACATCGCAACGAAGCAACTTTCATCAAGCAACTTTCATTTATAAGACGGTCAACCAGCTAACATAGCTACATGGGTATGCATCGCAATCGTTTTAAGGCTACACACACATGCTCGTAAATGTGCATGAAGCTAGCATGCGTAGTTGAATTGTGATGCATGTGCAGTGTTATTGTTATAAGGCTTCTGTTGCTTGTTTAGGATTATAACTTTAGCACATGACCTTATGAGCGTTTTATGTAATACATGAAGAGATAAAGCATAAATTGCTTTATCTCTTCATGCTAGCATGCGTAATTGAGTTGTGATGCATGTGCACTATTAGCATCAGCTGCGTATGCCTCACGAAAAGAGTGTTGCACGCTGCGCACTGTTTCGTAGTTGCTCCTTCCCCATACAAGCTGGTTGGCTGGCTTGAATTTAACCATATATAGGAAGACAACTTAGGGTAGACTAGGAAAACAACTAGAGCTGGTCTGACAATTTCATCCGTTGGTGGTTAAAGGTCCCGGAGAGGTTTGTATCGTAAATAGATGGCAAGGATTGTGGCATGCACAAGAGCGTGGCACATATGCAGATACCAAATGTTCATGTTATATTTTGTGCAAGATTGTGAGATACTGACTGTGCATAGGCATTCCAATATGACAGATGCAGCAAAGCACTTGCACAAGCACACATGTAAGAAAATATGTTTGTTTCCATTCCATATAAAGCAGGAGCCACATGGCATGACACGCGAGTGGGAACGAATAGACAGGTAAGCAATGCCATTGATGAACATGTATTGTGGCAAGCGTTGGAATGCATACAATCACACATACGGCCTTATTGCTGGCTACCTTGCTAGTGTCTATTTTACTTTACTCTTACCGTCCTTATCCGCAATTGTGTCAGTGGGCACCTCTACTCTCTGCACCACACTACAACTTATACCACACCTTGCGGGTTGTGGTTGTGAAGCAGTTTTTGAGAAATTGAAGTTCACTAGTCTATTGCAACCCACCGCCAGTCTGTGTTCAGGTCCATGAGTACTGCATGTGCTACTGCGAGTGCCCTATCGCACACCAGACATGCCAGGCCAAATTAATGGCTCACCATGCCAGGTAGGTGCGTACATGGTGCTCGGCACAGCGTGCACACAGGTTTGCACGCGCAAGCGTGTGCGCGCGTGTACATGTGTACAAAGAATGCACTGCGGCATTAGTAACATGCCTAACCCTTATGCATTGTGTGCGTAAGCATGCACAGGTGGGCGGGCGCAAGGGACACTGAACATTGAACCTACACGGATGTGCCCATGAGATGCTCGTTGGCCCAGCCGCCATAAAAATCAGACCGCATGGTACTTACCATTGCCAGACACCAGAGCACTTACTTCTTTTTTAATAACTCGACATCAAACACCATGGACGCATCTCGGTTTGAGTTGCCAATGACGGCTTCGAGCCGGCGCACTCTGTCAAAGCCCACCACCAGAGGCTGGTCATACACGCTCTGATACACCAATGCCGGCGGTAGGATGCCCCGCCGCTTACCCCCAACCTTCATGCCAGTAACCTACCAACGGCACATAAGACACATGCAGACGCCAACGCCACATTATCAAGCACGCCTGCATGATGAGACACTTTGCAATTGCTGTCTCACTCACCAGATCAGAGAGCCCCGCTATGACATTACCGTCACCAATCCTGCAGCCATATTGTTAGTGTGCAGCATGTTGTGTGAATTATGTGAAGTGGCTATGCTTGCAATCATACCTGAACTCAAACGGCTCAGGGAAGCCATCAACGATATGGTCGTAAGACGAGTCCAGGTTCTTGCCGTTGAAGCCCAGCAGCCGCGAGCTATAGTGCACCACGGCTACATCACCTCGCTCGACAGCCTCACCAGTGCCCTCCACAATGTCAAGATACCTACCAACACAATAGCAGCAACAAGACTTCAGTTGAGCAAAGGGCAGTGGTTGCGCAGCAACATGCCATCCAACACTGCCACGAGCTGGGACACCCTCAACACAGTGTTTAACAAGAACAACTAGTACTTCAAAGGGTAATACTAAGCTGCTTACCGCACGCCAGCTGGAGTGGTTACATCCTTTCGGCCTTCATAACGCCTCTCCTTGGTGTCGCGCTTGTCCACAGGAGGTGGCACCGCAGCCCCGCTGCAGCAGAGCAAGCACCATTCTCAAGCAATGCACGAAGTAGGCTGTCTCAAACACTTGCACGCAGCAAAGAACTGCAGCACGATTGACGTAAGCTCTGACCTTGCTCACCTGGCTGCCGGCGTCTGCGCACAAGCGAGCACGGCAGCCGCAGCCAGCAGCAGGTCTCGGCGGGGTAACGAGGCATTGCAGTGGTGCTGGTTGTCCCTGCTTGGCTCAGCTGAGGCAGAACCTTGCGCAACCCGCCTCTTGGAAGCAGGGTGGGAAGCACGCGGCTTTGCAACGATAAGCGGCGTGTGCCATGACAGCGACACCGTCGCCGCCGCCGCCATCGCTGAGCTACTCTGCTGCCCAGCCATGTAATGCACAGCATTGGTGTTGTCAAAGAATTACGTAAGTCACTGACGTAACCCGGTTACATCTAGTAATCAGGGTTTCTGAACAAATTGTCCATGTCAGCTGTACGGCGGTTGAGGCCGGCGGCGGCGGCGGCTTCGGCGGCAGCAGCGTCGGTGTTGTTGGGAGAGGCGGCGAGCATACAGCCGCGGTAGCATTGGAGTTTTGAGAGGGGAGCTGAGCAGTCTGTCAAGATGCCGGCGACGGCGGGCAGGGTGCGCATGCCGGCTAACAACCGGATGCACTCCAGTGCGGCGCTGCAGACGCACGGCATCTGGAGCAACACCATCGGCTACGATCCTTACGCCCCGGAGAACGCCGCCGCTGCTGCCGCCGCTGCAGGCGACGCCGGCGCCAAGACCGGCGCCCTCAGCGCAGCCGCAGCCGCAGGCCAACCGGCCTCCGCATACGACGACTTCCAGGGCCTTCTCGCCCTCGCACGCCTCACTGGTACGTTGCTATTGCGTAATCAGAGGAATCTTTGTTGTAGCAGCATTGAGCATGGGCAATGGTTACATGCCAGAAGGCAAACCCATCTGAGCCCGCAGGTGCAATCATGCAAGGTATTGGTAATGTGTATGTCATATATTAACGACTACAGAGTAGTGGAGGTTTGCCTGCCTGAACTGCATGTTTCAGTATCATCAATTTGGCTCAACTGCGTCCAATTCTGGCTTACTGCTTGTCAGTTGTTGCCACTGCAATTCAAGTTTGTCGGATCTTGTCCACACCGTGTTCTCATTTGCACATGCATCTCTGTCAGGTTCATCTACGGCCGACGCGTCAAGGGGCGCGTGCAAGCGATGCGGGAAGGTGGGCCACCTCTCATTCCAGTGCCGCAATTTCCTGCGCTTGGCTCCCAGCGGAGACACCGCCAGCCTGCCCACTGTGCCCGAAGACCAGCCGCTGCTGTCCAGCAGCGACTCGGATGATGACTCCGACGCTGAGATGACCAAACCCAAAAGGTATGTTAGCAGTATAGTTGTTAATAGGCATGTGTATTGATTGGTCATGCATGAGCACATACGTCAACATTGACCGCCAAGTTAATCTTATGCATGGTGCACGGCACTTGCAGTGTTAGTGTGGCTTTGTGAAAGATAACACATCTACTGCATGGTGCGGCAGTGATGAGGAGCGGGTAACAGACAGAAAGGAGAAAAGTGGCAGGAAGGTGAGAAGGAAAGAGAAAGCAAGGAAGCACAGGAAGAAGAAGCGGAGGAGCCCAAGCGACAGTGACATGTCCTCCAGCGAGTCAGAAACAGACAGTGAGGAGGAGCGCCGCCAGAGACGGAAAGAGAGGAAACGCAAGGAGAGGAAGCGCAAGAAGAGCAGCAACGGGAAGAGCAAATCCAGCAGCGGCAAGAGCAGCAGCAGGAAGCGGAAAGGCAAGGAGAGTACGAACAGCTCAGATTCCGAGTAGTCGGTTCTCTTTGTATATCTATCTGTATGTATATGTAGTCCTTGTTGCAACTGATTCTACGATCATATGGTTACTTCAAGGATTCTAGACACGCCTTATTCTTAGTACCAGGTAGCTGGCCTTTGATGTGTCACTCGTATATACTGAGTAACACATAACCGTTTGGCATACCATGATTCATATGACATGGTGTTGCGACTGGTTAAGGTGTACTGTCGAAAGGTGTAACTGTGGCTGTGCATTCGGAGGATCCAGACCTACCACCGCTTGCTTGCTTGTTTGATTGTATGCGGTGATGTACTGTGCTATCTAATTTACGCTGTATTAGTGTTGTTGCGTATGAATACACAACAATAGGAGTTGCAACAAAGCAGCTCAAGCGTAGGGGCCATATGCAAACAAGCATGCAGCAGCAAGCATGAATTTCAGTAGGGGCCAAGGCAGAGTTGAAACAACTAACATACGTCTGAAGCCATATTGGGGCTGGGTAGAACTGTACACAAAATGCGCCAGGGATTTGCTCATGCATAGTGGCAGCCACAACAATCAGATGTGTGCAATGCATGTCGTGTGTTGCACTGTCTGCTGCTGTGCATTGAGATGCCTTGTGCTATGCATACACTGTGTGACAGTGCGCGCTATATGCATTGATCGCTAGGCTCACAGCCAAAGTATCACAATGAAGCTTAAAGGCGAGGCAAAACCCTTGGGGGCCTTATAGTCGTAGTGGTCGTGCATGCTACCAACGGAGAGGGCATTGCTAACATCTCTGTTGCAGGTGAAGCTGCTCGCCCTTGAACTTGCTTGTGCTTGCTGCCTACCCCTACTCCTCGAGGTCCAGTGCACTTGGCTTAGGTTAGCTAGGGGCCCCCACCCAGCGTTGTTTGCCTTGTGTCGTTGTTGCTCCCTTACTGTGTTGTTGTGGTAGATGTTTATGCAAGTTGCCTTGTGCTACTGTTTGGCGTCTGCTGCCATGATCAGCCAACTGTTGCATCCTAAGCATTGGCTCAGTATGACATGTCCAAGACCAACCATGCGCCCGATTCTATAGCAGGCACACAATTTTGCATTCATTCAACCCCAATTGCTAACAGCCATAGCAGTTGCTAGCAGAAAACCTTTATACAACTCCAATCAGCGCTTGGTCAACCTGCTACCTGCACAGACAGTGAACCCAGCACATAGGTTTGCACTGCAATGCTCAAACATTTATGGGCTTTCCGAACATGCAAGTCAAACAACAATCAACAAGCAACCAGCACACGCACACTCACAACCACAAGTAAATATATGTACATATCACATGGGCTCAGCATAGACACAGGATAATTGTTGAACAGGGAGAGGGAGCAGTGGACTGACACAAGGAGCCGGCCATGGCGGCGGCGGCGGCAGAGCAGCGGCGGCATGCCGCAGCGGTGGTAGCGGCCGCCGACGTGGCCGCCGCAGCGGAGCGAGACGCCGCCGCGGTCGCCGCTGACGTCGCCCGCCTCGCCGCCGACCTACGCGGCTCCCTCTCACAGGCAAGGACTTACCAGCAGTGACCAACAACACCAACAACAACAACCAGTAGTTGTTGTGCAACCCACTAGCACAACACAACACAGCACGACAGACGTGTGTTAGCCTTTTGAAGTAGTGTTCTATATGCGACCGCTTGCGGATTTGAAATCTAAGTCAGAATACAAATGCTACACAACTTGTCACAGACGCAGGAGGCGAAGTTTTCCCAGCAGTTGCATACGCATGCTGTATGCGTACTTCATGCTCTAGTCGTAGTGTAAGCAGCATCACTTTGCATGCTCTGTGAAGGTCTCAAGTAGCATAACCATACCATCCGCAACCCAGTAGTCTTTGTTGCCCCTGCGTGCGCATGTGCGTGTTTCTGCTTTCAGGTGACGGACTGCTCTCTGGAACACATGAGGTGTTTCGATCAAGCTTGCGCGTCAATGGAGTCAACAGGTGAGGAGGTGGAAGAGTATTTAGAGGAAACAGGTGTGAGATTGTTGATGTTGTAGTCATTGGTCGGTGTCGCGCAGCGGCGGATGCGGCGAAGAAAGCAGGCGCGCTCATCAACGAATGCATCAGGTTGGGGTACAGGTTAATAACAAGCGCGCGTACACACACGCACACGCACACGCAGTTGGCCGATTCCTCTGTGTATGTTGTTCTAACATAGGCTGGAACGCACGTACGCATGCACTGGCGCTCACACACATAATCCCATGCGCGCTTTTGCAATGCAGGTTGAGCCTTGCAATGGACGGTATCGATGCACTCGCCCAGCAAATGTAAGCACCACATGTGTGCATGCACGCGCGGATTGCTGGCGGGACGCATCGAGGTGTGCTTGTCGCTCAATCTGCTGTGCCTGAACCCCTCTCGCGTGCAGGCGAGGCTTGCATGTGCTGGTGGACCAGTTTGAAGCGCAGGCCAACCAGTTGCTTATGGCAGCACCAAAACCATGACATGAGTCGTAGCTGAACGCAGCAAAACGTCACCTCACTTTCTGTGGATGACAGTGTACAGCATGTATAGTATGACGAATCACTTGCCATCAACCCGCATGTCTTCATTTCCGTCAAGGGTCACAATCCTGCATGCATGTGGCGTGTAACTGTGCATCTTACCAGTACGCTATCACAATGTATCAATTGTAAGCAGCAGCGAACCTGCCAATCAACACTGACAGAAACCTATCTGCCCACAATAGATTCCACGCGCTATGTACAAACGCACCCTCAACCCTAACCTAGAAGGCACACATCACCGCACACAAGTCCACAAGGCTGGCACCCACTACCTGGTAGCCCTACTGCACTACTACACTACGCTATCTACTTACACCCCGTATGAGACCACGGATTGAGACTGGGGCAGTGGTTGTGACGCTCGGGTGCGGGGCCACACCAATAGAGTGTGTCCATCGAATGAACGGATCGCTATACACGCTACGCTGCCCCGGGAGCCTTCGTCCCCACCACCCCCTGCTCTCCTCCTAACCTCTCCTCCTCCTTGTTCAGCCCCTGCTTGTCAACCCCCTCCTTATTGCCAGCATTGATATACGCCAGATACCCGGGATGTTGACTCGACCCATCCGTCTCCGCTCCCAACTCCCTCTCCTTCTCCTTCTCCTCCTTCCCTTCCTCCACATCCCTACCACCTCCTCCCTTCTCCCTCTCCTCCCTCTTCTCCTCCTCCACCAGGTCGATGAAGAACGGCTCCCTGAGCCTCTTGGGGATGAAGAACAGGGTGTCGCGGCCCGTGGTTGACTCGAAGTAGGTGATGAGGAACAGGATGGAGATGGTGACCAAGGGAGTGAGGAGGGAGTCGAAACCGGTCCAGTCGTTGAGGTCGGGGGCGGAGAAGGAGGACTTGTCCCAGTCGCAGGGGGCGCCGGGGTAAGCGTGGTCGTAGTCCTGGGAGAGGGGTGGGTGGTGGGTGGGTATGTGGGCGCGCACACGAATGCACTGATACACACTCACATGCACTGATACATACCAATGGGCTGCATATGGGGTGTGGTGTGAGTGTAGTGCGCATGTGGCTTCTGGCACGCAAACACACATGCACGCATCCATACCCCGACACACACACGTCCGTGCACGTGTGCATGGTACTTATATGCACATAGCCACCCATCCCCGTCTCCACAAGGCCCCCCTCACTCACCTGCGCATACTTCCCGTACGGCAGCACGTACGACCCATCCTTGGGCAGCGTGAACTGCAGCGTCAACCTCATCACGATCCCCGTCGAGATGGACACGACGGCCGCGTTGGGCGTGGCTCTCTTCCAGTACACGGCCGCGAACAGCGCCGGCACGCACGTGGCGGTGGTGATGTCAAACGCCACGATCAGGAGACGACCCGGGTCGTTGTTGAGCACCGCCGCGAGGGCAGCGAAGAAGGTGAAGGGGATGGTGAGGAGACGGGCGGCGGAGAGGAGGTTGGAACGCTTCACGAACTTGAGCTTCCTGGGGAGGAGGGGGTGGGTGGGTAAGTGGGTGGGGGTGTGCGTGATGCGTGTGTCTGCAGGTAGCACACGCATGCGCGCGTGGCTGCGTTTTGTTGGTGCGTGTATGTGCGCGGGTGTGCGTGCATGCATGCGTGTGTTGTGAGTGTTGTGCGCTGCTTAGCGCTGATGTACTATGCAAGTGCTACAGCTCGAGGCAACACCACTACTCTTGGTAAATTAAGTGTATAGCTAAGCCAACCTGCCACACTATCCCACCTGCAGATGTTGTGCGCGAAAACGGTGGCAGTGGCGAGGATCGCCCCGTCCGCCGTGGACATACTGGCGGATATGATCGAACACAGCACCCATATCCCCAACCCAGTAGGCGCCTACACAAGAACAGCATTAGGCCTATCACAACAACAACAACACCACCCCACCCCACCCCACCCCTCCTCACCTGTTTGGCCATGAGTTTGACTAACGCCTGATCGTCCGGCACCCACTTGGCGCAGCTGGGCAGGTCCAGCAGCACGCTGCTCGTGTCGGCGTCGAACTCGGCGTAGTGGCTGTCGGGACCGTAGTAGTAGCGGGCGACGCCGCCCAGGAAGGCGAACGGGAGGCCGACGGCGATGGACATGAAGCCGGAGATGAGGCAGGCCACACGGGCGACCTGGGAGGGAGAGACGCTAGTTCTGTGTGTGTGTGCGTCAGTGTGTACGCATACGTACGAGCGCACGCGCGTATACGCGCACGCACACATGTGCGCACGCGCATGTGTGTACACATGAGTGCGTGTGCACGTTTCCGTGCATGTGCATGGGTGTGTGCGTGCGTGCATGCGTGCGTGTGGGTGGGTGTTCTTGTCGCAAGTTGTGTGTCTGACTCACTCTAGGGGACTTGGCTGAGAAGCATCGTGCTTGGAAGTCCAGGGCGGCGAGGTTGCCGATAGCCAATGTGATGACTGTCGACTGCAGTGACAAGCGGTCATGACATCGGTGATGACAGAGATAGTACTTCCACCTATGCGCGCGAACCACGTCGCGCAGTGTCAGTGATGAGAACTCACCCAGTTGAAGAGAATGGCGTTGGGGAAGGGCCCGAGCGCATTGATATTGAACATCTCGTTCCAGTATATAGTCTTGTCCCCATCTGCCACACGCACACACACACACACACACACACGATTACTCACCCTCAACCCACAGCCAACCCAACCCAAACCTCCCCACCCCCCAACAACCACAACATCTTACTCGGGAACGCCCCGTTGTCGTACTGGCTGGGGTCCAGCGCGGCTATCTCCGCCGCGGTGACGGTCCCGCACGCCTCGAAGCCCGGGAAACCCACGGACTTGGCCGCGTGGGTCGGGTGCTTGGCAAGCATGTAGATGGCGCCGATCAGGAGACCGGACCAGGAGAGGAAGGCCTGCGAGAATGGGTGGGTGGGTGGGTGGGTACCATAGCATATGCGTGTATATATTGCGTAGTTACATGTGCGCACTTGCGACAAGCAAGTACGTAGACATGCCAGCACACACACACACACGCACGCACGCACACAAAGAGAGAGAGAGAGA
>RHPI01002069.1:175322-198738 GCA_009103225.1 Chlorokybus atmophyticus
GGGGGTATATGGGTATATGCACGGGAGCGTGCGCGTGCGCGTGCATGTATGTACACTGTTACACACGTGCGTGCGTGTGTGTGCATCGCAATGTGGGGACCATGTATGTGCCCTTGCGTACCAGGAATAGGCTGAGTCCAAGGCCAATGGGGATGACCGCCCCGTCGAAATACTGATATCTGTATGCGTACTGCACCGACCCCAGCGTGGCGTTGCTGTCGAGACTGCTCGACGCCAGCATCATCGTCACGAACAGCAGGTTCATCCTCCTCCCCGCCACGAAGAAGTTCTGTTACACGCGTGATGCGTATGTACACGTGTGCAATGCGTTTCGATATGTGAGATGCGATGTGTGAAGCGTGTATTCACCTCTGCTTTGCCTTTGATCATGATGGTGGACACGACGCCGATGATGAAGAAGGCGACCATGGTGAAGATGACGGGGAGGCCGAATATGAGGGAGAGGTGGTTGCGGGTCCATTCGGCCGGCGTGGGGATGAGGCACACCTGCTCCTGGCACGCCACACCTGTGTGCGTGCATGCGCACGTGCGTGAGAGCGTGTATGCATGTGCGTATGCAAGAACACAGTGAGGGACAGTTTGCACTCGCGGGTGCAAGGGCAAAGTGAGTCCAAAGCCTTGCATGGTGAGCAGGCTCAAGAGAGAGGAGTGCTTCTCCCGGTTCTTGTCAATATTGATCAGGGAACACACATCCATTACGTGCGTAGGTGTGCATGTGCATAAGTATGTGACTGTAGTTTGCATCACTCAATCACCTTCAGCCACCAGCGTCTCATTGCAGAAGTACGTCCAGTTGCCGGTGTCCGCCATGTTGTTAGCAGCAACAGCAGCAGCAGCAGGCTGCTCTGCTCTGACGCGGGTTCAAGCTATACAGCAACCCACACTCCCCACCAGCAAGAGAGACTGACAACGACTGGCACAATCACCGCAACGCTGAGGAGGAGGGCAACCACAACTAGTACACCACTACACCTATCACTTCAGTGTGTTTGTGACACCTACTAAGCCTAAGCAGGAACCTCTTCTAGCTAGCGCAGTCGATTCCCCCCCCTGCGTTCAGTGGTGCTGCCGACAATGCCGCTGCCGCCGCTATCTCTCCTCCTCTGCGGTGAGGGCGCCACCGACAAGCATACACACGCAGAGGCTCTACCAGGCACACCACAATGGTGAGGTTTGCTCTCACAGTGTGCAGTGCCAGCCCAAGCCTCAAATGAAATAAAGAACTTGTCACACATGAACAGTGCTGATTTCGTTGACGTGCGAAGTCCACTATCAGAGGCCTTAAAGGCCCACTAAAGGCATGCTGCATAACCCCGGGGCAAAACTACAAACTTTCAGGAGAGTGAAAGTCTCCTGGCCCTTTGCCTCTCGCGCAACTTCAAGCCTTGAAGAGTCGGTCATGTGACGCCCCGCGTCGCCAAGATGACCGGTATACTCACCGCGTACATCCGGCAGCGTCGCCTCAAGCGACCGGTTTGTATAGGCGTTGTCAGCCGGTTTCAGGCAAGAGGACCGTCCGTAGCGTGTCGTCCTCTGGGCGGACCCCTTCGGCCCCCGCAGAGGCTGGAGCGGTGTGAGTGGTGTGACACACTCTCGCTCATGACAAAGTGGCCCCTCCACCGCGAAAAGCCGGGCTGGAACAGAAAGGGGGAAACCCTGATCAGTGTGAGCACTGCTCACTGATCACGTTGGACACGACACCAGCTTGAGTGCGTCCGTTTTGGTTCAGTAAACTGAGCACTGCGGCTTGGCGTCGCCGGGGTGGTGGGGGTGGTCGTGGTCGTGGTCGTGGTCGTGGTGGGGGTGGGGGTGGGGGGGTGGTGTTAGTCTGGAGAGTGGTGTGACTGCGCTGGGCAAGGGGGGGGTAAACACATACACAGCGATGACGGCGGCGGGGCAGGAGACGTGGAAGGCGGCCAAGGCGCTTGCGGAGCAGTACGGCGGCGACGTGCGGGCGCTGGAGAAGGCCGCCGTCGCCGACCCGGCCATCCTCCACGCACTCCAGCTTCAGGATCCCGCCGTCCCCTACGACTCGCCATTTCCCGTGGTAGGACTAGTGCACTCGCTCACATGCAATTGGACACATACTTGGCATGCATGTTGCATTAACTAGCAGAGCTGCTCAGGTGATGGCCTGCTTGCTCTGTACAAACTGAAACTGCAAACATGCAGCAATTGCATTGCTGTGGTACAACCGAGTTTGAAGTCGTCCAAATTGGAGTGCACTCCACTGACAGCAAGTGAACAGCGTTCCAATCTGAACTGCATGCAGATGAACTGACTTGCACTGTTTGGGCTGTATGCAACTGGGCGAGTGGTGAAGTGATGTGTCAATTGTCGTACGTGTTGTGGTGCAGGATGAGGTTGACATTGTCATTCCCACCATCCGCAACCTGGACTTCCTTGAGATGTGGCGACCATACCTCATCAACTGTCACCTCATCATCGTGAAGGACGGGGATCCCAATGCGGTATGCACATTCAATGCTACAGTGCAGGCTAGTATGCATATCATGCGCACACACATGCACATACGGGCGGGTGCACATGCATGTGCCCCCCCCCCCCCCCCCCCCCCCCCCNACGCGCATACGCACAAATTGGTGCGCTAGCTTGGCCTTGCACTCGTGATCAATACTATACGCCTTTGGCCGCTCTTTTATATATATCATCGTGCAGACAGTGAGCGTGCCAGAGGGGTACTCGTACGACATGTACACGCGGGCGGACATGGAGAGGGTGATGGGGCCGAGGGTGAAGTGCATATCGCAGCGCTCTGCAGCGTGCCGATGCTTCGGTTTCCTCGTCTCTAAGAAGAAGTACATCCTCACCATCGACGACGACTGCTTCGTGAGTCATACATATTGCATTCGTTGCTATCATCGCGAGTGTAATAACACTCACAATGACACTACATCCAGGTGGCAAAAACACCACAAGGCAAAGATGTTGACATCTTACAAGGTCATCTGTTCAACTTGAAGACGCCTGCGCTCCCGTACTACTTCAACACCATGTACGACCCGTATGAACCCGGTGCGAGCAGCACGCACGCACGCACACACGCACACACGCGCACTCACAATCATGCACACACACACGCGTGCACACGCTCTCGCGCACACATACGCACATATGCATGTGACATCACTTGACGATTGTGAACGCGTGCTGCAGATGCGGACTTCGTGGCGTGCTATCCGTATAGTCTCCGGCAAGGCGTGCCCACGGCCATGTCCCATGGAATGTGGCTGAACATCCCGTAAGTTGTTACAAGGTTGTCGTGTGCTTATACCCAGACACATAGTGGAGTGTTCCATCAACATACCCAACCGGGTGATACGCTAACCATGCTGACTTACATGTCAACACTGCGCAGAGACTATGATGGCCCCACACAGCTGGCAATTGACGCTTCATCAAAACCTGCTGAGAAGAGTTTCAGGTGAGTGCAGTGACCACCCCACCTTCGGTGTATCATGTTTGTTCATGGACGTGTGACACGCAGGTATGTGGATGCCACGCTAACGCTACCTAAGGGCACACTCTTCTCGTGTTGCGGCATGAACCTCTCATTCGATCGAACACTCGTCGGGTAAGCAGCAAAGAGTGGGTGTCGAACCATCAATGTACGCACATGGATCTTGTGCATGATGCAGACAATCTTGTCGCCGGTCATTGCGCGCTTTGCAGAGTAGTCTTTGCTGCAGATAGCCTTCTAATAACCGTCTTTCTCACGTGCCAGGCCGTGCATGTACTTTGGGCTGATGGGCATGGTAGGTGCGCCACCTCAGTTATGTTGTTGCTGAGGTAGTTGCATGTACCTGCTTCGATTCAAATATACCCGATACGCGCTTTGATGACTGCACGCGCACCCTCACTCAGGGCACGCCTTGGGGTCGGTATGAAGACATGTGGGCTGGCTGGTGCACCAAGGTAAACAACGCATCTCACGATGGGTATTAGCAACAGAACAGTCGATGCGAATATGTTGGAATGAACATACAAGGGAGTGATTGAATGACAAGCTTTTTGTCTGCCGCATCAGGTGATTTGCGACCACTTGGGTCTCGGGGTAAAGACTGGCAAGCCGTATGTCTGGCACAGCAAGGCGTCCAATGCGTACGCAAACTGGAGCGTGGAGGCCAAGGGCATAGAGTGGCAGGACACCATCGTACCCTTCTTTCAGGTGAGCAGGTTGTTGCGTGTGGTTTGCGCTGTCACCTTGCACCATGCGCGCGCGTGCGTGGGNAGCGGGGGGGGGCATAAAGTGGGTCCGACCACCTCACATGAGAGCACTTGTGCCTAACAGAAGCTTGACGTGGTGAGAACGACTGCTCTTAGGGGGTGCACATTGGGCTGCTGTTTTGGTCAAGGGAATACCGATCTCATAAAAGGGCTGTGCCTTGTGTGTGCAGAATCTACAGCTCAACGGGGCATCGGTGCAAGAGTGCTACAGAGAGATAGCTGAAGCGGTAATATGCATCACGACTCAATTGTCTCGTTGTTCATGTTGGTTGCAGCATACATGGTGGTTGTTTTCGTAACTTTCTTTGGTACAGGTCCGGCAAGAGCTGACCAAGCTGGACCCTTACTTCAATCTGATGGCGGACATGATGCTCATGTGGCTGGACGCATGGAACGAGCTCTGTCCCGATACGCCGGGTTACCACAAAACGCCGTAATGCAGGCCGTGCTCGCGCAGTCCCTCAAGCATGTACATGACCATCGTTGTAGTGGTTACTAGAGGTATGTATTATCTTTCACCAAGAGGGCAACGTATTTATAGTACTCAGGAAGGATTCGGGTTTGTTGCAGTGCTCGGTTGGAAAATTGCGCTTGTGTACTGCTGTTGAGTTGCACAAAAGCAACAGGTGTAATGGCTTTTCTCGACACAGATTGTGTTACATGGATCAGGCAACCGCATATCGACTATCAGCTTAGCCATGGTTGCACTATTTCTCCTGCCGCGCTCGTGCCTTTTGTCAAACCATACAAACTACCATGCCGTTTCCGTTTGTTGATATTTCACTTTTTATGGTTCCCTGCGTGCTGCTATTCATTAGTCAAGGCCTTCGCAACTGTACAGGATGAGCGTGCGGCTGTGTTTTTCTTTCGGTTTGACCACAGGTAGACCGGTTGCGACAATTGCATGGGCGTCTGTATGCATAGGTGTACAGAATATGCACGTGATGCATGCAACGTGGGCGTGGGCTACACCAATCAAGCTGATCTGGACGCTAACTGAGCTACATGGCGGGACATGGCTGCCCAAAGTGCCACACTAGTGAGCGATCGTCCCCTCTGTTACATGTACACGCAAGTATCGCTGTCAATAGCAAATGTGCGAGAACACAAGCACAGCCAAGACACCGCCTGGTAACATCTCCCACCAGGATATGCACTCGACCTGTTGCTGATTTCTGTTTGACCATTCCAAGTCATCAGCACACAGCAGTGTGCCGCATGCCGTGCATGGAACTGCATGCTGCGCGCCAACCCTAACGCTGGCTGCAGCGATGCAGCTGCGGGCATCGGCAGAGCATCCAGATGGTTGGAGGAGGGCGGGGGTAGGGAAGGGAGGAGGGAGGGGAAGTCCAAGTCCTGCTGCTGTTGTGACCGCTGGTGCTGCAAATGGGCCGCTAAGCAGGTGGCGCTGGTGCAGGTAACCACGATTGCAACGTGTGCATGCATGACTGACGGGGGGGGCGTAGATGTAGGTGTAGGAGTAGAGTGTAATAAATAGAGTGCAAGGATTGTAGGTAGCCCGGTGGTCGCGTATATAGCACGAGGTGAGTGTGATCTGCAGAGTGTTGCATGCGTGGTGTGGTCTGAATGGGCATACCACAGAGCAGAGGGCGAGGAAGGAGGCGGAGCCAGGGAGAGAGGGAGGGGGAGTCCTGGTCGCCAATGTGCATGCTGTCTGCGTGACCGAAAGCGCCAACAACTGACCAACGCCCATGTGGGCAGGTGATTACCAACTGCATATTGGCTGCTGCATGTCTAACGGGGTAGAGGCAGTAGATTAGCGTGCTAGTAGTAGCCCGGTGGTCAAATTATTGTCATTTGTAAGACACCTTGCATGTGTTGCTATGTGCTGACTGAACTACACGTTGTGCATGCGCATGCATGTCCTGCATTTGATGTACCCCTCTCGCACTTTCTGTACTCTAGACCTGCAAGTTCCTGAGGCTGACAGAACAGTGATGAAATCTACCACTGTGCCCTCCCACCCCGATCTCCACACCCTCATACCCACCTCAACCCACCCACCCACGTACAACGCTGCACCTGAACTGTGACGAATGACACACTACTGTAACAGAAACAAACACATGAGAACATGTTGCCCCACAGGCAGCGGAGAGCGGGTACTCCCGCAACACAAAACGCACGACTTGCAAAAGCTCTCCCTCCATGCCGAACAACTCCTAACCAACAAAACTGACGCTACGAACAACAGAAGCGTGACAACGCTGCGGAAAACTTGCAACCGACCCATAGTCTGTCATTCTAGTACTTGTAGTCCTTGACGTGCAGGGACTCCTGCGACGCGGCGTCGCCAGCACTGCCAGAATACTTGCCAAGAGAAGCTTGGCCATTGGCCTCGGCACGTGTGAGGAAGGCCTTCTGAGCAGCGGAGATGTTTTCCTTCTTGCCGCCCCATGCCTACAACCACACAGCAACCAGCTCAGCAATAAAGGAGGACAGTGTCAATATGGCAACATTGATGTTTACCATTAAGGGCAAGCTTGCAACTCAACCATGGCATGCATATAGTTGCACCTATGATGCTTGCACAACATGAATAACAATTAACCTCAATGCTGAACGGCATGTGCAGTTTGATCATGACATGAAAGTTAAACTCCTCTCGAGGACCATACAGGGCCTGCCGGAATTTCGCACAAACTGCAGCGGTGGGTACCTTGAGGGTAGATGACTGCAGAGCACGGCCATACGAGAAGCTCAAAGCCCATGGCTTCTTTGTGCTCAACTTGTTCATGGCGTCCAAGTTCTTTGTAGCCTCCTCCTCACTCTGCCATCCACGAAGCCAACAAAGGTTTGTAATGCACCTTTAATAGGCGGCGCTGAACAGAACTGCTTGTTTGCGCAGAACCGTCAGCGCGTTGAGAGCGCGCCTTTTAGAAGTTTGCACGGGTCACAAAACGAACAGTGCTTGTGGCACAAACTTCCTTACAACCTAATCCACTTGCCTGACCACCAGAGAGGAAGTGAATGCCAGGCACTGCAGGCGGGACAGTGCGCTGCAGTGCACGCACAGTGTGCAGAGCGATCTAGAAATGTAACAGGAGTGGTGAGTGCCTGTAGGCAATGCAACTGAGATGCGTCACCTCAAACCTTGCACAACTGAGGTACCTCCTCAGGGGAAGCCCTGTTCGGACACTGCGCACCGGGCGTGACCATGTTGGGCTTGAGCAAGGTGCCCTCCAGCATCACCTGAGAACGCGCACCACATGCTCAGGACATGTACTTGTTGTCCAGGCGGCGAAAGTAAGGTGGCACTTACATGATGATCACTGAGTGCCTTGTAGCAAGCAGCAATCACGCGCTCAGTCACATCAGCGCACTTTTGAATGGAGTGATCGCCATCGCTCAGGACTTCTGGCTCAACAATTGGAACCAAACCATTCTCCTGAAAACCGCTAAATGTAAGAGTTTGCTGCTGCTGTTCGCTGCTTGTCATACCATAAACACACTCATGCAAAAGCTAGTCAATTGTCTGCAAGGTTGCTTGTGCACTGAGATGCTAGTGGTAAACATACTGAAACCAAATAGATCATGCTATCAGCTTGTGGTGCAACAAGCTGTCATCAAGCGCTGTGCACACATTGACACCAGATGCAATGACATGAAGCAGACCGGATAGCAGACAAGCATACGCGTGACGCTGCACCCAGAATTACCTGGCAGATTGCAGCATATCGCGCAAGACCGTAGGCATTTTCGTGGATGGCAAGTTCTGAAGGGCAGCTATCTGAAATCTTCAGCACTGCGCGCCACTACATACAACATAAAGTCAGCCCTAGTGAAATACAGTAGTGCATATGTCCCTCGGATTGCTCCCTGCCCCCATCGGCATTGTTGCTCACCAACGCCACATGTCAAGGACTCGCCAACCCAGAAGCATATGCTGGCAGTAACTGGCCAGCTCACCAATGCTGCTTAAAACCTTTACAGGGGCACAGCTTACCTTGGCGAAGCGAGCACCGGCTTTGTAGTACTCAGCGCAACGCGAGCCCAAGCTATCCATACCCTAGAAAAGACAGCATTAGCAGATGCGCCAAAGCAACACACACAGTATGACCTGTGCACAAGAGTATGAGGCACGAGTTACCTGTGTGGTGGTCTCACCATCAGTACCGGGCAATTCCACGACACCCTTGTCAACCTGTGATGAAAGACAAAGGTGATGACTGTGTCATGACTTTTTGCAAATTAAGCAAAAGATGTGCAAACATGCCACAATGGGATAGGGCAACATGCTTAATGCGATAGGGCACCGTCGTGAGCGCTTACCTTGATACCAGGGATAACCCCCAACTTCTTCATGACCTCAACAAATGGAGTGCCATCATTTGCCTTCTGGTACCTGCAAATTGCAAACAATTACCGCAGACTGTAGTATCATTTCACACAGATAGAGTCAAGAGGGCAGTCTCGCACAAGTGTACACCCGCCTGAAGCGCACTTACAAGGTTTCCTCAAACAAGATGACACCGCTGATGTGGTTGTTCATGCCCTCCGATGTGAAAAGTAACTGCCTCAGCGTTTGGCGGTTGGCCTAGTGCAAAGCAGAAAACCTCAGTGATTATGACGGATCGAGCTGACACTGATAATAAGTCGTGACACAGACAGTCCCATCGAAACTTGCCTCGTTGTTCTCAACGTTGATGCCTTGCAGACGCTTGCCAATGGTGCCTGTGCTCTCGTCCGCAGCCAGAATGCCTTTGCCAGGTGCTGCGATAGCATTCTGGTCGCAACAACAGCCATATGTCAGGTGCATATAGCAAGCCTGACATGGACAGCATGTTGCAGCTTGCTTCTGGCGAAACGCGCCCGACACTCAAGGCGGCACGGCGGCTGGCTACCACACATGCTGCGCTGCAAACCATGCTGCAATGCAATAACAAGCAAGAATGCCGCCTGTGCAGAAGACCGCAACCCTGGCACACGCTGCGCAAGCTATGCGCAACTTGAGGCACAAGTTGAAATACAGCACATGATGGCAAGATGTTGTTGAAAGGAGCGCCGCTCGCAAACATAACCAAGTTGCCCACTCACAAGCCAACACCGCGTAGCATGCTTGCCGTAGCAAATGCGCCTACTCTTGCTTCGACAACGTGCATACACCAGAGCCGCACGCACTGCTTACCGCAGTGGCGATGAGCTCCTCCTCATACTTGCTCCTGAAGTGCGACATGATTGCGGAGGAGTTAGCGAACACAAAGTCAGGGGAACAAACAAGCGCCGCCCACAACTACACCTGCGCCCCCGCCCACAACGCCAACAAAGCAAACGCCAATGGTAGCAAGCTGACAACTTTAAACTGAAGCATGCAATACCGATAACACCTCCAAAGCCGTCGGATCAGTGTCTCGAAGACAGCCTGAACAAACAGATCTGACGGTCACCTTCTATGATTCTAAGACCAACGTGACATTATGCCGCTGCAGTCGTGATCAAACGGGCGACATGAGCTCAGGGGTCCTTGGATTCAAGCAGAAAGTCCAGTCGGCAACCGACAAAGTATGCATCCCAGCAGATCAGCACTTTTTGGCCCAGGTGGCAAGTGATCGATAAGACTGCCGAGATATTATTATCGAGGAGGACTGCAGCATTCGAGCCGGGTTGATAAAGCCTTGTCAACCGGGAAACCCGTCGCTCGGTTTCAGCCGCCCTGTTTCGATCTGGTTCTGAGCCGTATCAGCTAATGATTCCCTTTCGGCGTTACAGTGTAGCTTCGGCCAAGCTGCTGCCCAAGCTGTGCAAATTGCACACAAATTGCGGCCTTGTGCGGCCCGAGGCTGCGGAGGTGGAGGTGGAGGTGGAGAACTACAAGGAGGACGAGGAGGTGGTGGAGGTGGAGGTGGAGGCAGAGCAGGGAGAGGTTGCGTAGTAGTTGTGGTATACTGGTCAGTTAGTGTCGGACTTTCTGAGGTGACCAGACAGGTGAAGGCAGGAAGTGAGAGGTGAATTGGAGAAAGGCAGGAAGTCTGCAGCAAGGAGTGTTACCCGTGCGTGATTTGTTTGCGAGCAGGCTGTTATTGACGTTGCTGCTTTATGTGTGTAAACCACCTGGCGATTGAGGTTGCAAGGCGTAGCTATTGTCCTTGCGCTGCTTGAGCCAGAACAAGCCACGGCCGAGCAGTAGGCAGGCAGCTCATCAGCTGGCTGTGTGGGATGTGTAGAGCAGGCTAGGGTTTGTGTTGCTTAGCTGCTTAATCGCTAGCTTCCCGCCCGTGTCGCTGTGTGGGCTATCACATGTTAGCTAGGCCAAGCGGTGCTGGGCAGCTGGGATGGCCGGGCCATACCAGAAGTTGCCTGGAACGGAGGTAGGTGGGCCGCCGCCGCGAGGAGGAGGAGGAGGAGGAGGAGGTTTAGGAGGAGGTGGATTGGGTGGAGGAGTCACCTCAGCGCAGCTGCTCGGGAGGTTTGCTGACGGCACCATCAAGTCATCCGTATCGTCCTGGTCCTCACTGTTATCGCTCGACAACGGGGGCGGGCTGCGCGAGCCGCCCGACAACGACGACGACGCTGGCTCGGACGAGCCGCTTCTTAGCCCTGTTGGTACGTGCCAGAACGCAAGGCTGCATTGGTTCATGTTGAAAAACATCAACTGTGGAAGAGCACATTGGAATCAAGCGCCGTGATGTATGCCGTGTGCATTGGCTTTGCAGCATCTCTGTATAACGTGGAAGTTTGTGTATGAAGTTTTGGGCTAGCTTCTAAAGGCATGGTAATGCTACAAAGCAACCAGCTGTTTCTACTGCAATTGATTACATATGTTGAGGACTGGGCTGACTACAACAAGTCGGCTACAGCTGTCAGTAGCGCTTCATCACCCTTATGCAGGGCATGTTGACTGACCTTTACAGGCACAGTGTTTGACAGCGTTTCAGGTCAATGGCGTGTAGCACTTGTGCATGCAGGGCTCCATGCAGGGCTCCATGTTTAAGCGCTCACATGCAGGACTTATTACCAATTGATTAACGCATTGCCAATCCTGTGTAACGCACTGGCACCATTAACCTGCTGTGCTTGGTTTACCCATGTATGTCTGTTTGCCCAGCTCTGTCAGACGACGGACATGTGCGCCCTGGAGCTGCGCTGGTGCGATCAGTGTCGGGGCATGCCAGAACTGTCGACCTTTGTGTGGCTTATGAGAATGGGCGGCGAGCAGCTAATGTGCCGTATGACACCATACGAAAATGGGCTGTTGGTGGCGACAAGTTTGTTTGGATAGGTATGTCATGATATAGTATGCAAACTACGCTACACCATGTATTTTGCAGCCGTAGTAATCTACGGCCTGGTACATGCAGCCTTGTGAAGATGGTCGACAGCATATGTCATGCGCATGCCGACCATGTTCGTGCACGTTGGTTGCTTTGCAGGCATGCATGATCCAGATCTTGCCTTGTTGCATCGCATTGCAAAGATATTCAAGCTGCATGAGCTGTTGGTTGAGGACGCTCTGGAAAGGGATCCACGACCCAAGCTTGAACGATACGATGACAGGTGTTGTGACTAGTGACAAAAGCCTCAGTCACAGTTGAGTAGTAGTAGCAAGTAAATCAGCTACGCTGCGCAGTTACTTTATCACTGTGCGAACTGCTGCATATGGTGAAAGCGGGCGAGTGGAGTTTGGCGATATTGATATAGTTGTCGAGGAAGGAGCGATTATCTCCATCAGCCAGCATCCTATGCATCCATTCTTTGACGTCCAGGTATACACCTTCGTAGCATTTTACTGTCGCATCTGTTGATCGGCACTGTGGAAAATGGCCAATTGTTGCACGCACTGGTGTTTTCATGTGCTTCCACCAATTTGTTTACAACTCCGTTGACAGGTGCGAGCAGAACGCCGGCCGTACTTGTTGAAGATGGGAGTGGCCTCCATTCTATATTGGATTCTTTACTGGGTAATCGAGACGTATGTCGCTTTGATACGCCGCATGCGCACCGAGCGTGACGAGCTTGAGAACAGGGTGTTCGAGGATCAGGATGTCATTCGCTCTGACATTCAACGGCTGTACAAGCTGCGAGCTGGTACGCACATGGCATTGTTGCTGCATTGATGGTGATCAGATGTGCTAACAGCAATCTTGTGCGCCGCAGATTGCATTAATGTTAGGAGAGCTGTTCGACCACTGGTAGAGATATGTGCACGTCTTGTCTCTGGGGAGGTATGTGCATATCAATGCGCTGTAATGGCGTTAGGCATGTGCTCTAACTGCAGCACATGGGTTTAGATGATGTCCGCTACGCAAATAATGTTGCAAGATTGGGGGTCGTGCACATGCATGGCACATATGGTATGGCATACTAGCCCAGCATTAGCGACTGGTTACATGGCATACTCATGCGACTGGTGTTGAACGCGTAGCTACTTGGTCTACTGGTCTGGTTACAGGGCGCAGTTGCCTGGCGTACCAAATATTGAGCTGACATGTCTTGTCTTTGCAGGCCAAGATCATAGTGGAGGGGCTAGCCCCATACTTTAGGAACCTATACTACAACGCATCGCAGCTTAAGGACGAGATAGATGTGCTGATAGAGACCCTCTCGTTTGCCTTTGATGCTGGGGCGCTGCTGTCGGATGCGACGCAGCAAACCATCCAGAAGAAGCTTGCTGCCTGGGGAGCCATCTTGGTCCTGCCGACCATGATCGCCGGCATCTATGGGATGAACTTTGACTACATGCCAGAGCTGCAGTGGAAATATGGCTATCTCTTCTACTGGGGTGTCACGGCTACCATATGTACCATACTGGCCTGGTTTTTCAAGCAAGCGAACTGGTTGTAGC
Organism: Chlorokybus atmophyticus; assembly: GCA_009103225.1. Lineage (NCBI taxonomy): Eukaryota > Viridiplantae > Streptophyta > Chlorokybophyceae > Chlorokybales > Chlorokybaceae > Chlorokybus > Chlorokybus atmophyticus. The sequence goes on from RHPI01002069.1 coordinate 188,395, forward strand.
ACATTGTGTGCAGTTGATATAGCAGTGCTGCGGATGTGCCATCTATACCGCCGCCCGCGTTGCTAGAAGTTGAGCTGTCAAGTTGTGCTGCCGCTGCAGCTGTGACACTGTGTTGGGCTGCTAACATCAACCATTTATGTTTCCTGGCTTAGCGATCTCTGCGCAACAGGCTGAGTACTAGGGCAAGTCTGTCTGTAAGCAAAGCACTGGCTGGTTGTTGAGATCTGCAATCCAATCATTCTGTTGTGCACAGCTTTGTGGTTGTATTGCAAACATCAAAGAGAGAAGAGGTAAGTGCGTGTTATGCACAGGACATGGCGGCTGTTTTGGTTCCTGCACGCATTGCTTCTGGCATGGCCTTGTTCACATTGCTCTGCGAAAGGACCCCATGGTTGAAACTGCAGGTGTTAGGCCCATCGCCTTGGGTGAGGTGATGCAGTGCTAGATGGCGCGCGCCTTGTTTGCATTGGACCACACATAGATGGCGAGATTCTTTGAGCCTCTTAAGTATGCTGTGGCAACAAAGTCTGGAGCTGAGATCATGGCACACGGTGTACAGCCGTCATACTGAGGTGGTGGCCATTGCTTCTGCGACATGTACCGGACATGGTGACCCATTATCTGGCTTTCTCTATGCGTTAGTGCACACCCGGGCTGTGTCTCGTGCTATTGTGCACCACCCATCGGGCATGACTCCCACCTTCGTGGGCGATCTGATCCTTTTGGGGCCATCTGCTGCTATCATCGCGGCACGCGAGGATGCAGACTGCCCTGCTCAAGTGTGTGACGTATGTTGGCAGCTCTTCGGGGGCGTTGGGGGCTTTGCAGCTACCGCCTCGGATGCTACGGGCTGCAGAGGGGTCGTGACATTGGGGGTTCCAATTGACTCTGCTGCTTTCATGTCTGCCTTTTATGAGAGCAGGCTACCATGCAGTTGCTTCCTTTGCTGCAAGCGCTTACGGACACACAGATGGCCATGCCGTTGTTGTCGAGGTGTTTGGCGGCAAGAGCATCGTACTTGATGCGTACAGTAGCCCCGTCCGCAACTCTTCCGAGCGCAGTCAAGTGCCTTTGACACAGCAATTGAGCCGACGAATTAAGCACGCTTTTTGTGACGTCGACCTTCTCAACTTGGAGGGGTTGACAGTTCGGACGTCGCGCGGGTGCGCATGCAGTTGTCGTTGCCAATGTTGATGAGGGAGGTGTGGGGCTGCGGCAGACGGCCCTTGTTGCGCCAGCCGCCTTCTTAGGTGGGTGGGCTGTAGCTGTAGCAGTACTATGACGCCGCTGCGCTCCCGTGGCTGGCTCAGTTCCCTTCATCGACGCCATTGCTACCGTGGCGTCCGGCACTTTATGCTTTCAATTCGACATCCGTCCAGCCCTGGCCTTGCTTCTCGACTCCGTGCAGCACACCGCCGTTCTGGGCAGTGGCACACGTGCAGTCGCGGTCTCTTTAGCATGACAGAGGCGTTGGATGGCCTTACTCTGACATCTTTAATGACTGGGCAGCAGCACACGATGTTGCACCTCTTCAATCGGCATTGGGGTTGGGAGCAGGTGCGTGGCTGCTGGCGTTGCCGTTGTATCCTGCATTGCGCTTGTCCAGTCCTGTCTTCCGTACGGCGGTGCGCTTGTTGCTGGGCCTATATCACCCTATGATAGCACATGTACGGCACTCCGCCTGTGGTACGGCATTGCCGGATGGACGGGGCATACACCTGCTGCGTTGCTCTTCTGCGCCGCAGCGCAACGCCACGTATGATGCCCTGTGTGACGAGGTGTATCATGTTCTACGGGAGGCGGGGTACTTGGTCAGCAGGGAGCCCTCTGATTTCAAGCCAATCCTGCCCGGGGTGTTGCAGGGTCGTCGATTGGACTTGGTGGCTTCGGAGCCGGGCCACGATCAACGCCTACTACTGGACACCACTGTTACCACATGCAGCGCTCAGCCGGGAGGAGGAGCGCGCGCAGCGGAGTTGGCGAAGTGTCGGAAGTACAGTGACCACGCACAAAGAAACAAGTTCATTCCTTCAACAGCGGAGACGTTTGGCACCCTGGGAGTTTCTTTCCATGAGCTGATTACAGACTTGACGCGCCGTGTAGTCCAGCCCCGGGGGGTGCATACGACACGTATGTCCGGGTTCATGTCCATGTATCTGCAGCGGATTGCTTGTGCACTTCAGCGGGCTCAGGGCGTGGCTCTATTAGAGAGCGACGATGGCCGCGTGTGTAGCTCCGGGTAGGCCGCCACCGCGACCTGCTCCTATAACTACCATGTCAGACGTGGCAGTGCTCTTGGCGCAAGGCCTACGCAGCTGGCGCGCGCTGGCGTGCATGGTTGTGTTGTAATGTGCCTTCGCGTTGTGATTCTCTCGGACTTACGTTGTTGGGTTAGCGTTATGGCTTTGGCATTGAGACCTTGCGGCCGCTTGACACAGTAGAGAGAGAGAGAGAGAGAGAGAGAGAGAGAGAGAGAGAGAGAGAGAGAGAGAGAGAGAGAGAGAGAGAGAGAGAGAGAGAGAGAGAGANGAGAGAGAGAGAGAGAGAGAGAGAGAGAGAGAGAGAGAGAGAGAGAGAGAGAGAGAGAGAGAGAGAGAGAGAGAGAGAGGACACGCACTACTGTGCGTTGATTGCATACTAGCTTCTGAGCTATGATGATGCACACATTGATGCATTTGTTGTGACTCCAGCAGCACTAACTGCCTGTACATGTGCAGCAAATGCACAGGTTTGGGGTGGTGCTGCCATGCCTAGCCTATGGACACTGCACATGCACACACTGCACGGGTGTGGCGGCCCCGTAGAAATCAGTTCACTTGCCAAGCGCATGTCACACTGATTTGCTACACATCAACCTGAATGCCACATTTTCTTGCGCACACCATGGCATGACCCTAATCAGGTGACATCACTACAGACTACAATACAGGACTACTTCAGGTTGGATGACACGGCAACAGCCACTACACAGGCCATGCGCTTACTTGCCTGCCTCTCAACCAGGCAGCACATGTCCGTCACTGCTGTTATTTGCCATGCAAGATGCAACTCTGCTTGCATGACAATGAACGCACTGCTGGGGAAACAACTGGAAACTCCAGACTGTAACTGCACAGAGGGAACAACACATCTACCTATACAAATGAAGGCGCCCTGACTGTCGGGGCAGCAAGCAACTAGCCCTATGCCACTTCTGCGCTTCTATGTGTGTTTCCTTTCCCAGATGGCATAGTGCGTCCCGTGCGCCGCTAAGGTAAATTCCTGGTCTGATGGTTCCAATTCGTGCAACTCGTACCGCGGACCCAGCTTGACTCTCAGCAGGTCATCAGCAATGCTGGCCATGTAGATGTCGTCCTCGCAAGCCAGTATGTTTACAGTTGCGTCAGCGCAGATGCCATTTCTCCTGTGAAACCCAGCAATTTCAGGGGACTATCAGCGTCAGACTGTGGCTCATCGCCAAAACCAACACAATTGGCATCTGTCTTGGACAGGGCCTGTTGTTGCTGAGTTCAAACAGCTAAACCAAGTGATTGTGTAACAGCAGCTTCACATCATGGTACAGCTCAGCCTGGCAGCCTCCACATGCCATGTAGTGCTCTCACCTTCGAATGTCGATCAGAAGCTTGATGCTGTCGATCAAGGGTCTGGTATCAGGCCACCCGCACCCTGCCATAATGTTGTGCGGCTGCCCGGGATCAGGCCCAAGAAAGTGCTGGCAGAACACCGTTGGCACTCCAGGGTGCGTGAAGATGTAAGCATACCCAACCAGCTCCTTGCCCGCAGGAAAGGCCCAATGTCCCTGTGTATGTGTGCATGAGTCAGGTTGCCTTCAACCCTAGGCTACCATCGTGCTTGAACCAGAACATGCACCGTGCAGACAAATGCACCGTAAGAGGTGTCCAAGCATAAAGGCCAAGCATCATGGCAGGAGTCTTGGGCTCACAGCTCGAGTCCTTGAACACACCTGTCCATAACCTCCACAGGTATGGCCAGTGTCGTGATTGTCCAAGAAAGTTGTCGCCATGCCAGGACGAATGCCGACTAGCCCAAAAGGCCGCCGGTTTAGGTCCACCAACCGCGAGTACTGTCCCTTCTCTACCGCTTCTTGCAACACAGCCTTCAATGTAAAGTCGAATGCTGTGACATACGAGCCGGCGGCCTTCACCCACTCTGCTAACATCTGCCTGTTGTCGTTCTGATCATACACGAGACGGCCCTTGTCATCGTACTTGCAGTCCTTCCACAGCTCGCCAATATGGTAAGCAGAGGTCAACTGCGAGTTCTCAACTGCAGACACAATCAAGCAGTTGGCAGCGCAAGGAAGCGCAAGTCATGCTGGCTGCTATGCGCTTGACATATTCTCACCAGCGATCCCACAGTCACACAACGCATACAATAGCACAACGAGCAGAAACCAGCTGTCATGAGTTGTGACATACCATACTCCTTGATGAAGTCCGCCCCAAAGCCCTTGACATAATCGAATCGCCAACCCTCAAAACCAATCTCCTCCTTCAGCCAGTTCAGAAACTTGGCAATGTAGTTTCTTAGGGCAGCATTGGCATGATCAAGATCAGGTGCTCCTCCAAAGCGTTCACCTGTGTCTGGATTGCCGGTACCTGTTGATGGACCAGCATCAATAATCCACCTGACAGACCACCTTCTTATACCAATACATCAGCAACATATGGCGATACGCTTACCGCAGTACTCAGCGTCATCGCAAACAACAGCCCATGCTCCCCAGTCCTCAGCAACATTGGGTCCCAAGGCCTGCTTGCCGCACTCATTTGAGTACTGATTCCAAATGCCGTTCTCTGTGCCAGAAAAAAAAGAACTTCAAGTCCTTCATTTGTCAATTGCAGACATCATCCGGCCATGTCTGATCAGTCAAGAACTTCAATCACGTACCGTCCTGTCTGTCCCCGCATCTATGATTCAGAACCAGATCAGCCAGCGGTGTGATGCCTGCTTCCTTCAGCTTGCGAATAAGATGCTTCAGCTCATCCTGGGAGCCATATGCAGTATTCAAGTCAAACCAGGCCTGAGGCATGTACCCCTGCGGTGCGACCGACTTGCTGGGAGGTGGCAACCTGGACATGTTGATGTCTGTAAGAATGTAAGAAGCTTTCACGACAAGTTGCCCTAAGCTATGCCTTATAAATGCATTAACAACTCAGTACAAGCACGGCTATAGCCCTTGCAGCGAACCAATGCGATAATAGCTGGATTGTGACATGGCGTAAGCGCAACCTTTCAGAAGCAAATGTGTTCTACAAAAACAGCGCACACCAAGACATACGGCCTGGAATCGTGTGAACATCGTCGTGGCATTACAGTGACATGCAAGACAGTGCCTCTGCAGCATGTTATTTGAAATTGGTATGGTGCACGCTACGACTGCTTACCATATGTGCGTGATGCCGGCTGATGCCAGATCAGGTATGCGACTCAAAAGATATGAATACCAACTTTGACCAGTGCTGGCTTGCAAAGCATGACTGTTCCAATGAAAGCCTTGCAGCAACACAGTGAACTGTGAGACGTGACGGGGCCGACTCTGTTCCTGCACAATCGAGTCACCAAGGCAATGAGCACACAGGTTGCAATGAGAGCATCACACAGGTGTGCGCAATGCATGACCGCACTTACCGGATGAACCTCACGGGGCATCTCAAGTTGCGCTGCGTGCTCCAGTAAAGATGTAGGGTTGCTATCTGCTTGACATTCGCTTTCCACGGCGATCAACTCATCAATGAAAGTTTGTCGAACACTGCGCTTGGGTAGCAGCGTCTCTGGCTCCTCCAACTCTGGCTCGATGTCAATGTACTCCAGGCTCTGTTCAACCAGGTCAATAGCACCGGTTTTGACCAGCTGCTCAGACGCTCCTGTTTCCTCAGTTGCTGGGTTGCTTGCCACCATGCAAACTCCAACACGGCTGTTGGGGCTTTGCGACTTTAATTGAAACTCGTCAGGGACGGTCTGTTTGCCTGGCTGCATTCATAGCACCGGACGTCAATACCATGGGATGAAACTAGTCAAGCTACATGGAAGCCAATCTCGAACACAATTAGCACCAGCTGGCTAGGACCAATACCGTGTCACCTCCTCAGTCGCTGTGCGGTTCAAACTTAATATAGCATGGTAACTGTGAGTACAGTATGGCGTTGTCACGAGAAGGCATCTGAACACCAAGATAACCACCGGTGCTGAACAACACCAAAGTCCCCAGTGCCACACACTGGGGTGAGGGGGTAGGGGGGATGGCAACCAATTGCCGGAAAATGCCTCAGGCGCTCATTGTCTCAAGTATCAAGTTACCATGCAGATCTTGCAAACACAACGTTGCCATGCTACTTGTTGCTGACTACCCACTGGAACCATCCCAGCGACAGTGTGTACACTCCAATGAATCGAATCCTCATGCAATGTACGTGTCTAAGTACTGGCCTTCGATTTGCTACAAGCACTGGCCAATTACGTCACAATGTACTCGACTACCATGGACACGCCTTATGGCGGTTTTATTGATGGTGATGACAATCCTTGCTTTGCTTATGCTGTATGACGGAATGCGCTCGCAACCAATGACTCACAATGCCGCATGCAATGCCGGAAAGATCTGCTGGCTGCCAATGCTTCACCCAAGCGACACAGCCGCCGGCAGTTAAACTCAGCACCAGCACGAGAGCCTTCGCCAGCATGCTGAAACCGCGCCTGCGTTCTGCAGCGCTCTCACCTGGTGGGGACGCCTTGCCGCAGCAGACGTCGCTCGGCCAGAGCCTGACGACGATGCCGCCGCAGACGTCGACGCCGACGTGCTGTGCAGCAATGCCGCCGGGGGAGGCGGCAACACACGTGGCAGCCGCACGCTGGAGAAGTGGCTTGTCCCCATGCCAGCTGGCATACGTTCCCGCCCACGCTTGATTGCAACTTGCAAGTCCTGCGCCTTCCGGGTTTGGCAGCTGGCTCAGGAGGAATCAACGAGCCCAGCTGCCAGCGACGAAGCTTCCGGATTCAGAAGTTCCGAACCGTCGGAATGTCGAGTCCAAATCATGAAATGAGTTGGCCCAAATGCAATGCCGCTGACCGTACTTGCTCCTCCTATTGCTCCCCCCCCCCGCCTCCCTCCACGTACCACCACCACCAAATTTGAGGGCATCTAAGTCGTTTCACAGGCAATGTTTTCCTCAACATTATCATTTTTAGCTATGACCCCACCACCACCACCACCACCATCCTTCTTTTTAAAACAAGCAGTGAAGGTGCGGGGGGCTGATTAACGGGGGGGCTACATTAATAGCCAAACCGACAACACCACCATACAGCTTAGATTAGGCATGAAGTGATTTTTGTCATGAGAACATGTATATCAATCTCAAACCATTTTTGTGTGAGCGGCCATTATTAGTTCTAATTAGAGTAAGATATTTTAATTGCATTAACATACGATTATGATCTCCAAAACAATTGCATCCAACATGCAAAGATTATAATTATTACATCATATACCATAAGCGGAATATCAATTTACACTCACATGGATGTGCAATATGTATGTTGTATGTTGTTCATGTTATAACAATAATATATCATCAGAAATATTATATGCGCTTGCATAATTTTGCGTTAATTATCAGTCTCTACCGTAATACTAATTCATATAAGTTGTTGCCTATAATATTGTACATGCATGTCACATGTCACAACTGCGGCGGCACGAACGGAGAGAGAGAGAGAGAGAGAGAGAGAGAGAGAGAGAGAGAGAGAGAGTAACAATTGGGGCCCGACCACTAGGCTATGGTAGTAAAAGACACTACCATGAGTGAGGTCTGTCACAATTTATTCCAATTCGTGACATTCCTCCCCAATTTAACCCATGAGTTCCTCATACTTCAATGAGGCACTAGCCCACGTCGCCGTGTTTGCGGCCATACCACGATCGGTCTGCCCGCGGCCTGTTGGATCTGGCCCACGAACGGTCCTGACCGACCAAACGGCCATCCTCACCATGCGACCTGCCATCGCAGCGCAACCGCTTACGCGGCCTTAGGTTGAACTGGCTCCGCGCGCAGGTCGTGATCCCGCGTCCAGCCTTGGGCAAGCCGCCCCAAATGTTTTTAGTTTTGCCTTGAATCTGCCTCAGTCCCCTACGGAAATTGAACCTGAGACGTCAAGCTCCGATACCATTGTAACAAATGGGACCCGATCACTAGGCTATGGTAGTAAAAGACACTACCATAAGTGAGGAGAGAGAGAGAGAGAGAGAGAGAGAGAGAGAGAGAGAGAGAGAGGGGGGGTTAAGAAAAAGGGGTTCAATGTAATGGAATTGTTTGCTTCACAGTGTAGCATTCATGCGACTTTTACAGGCCAACCGCTCCGTCTCCCATCCACCCACCCACTCTTGCATGTAGTTGAGTATAAGCAACTCTCAAGGCGTCGCTCAGCAGATGGTTGTGTTCAATATGTGTTTGGTTGTCACATTCAAGCCTAGCCTGGACATAAAGATGTTGTTGGACGTGACCGTTATAGCGTGTGAAGAGCGGGCATGGTGGTGCCAGAGCTTTGCAGGCCGCGGAGGCAGTCAAGCGCCACAAGTACCATAGTTACCCCGCTTAAAGACACACGGCATGCTTCGGGAGGATTTTTAACACGTCATACACCTGTGCGCGCCCCACATAACGATACGAGGGGCAGAGCAGCACTGCTCTGCCCGTTAGCGGCACCTTAAGGGATTCGTGCGCTTCTGCCATAAGCGTGCACTGCAGGGCAGGCCATGACGTTTTAAGGCACCGGAGAAACGGCAGTGCCGGATGGACACCGCTGGCGCAAAAGCCCGCGACTACTGAAGTGGACGCATCATTTACGTAAGTATATACAACATGTATACAGCTGAACATGCGTGTGTGTAGCGCGCTATGCTGCTTTACCGCTTACCGTATTTACCCCAACACAGTCCCCCCCTTTTTATACAGTCCCCCCCTCGATTTTGCTGAGGGGGACTGTGTACGGGGGGGGACTGTGTTACATTAGGGGGGACTGTGTTGTGTAGCTGGGCGCAGCACAGTCCCCGCCCAAGATACGTCATCCAACCTTCAAGTTACGCCCATGGTCGTAATTAGGGTTTTCTGGCGCCGAAACAGCGGCGTTAGGGTTGTTGAGCTGGTTGCCGAGGTTGTTGAGGTGGGGCGGCGGTGCACATGGTGGGGGCGAGAGCTGCAAGGCATGCAGCGCGCAACCGTGGAAAGAGAAGCTGCTGCTGCCGGGGAGGCTGCCAAGATAGCTGCAGAGGCGGCAGCCAAGGCACGTGAGGCCGCCGCCAGGCTTGCGACAGAGGCGGCAGCAGAGCAGCTGGACGCCGGTGGTGAGCGGCCCACCGGCGTCCAGAAGCGCGTCAATGCTGCCCGCACCAACAACGGGCGCAATAGGAGGTACAAGCGGCGAGCATTCACATGCCACCAAAAGGTATGTTTATGCAATGTGCTTTGTGTATTGGTAATAATGCATGCTGGTACTGCTCAGCACAATCAGCGTGTGCGTATGCAAGTTTGCTTAGCAGTGTTGTGTGCTGTGTGTACTTGTGACAATGCATGCTATCACTGCTCAGCACAATAAGGGTGTGCATTTGCACGTGTACTTAGCTGTGCTGCGTGCTGTGACAATGCATGCATGCTCACACACTTGCATGCACGTGACGCATGTGTATGCGTGCATGCACTGTTGCTGCGTGCTATGTGTCTGGCTGGCGTGACTAACAAAGTGTTACATGGCAGCGCAAGTTCATTGACATTGCCAAGCATCTTGGCATTAAAAGAACCGAGCGCAAGCACGGCATCCACGCCAAGAGCTTGCGGAACTGGCTTAAGCAAGAGCTAGAGATCAAGTCTGCATGTGCAAGTGACTGTAGGCTAAAGGGTGGCGGGAGGACACTCTCAATTCCAGAGCTTGACACTCTTGTGTGCAACTACATTGTTGATAAGAGGTTGCGTGGGTTGGGAGTGACACAAGGCATGATCAGGGTATGTTTATGCATGTGGTACACTTGTGTTTGCATCAAGGGCTGCACGCACTTGCACGCACACACGCACGCGCACAGCTGCACCACTCTAGCATGCACACGCACACGGAGCTGAACCATGCACGCACGCACACGCACACGCACTCCCGCACGCACACGCACGCGCACACGCACACACATGCACGCAGCTGCACACACACTCACGTACATGGCTGCACCACTCACGCACGCATACACACACGCACGCAGCTGCACACACACACTCACGTACATGGCTGCACAACTCACGCACGCATACACACACGCACGCAGCTGCACACACACAC
>RHPI01002069.1:205247-276993 GCA_009103225.1 Chlorokybus atmophyticus
TCTCACCCCTCCCCCTCCCCCTCCCCAACACAACACTGGCGTGTGTAAAACACCCGGACAAGGAACAAGCACCCCCTTTAGTCCTAACAAGGTATGTTGACGTTATGATACAGAGAAGAATGCCATGCAATAACTGCATCAGACTCTGCGGCTAACTCTGCTGGCACACGTCGCAATCCATGTCACGGGCGCAGGTGAGAATTGGCTGCAATGCGTAAACTTTGGTCGGACTGCTGACGGTAAGTATGCGCTAGAGCTCAACACACTCTGTGTCGCTTGCGCCCCTTGAACGTAAGCTATATTTGCAACACTAAGGGAAACACTAGCGGGGCGCTCTGTGCCCCCTGCTGGAGAACCGCATGCGATGCAACCAATGAAGAAAAGCGGCGGGGGAGTACCTTGGTGGGTGGCGGGGGAGTTGATGCCGGGGCGGGCGCGGGAGAGGGAGTAGCAGGAGCAGAGGCAGCGGCCGGTGCGGCTTCGGTGCCCATTATGCTGCCAGGTGCGTACCAGACAACGGCAGCAAGGCGTGCCGCCGCTAACAGCAGCAAGAGCGAGCCATTGCCTGCCACATGGGGGCACGTAAGGCTGTGTGCTCAAGCACACGTCAACAAGCAACGGCCATGCCTCTAACGAGCACAACGACAGTCGCAACCCCATTCCCGCTGCCATAACATGCCGCCCAGACTGCCGCAGCAAGGCGGCTAGGGCCTGAGATGAAGGCAAAACAGCTAAAAATTGCTACCTGCGCCTGCTCGTCAGCTCCAGAACAAAACCTCCAGACGCGCGAGCTGTTGACCAATACCTCGCCACGAACAACACCACCACCGCTAGGCCCCGGCCGCCAGCAACGCCGCCGCCCCTCCTTGCCACGTGGCCACTAGAGCTACGCGCACGCGGCGAGTAACCCGTAAAATATTTTTTGCCCGGCAATCCACAGTACAGCTGGACTGTGAGCGGCTAGGGTTTCGCCTGCTGACGCAGGCCCACCGCCCCGGAGGCACGCCACATAAGCGCCGTCATCACTAACCGCGCGTTCTTATGATCGCAACGAAGGCTTTAGCTAACTGATAAAGATGCCCACTCGGCAGCCTGGAACAGTGTCAAGGCTGTGCTACTGCAGTAAACATGGTTGGCGTACCGGTTAGCTATGGCGATGTGGCGGCCATGGCGCCCACAACCGTGCGCGGCGCACGCCAAAAAAGGGGGTTGGGGCAGCCGTCATAAATAACGTACTGCAACAATCTTGAGCCTCTCACGTTTGCCCTTACCACTCTACGTTGAGTTGTATGGGCGAACGTGTTTTGTGTTAAACCAATAACGTCTGTACAAACGTTATTGTGTTACAACACATAACATTGCGAAGGCGCACGCGAACGTTGTCGCGCTTGCTGTAAAGTGGGCCACAACATGACCAGTCGCGGCTTTCGACTCTTGACATCCAGCTGGACTTTGCGCGGCCGCGGGAGGTTGGTCCTACGTGGGCCGGGTGGGAGGTGAGCAGACTCGTAGCAGCGCTGCAGCAGCCCCAGTCGACGACGCGCCCTGCATTGTGTGCCCTACGCCCCTGTTCCCGTCCAGTACCGCGGGCCAGTGCTTACCCGCGACCGTTCCAACGAGACCGTTCCACGGAATGGTACCGCAGGCACTCTGCTGCAGTTTCGGCCCCTGCTGCAACCGTTCCGACAACCGGCGCGCCTGCAACATTGCATTGCAAGTTGCAGACACTGCATTGCAGCCTGAACGCACACCAGCAGCCAGCATTGCAGCAATGCAGGCTGCAATTTGCAGCATTGGCATTGCCAATTTGGCAATGCTGCACTGCCCTTTCATGAACCCGTGCCATTGGTGACTTATGTGTGTGTGGGGTCGGAGTGACAGAGCTGTTACCCGCGGCCGCTCGATGTCAGCAGCTCCTAGCTTCCCGCGGCTAGGGCCTATTGACCGACGGGTTAGGGGGTGGGGCTGCCTTCTTGCGGTGTGGCGCCGCCACAGTGGCGGCATACGCGAGCTGACTGGATCAGCTGATGTGTCGTGCGCGCCCACGCGCGTTGGTGCCTTCAACTGCTGCTGGCCGTCAGATCGAGAGTTGAAGCGCTATCAGTTTATCCAGATCTACGGCTCTTTTCCCACGTGTCGTCGCAAAAATCACATAAATGCCAGCCGATCACGGTGGCGCGCCTCCACGTGCAAGCGGTCTAGCGGCTTGAGTCGAGCCTTGATGTCGCATGTAGGGTGACTTGCCCTACTTCGGACGACTTAATAAGGACGGGCCGTCGCTCGTGGCCCTGTTGTTCGTTTGGGGGAGATAGTGCGTTGGAAAGCTTTATGAACTCAGCTTTCCAACGCACTAACCGGCCTAGTTATAGGTTAACAAACGCGTTCACCACACCCTTTCAAAGCTGAGGGTGGTGAAAGTGCTGACAAAGTGAAAATGCTTAACTTCGGACGCGGGCAAATCAATCAAGCGGTAGCAGGGCGTTAGCCTTCCGCCATAACTTTTGCTATAGTTAACGAATTAGCAAGCCCTTTTGTGATGCTTGTTAATAACTGAGTATGCTAAGAGAGCATATTCAGCCGTTTATAAGCATTACACAGCCTCTCATAGTAGCGATTTTGCTACTGTGGCTTAGTCGGTTAAAGCCAGGTTCCACACCTTTTGCGGGCCGTTCATAGTCAATAAGGCGGTCACATACAACAAAGACCACCCCAAACGGCCGTCCCTAGCGCTATCCATGGCGGTTTCAAGTTAACATTCCTGATCAACGCACTCTAAGTAGAAGTTTAGCGTCGTTACTTAACCAATCAAGCTGGAACTTGGTTGCTTAGACGCGTTAGACAAATAGCTACAAAATAAACCATCATTTGCTTTACTTGACTGCGAATTGATGAAATGCCGATCAATGGTAATTTTGTCCAAGATTAGGCATTCGTCCGAAGTTAGGGCAGTTCACCCTAGAGCGCGACACAACAGGCCTATATAAACTTCGTTGTTTGTCACATTGACAATGCTTTCACATAGCAATTTACATGCAAAGCAGCATGACGCTTACCGGTAGTCCGGCGCTAAGTTATGGCCTTATCATGCGTTATCATTTATGGGGCTCTCCCGCTTCATCATCATTCGTGCGGCTGGTGGTGTATTCATGTGAGTGTGGGCGCTTGGTGTGGGGCTGTAGTGATTGATGTACGTTCGGAAGTTGATGCTGCCGGACCTCCTCCACCAGCTATGCCTTACTCAAGTTCGATTACAAGTCCTTGTGTGTGCACAAGTGTGGTACGCTGCCGAGCAGGCAAATAACTCTTAATACGTTACAGTATTCTTAATGGTTTCCTTTTCGAGGTGTACCCTGGTGAAATTTAGGTTCAATGCGCCCCAATGGCTCTAGCAAAACTTTTTTGTGTATCGTTTAATATATCCCTAAAAGCTCTACATTTAGAGTTGCCATTTTCACAGTTGGCAAGGCTTTGCAACAGCAAGTTTGCGTCGTGGTATTCGAGCTTACTTACTTTATACCGTCAACAATGTGTGCCAAAAAAATTGGCTTTAAGCGCTGCTATTTTTGGCGTGCCGACACGTGAAGCTTGACGATATTCGCAATAGCTCTTGACTTTTGTGGAGATGCACAAGCGCTAGCACGATATGATTCGCACCCGTTCTGCTGGTTTGAGGCGTCGCCTTAGATTAACTCCGGTTTTGCGCGCATTGAACGAACCAACAACCAGCTTGACTTTCGTGATGTTTGAGCAAACTTAATAGCGTTTATTGACCTTGCGGCGCTTGCAAGGCTTTGCAATGCTGTTATCAACACACTGTGATGAAGCGTGACGTTGCGATCAGGTGCTTATTTTATGCAGGGTTGTATTGTGGCCTGCATGCGACACCTATAATCTATAGGCATGTACATGATAATACATAACGACCCAATGGCAAGGGGCTGAACCTAAAGCCTTAACGCAAGATAAATGTACATAAAAATTCACCCCTACCCCTACCCGCAGCACGGCAAGGGTGAACACGATGGCCAAGGAGGAACACTAAAGTGTCATCTTGATCTAGCCAGCGAAAAAACGTGGAGATATACGAAGCCGACAACCATCGTGGAGCACGGCCACATACTGTACAGAGGAGCCAAGTCCTTTTAGCAGCCCGAGAGCAACTGCCCAGTGCTCAGATGGTTCCGCATACATCTTGTCGAGATTCAAGAAGTAGACCACAGCAAGGAACGCCGTCGTTATCGCTCAGTACCAGGCACCCAGCAATGCAATGGGGATCGGGCGCAATAGACTGCTTCACTTCACGAAAGCTATGTTGCTTCTGCATGAGCTGCGTAGATGAGGACTACCGTCACTGCCTCAACAAGTCGCATGTGCCACATTGGCAGCAGCAAAAGCTCATCGCTAGCGAAGAGGATGCTGAGAACCTCGAGCAAGACGTAAGCACCCTCATTTGACTGATGCTTATGTACTTGTAATCTCAAAGTTTAAATCTATGCCGTTTGCAGCTCCTGCTAACCAATCAACAAGCACTGGCCCTTTGTATTCGAGTTGGAGAGACTTTGATAGTTGCTGCGGACAAGGTCCCAAGCAAGTACGACGATTCGGCACCTTACTGAGTTTTGCGGTGCACGAAGCTAGCCATTAAAAGCAAATCCTCAGCGATGCGCTCTGATGTTCACGGCGTCAGTATACCTGCAAATATTTTGTACATTACAGGCGCATATTATTGCAAAATCGACGACTCCATTGTGTGACCGCAGAGGAGTACCCAAGGAGGTACCTATGCTTTTACCGCCACCCTCACAAAATTGCCAGCATATCAATTAACTTGTTTAGGTGCGTGGAGCGGTTTCCAATCGACCGAGAGAACCAAGCCTAGCGAGCAGAGTGAAGCAGCTCATTGAGAACACTTGAGACAAAGTAAAAGAATTAGCATTTGTTATCCCGGACAAGTATCACGAGATGATCTTGGACGTGTTGTAGAGTACTGTGGGAGAGCACTGTGATACAGTACTGTAAGATACTCGTCTTAACTTGTGTTGTTTTTGGGTGGCTATCACAATGAGCGATTGTACTCTACAAGTAACAATGTGTTGATAGAGTAATGCCAGCAGATTTGCTGCTCATGTTTAAATAGACTTGAACTTATGTTTGTTCTACAGCAGAGTATGTCAGTTGGCCGAGGTTTGCCAACATGGCAGATTTACTGTTGGCAGAAAAGCATGCTTTTTTATGCCAACTGTGGCTAGCCGTTAGCAAACCTTTATCAACAGCTTGCAACTGCACATGCTCCAAGCTCAGCAACGGGCAAGCAACAATTGTTGGCAATATCGAGCTTATATGGTGTTTTTAAAACAACATCCGTGTTCACGTTTTGTCCCCTCTAATCGTGCGACGCCATACCCCTTGCGCTTTGGTTTAGCCAGCAAGGGTGGTGAGTGTCTCCACCAATTGTGCCTCATTCAGACCCTAGTGTAATTACACTATGCCAAGGCGGCCAACCACCTCGCGGTAAGTGTCCATAAACTTACCTATCCTACGCTCACACCAATCATCTTTAACGGTTCATTACCTTTAAATGCGAGCAACACATCAGATCATGCTTAAAAACCATAATTGCATTGTTATGTAAAGCCACATAAACTCAAGAGCATATAGTGCGCAATATCAACAATGATATTAAAAATAGCAACATTTGTACGTTTCGAAAGTTTTGCGGAAGTTTGTTGAATCTTTGGATGCTGAATCAAGCACCACTTGTAAAAATTCAACACTTACTAAAATTAAACATATTGCTGAAACATTTAACAACAACACTGAATTGCTAAACAACGGTTTGTACATGCATTTAACAGTTATGTTAAACAGTTCAACATTAACATGTTCAACGTGAGCCACGGTGTATTGAACACCATTGTTGAAGTCTTAACACTCAACTTCACTGTCGTAACATTAGGCACTAATGTTCACATGCTCAACATAACTCATCTTTGGTGGACGGTCCAAAAAGACGCAATTGCGCACCGTGGGCGGGCAGGGGGGGGGCGCTAAATGCCTTCATGCCGTGCATATGCTAGGCATGCGGTCATGACATGAATGCCACACAGACTTTATGATTAAAACATATAATAATCATTATAATTCACAGTGGGCGATCAAGCGTCATCACCTCAGTTATATGACATATGACGTAATTGATGATGCTCCGCTATAAGGGGCTAGGATAAATAGAGCGAACTTCGTAGTGCACCTCAACCTCGTGTAAGTTACTTAATGTGCGCTGTAAGGCACATCTTAACTGTGCAAGTAGCTTTAAGTTTTGTGGGTAGCTAAAGCTCATTAAGAACTGTTTAGTAATTGTAAAAACGCCTTGGTTTACTATATATTGCGCTAATAACGTATCCTTGTAATGTGTATTATGAATCACTCTTAAACCCAAGTTATACGAAACTTGATTTCGTTATACTGCTTTTGCATATCTTCACCACAACGAGTGAGGTAAAGCGTGTCTAAAAGCTATAATGTGTACAATAAAATTTTAAAATTTCATGGCATTTGCCGCGGCAGGCTATAAGTTATTGTTGTTGTTCTTATTAATTCTCCCCTATAGCTATAGCGCCCACATTGAAGGCCATGGGCACCATAACACTGTCATCGCTATACTTGGTTTCAGCGGCCAAAAGGTTGGTGACGACCTTAGTGTTATTGTGTAAGACCATTGCTGGTCATACTGCTGATGAAAACATCAATTCCTACTTTGCAATGGCCGGCAATTAGCGCCAATAATGGCTATGTTATCACGAATTTAGGGCAAACTGCGTTTCATGGTTTAGCCTTAAGGACCCAACTTTGAGCGCTACCGACAACACGTCGCTGGTCCATGATCAATAACACAATACCGTTGTGTAGAGAACATTTTTAGCTAGGGTAAGTGTCATTAACTTCGGATAGTATCTTAAAATCGGACTTAGCGCTGGGTCACTTGGGATGCTGTGGAACTTGCATTTGGCGGCCAAATGAGGTGGTTGTTGTTTTGTCGTGTAGGTATAAGCTAATGTCGTGCCTGCACCAAGTCACAACCTTATTGGATTAAAGATGGCGCGAAGGCAATCAGTCAAGTATCTAAATTCATGTGTTGCAGCACTAGTTATTTGACTTTGAAGTCTTAAGGATAGGCCTGGACTTGGCCAATGGGGGCGCTTGATAGCTCTACATTTGGCCCTTGTTTTCTAGTTAACGACCCTAAGAGGGTTTGTTCAACAGCCTTGTCATTTGAAAGTTGTGGCGGGGAATGTGCAAGTGTGAAAAGTGGCAATTTTGCGCAATTGCAATTTTTGGCCGCGGGGGTTGCGTGGGTTCAGTGTGTTGGCGTGGGTGGAGTGGTTGGTTGGCGGTGGCGGTGTGCAAGTGTTAAGGAATGCGAGTGGGTTGCATAGGGGGGTGGGCTGTGGACACATACGGTGGGGGAGCATAACGTATACCATATGTGACATGGTGAAGGGGCACACCAGGCGAGCATGCAAGTCAAGGCACACCAGACTGCACACAAGAAGATGAGGTGAGACCTTGTGTGCAGTGCAAGGCATGTTGCCTAGCCTAGTACAAGGGTTGTTGCTATAAGTGCACCTCTATCGCTATGTGCCTGACTATGCTGTATGATACAGGAGACAACGCCTACGCAGGGCAGCAAGCGAGCATGTGACACACCCTCTGCCTCTCGCCCATATAAGAGGGCGAGGGGCCGCAGCAAGGCTTCTCTACGAAGCTGTTTGGGCACCATTAGGCGCAAGGGCATGCACTATGTCAATTATGGCGCAAGGAGTCAGGGCCGGGGTCATCTGCTGAAGATGGCAGTGGCTGTTGATGATGTCTAGGCTGGCATGAGCTTTAGGATATCTGCTGCTGTCCATGGTGTTGCCAAGTCCACCCTGTATGACTATGTGCACTACCCTGATAAGCTGCAGCTTCCCATTCCTATGGGGCGTCCACCTGTGATGACTGTGGCCGAGGAGAGGGACTTGGTCGAGTGGATCAACTGGTGTGCTAAAAACAATCATGCTGTCGCCCGCCCAGCGCTGTTTCAGAAGGTGAAGTCAGCATGTGCACATGTACGTGTTTGCATAATGTGTTTGCAGAGACTCACCCTTGTGTTGGATGGTGCAGGTGGTCAGCATGCTCAAGGGTGATCCTAAAGAGCGTCTCAAGAGGTTTGGCATCAGTGGGTGTCCTGGCTACAAGTGGCTGCGCTTGCTCATGACCCGCCACCAGTTGGCATTGCGATTTGCAGAGGGTCTTGATAGAAGGCGGTGGCAAGCGTGCAACCGGGAAAATGTGGAGGGCTTTTTCGACTTGTACTTGAAAACTCTGGAGGAGCTTGGCATCGATGAACCAACACACACCTTCAATGCAGACAAACTGGCTTTGAGCCGAACAACCTAGGTATGTCCCTTGCACACATATAGCAGATGTTAGTGGCAATGTGAGCTCATGCTGTCTAAGTGTATGCAGGCACGGTGAAAGTGATCTGCAAGAAGGGGTACAAAAACCCCTACTACAACCAAGTTGGCAGCCGCGATCACGTGTGTAACGGGAGCAATAATATTGGGGACATTATTGCGACCTAAATTAGCTACATAAGCTTTATTTGTGTTAATAAGTATAGTTATTTACTTATTTACACCTCTTTTTTACGATTCCTCGCGTATATCCAATTATAATATTTGATATAAGTCCCAACGGGTGTTGGACCGCCTATTCAAGCCTATTTAAGGTCAAATATTATGCATGCGACCACTATAGCCAGTTATCGCGATAGGTACCTTATCGTTAGGTCCCTTATCGTTAGGTATTTGAGCTTTGATTGGCTCACGCCAGATTTTCAACGGTTACCCTATCTGTAAGGTTGATATTTGGTGTTGAGTTTGATATCGAGACACATATATGTGATAAACTCTTGATATAAAAGGTCCCATCAACTGATGGGACGTCATTCAGTCTGCTGCCACAGCGTCATGCTGCCGGCGGCTTGACAGGCTTGTTGCAAGCGGTGTGGGTGCTGGGGTAGAGGATTGAAGGGTTGTCGGCGGCGACGCCGGCATCTGTTACATTGGTATTCAGAAGCTGGTGGGTGAGTACTTATTGGCGGCGGCACCCTGCTTTGCATCAATCGCAAGCGGCGACAGCTACCTCACCATTCGTCCACGCCACTAGCCTTTCAGGTTTGCTTCCCTGCGTCACCTCTACATCGAGCAGTATCCGATACAGCCGCCGACGTAAGAGGTGCACTGTCATTTAGCGAGTTGTCCGTAACTTGCCCCGTGCTTACATGTGCTTGCCAGGGCGTGCGTGTGCATGTGCTTGTCAGTGTATATTCACTGCTTGTCATGCCACCGCACTGTCATTGACTGTCGCTGCTTGTCAGTGCTTGCCAGTACATGTGTGTGGGCTTGCTAGTGCACTTCATCACTGCTTGTTTCACCGTGATTGCATTGTCCTTGAATTGCACGCAGTGATTGTTGCACAGTCATTGCAGTGCATAATCAGTGATTGCTGATCATTGCTTTGTCATTGCCAAGCACTGCTTGCTGCTGCGACTTACCTGTTTGGGCAACACGCCCGTCCGTAAATCCACCTCGGGGTTGTTTCTAAACCCTCCCCCTCTGGCTTCTTGCCTGGAGACTGGGACTTGGTTTGGGACAGTTGGAGGGACGAACCAGGACATCTGTCCCCTAACCCGAGTAGTCCCAACAACTCCCTCTCTGCCTCAGTGCTGAAAATTGAGATTGTGTTTAGGACTATCTTGGGGTTAAGCCCTTATCGTCCCATTTAGACTTGTTCAGTTTAGTGACATTTCAGATTTATCTATTCTTCTTTCGGGACTAATTTGGACTCTGTTTGGGACTCAAGCCAACTTACAACCATTCCGACCGTTTTATTGAGCCAGTTCCATTGCTGAGATTCTCACTACCCCATTTTGCCTGTTGTGCAGACAAATGGACGAGCACTTGGTGCCCACATCAAAGGGGGAAAGTTTGGAAAAGGGGCAACCATCTCGTAAGGAGGAATTTCCTTCCATGGAAGATGTCCCAAACCCGGATGATTTACCGGATAAATCTCAAGCGGGTAAAACCGTGGACTATTTAGTGGAGCCTGATGGCCCACCTCCACCGCCATCTCCTGAAATTTCCGTTCACATCACGAAGCAGAATTGGATGGACCATTTCCTTGGCACCTATGATGAGGATTCTCGTGAGGCCATTGTCCCACTCATTAACTTCCTCTATTAAATATTGCAGCAACAATCTCAAAGCTCACCACGTTTATGGGGCGGGATTGGGAGACACACATGATTGAAGGCAAATGTGTTTTGAATATGCTCGAGCGCCTTCAACGTGATGGCAGTGGACCGCCTGTTCAGGCTCTCGCTCGACCTTTCTGAGTTTGCTCCCAAAAAGCAAACAGCCATTTTCGACTGGCTTGTGAAGCTTAGACACTACTGTCAACTCCCTTCGCATTTCTGAGGAGAAAAAGTTGCATGTTGTTGAGTTGCTGATTCCGGATGATGCTCTCTTAGAGTGGCATCGCCGTAAGCAACGTGACGCGAACCTCGGGCGGGAAGTAAGCCAGTTGTGCGCTTTCATGGAACAGCGCTATGGTGGTACCGACCCTGCTCAGCAAGCTCGCAATCAACTCTACAACCTGCGACAGAATGGTCGTGCAATTCAACAATGCATTCAGGAGATCAATTCTGTGTCAGCAAAATCAATGCTGGTCGTTTGCCTATCAGTGATGCTGATTAATTGGACATGTTCAGGCGTGGCTTGGATCAACAGCTGCTTACGCATGTTGTCATCAACACATCCACCCAGGCGGAGTGGCGTGCTGAAGAGCTACCTATGCTCATCACAATGGTGACAGCTAATAACAATGCCGTACGTTCAGCTGCAAAGCCTGCTGTGCCATCAGCAGCTCCCGAGCGTCCTTCACCTGACAGCAAGCCTCATTTTGCAAAGCAGGTGAAGACAGTAGTAGCTGGATTTGCTGCTCCTTCCTCCGCTGTAAAGCCGGCCCTGGTGTGCTCGGGTCACACTGAGGGTACCTGCTATGCGAAGAAGAACAAGCAAGCCAAGCAGCAAAAGAAGGACAGCAAATAGGAACTGTCCGTGATTGGTAGCATGTTGCAGAGGGATACATTAACCTCTGTACTTTTTGATAAAGTTTCTGCTTTGTGTGCTATTTCAGATGTGTGAACTGATGTAAACAACCCCGTTGTTTCTAACACGAGTGGTTGTATTCTCATAAACGTGCCATTTTTAAATTGTTGTTTGCAATCAAACAATTTCACGAATTGCAATCGCAACATTCCCTTACTGCATGCGTTGTGGTACCCTCGGTATATTGGCCCATGGTCTAAACACTTAAAGGGGGAGAGGTGATTGCTCAACTCATACAAAACGAATCAAGAACATTACCACTTCAGGTGAATTTTATTAAAACCGCAACCAATCACGGCATTTCAACATTGGCAACTTTTGACGGTAGATCAATACCACTTACGTGGCGTTTTGAGAGTCAGTTTATGGGTGCCTCGTGCACATCATTAATTGACACAGGTGCAAACCACAATTTTGTGGAACACGCTTGGGTGAAAAGAAATAGCATCGCATTCACACCGGTTGCATTGTATGTACGAGCAGCTGGTTCTACTCTTAATGCTTTATGAGAAGTGAAAGGACGCTTTGTTATTGCCGGTTGTAAAACACATACCACATTTATTGTGGTGCACATTGGAATTCCTGGTGTTGACTTTGTGTTAGGTGAACCGTGGCAAACCGAAGCGGGTATGCTATTTGATGCTCAAAATGGCACGTGCGCTTTGAGGAGGGGAAAACGCTCTTTTCCTTAAAAGTGGCACATGTGGTACATGATAACAAGCATACTCCACTCCTCTCAGCTATGCAACTTACGCGTTGCATGCGCAAACGAGAGGAAGTGTACTTGTTGCACTTACACGAGGTAACAACACCTGAAAACGATGGTGTATAAGACCCCGTTGTGCAATCACTTACAAAGCAGTATGCTAATGTTTTTCAGGAAGAACTCCCTAAGCTTCCTCCTGATAGAAACATTCACCACACCATCCCACTCGAAGAGGGAGATAAGCCACCATGGCGGCCTATTTATAGTCCCTTAGAGCATGCGGAAATTGGAAAGCAGCTAAAAGAGTTGCTCGATAAAGGTTTAATAACCAAGAGTATCTCCCCATTTGGAGCACCTATTCTAATTGTGCCCAAAGAGAATGGCAAGCGCATGTGTGTGGATTATCGGGCATTAAATAAAGTGACTGTAAAAAATAGATCCCCTTTGCCCAGAATTAATGATTTGTTTGATAAGTTGTCAGGTGCAACAGTGTTTAGCACACTGGATCTGACAAGTGGTTATCATCAAATTAGGATTCATTCTAAGGATGTACAAAAGACAGCTTTTCGTACACCTATGGGGCACTTTGAGTATAAAGTGTTGCATTTTGGGTTGACGAACGCACCCGCAACGTTTCAGGCAGCTATGAACGCTGTGTTTGTGGATGAGCTATATACCTTTGTGCTAGTATATCTGGATGATATTATTGTGTTTATCAATACCCGGGAGGAACACCACAAGCATTTGCAAACGGTGTTGTCAAAATTGCGAAAACACAAATTCTATGCCAACTTGTCCAAATGCAACTTTGCACAAGAAGAACTTCCCTTTCTGGGACGCGTGATTGGTAAAGACGGGTTAAAACCTGATCCCCACAAGGTGTCGGCAGTCAAAGATTGGCCACCACCAAAAGATGTGCATCAATTACGAGCCTTTTTAGGCTTGGCCAATTACTTCCGCAAGTTCATGCAAGGGTATTCGATTATGGCCAATGCATTAATAACTTTACTTCGTAAAGATGTCAAGTTTGGGTGGACAGAAGCACATGAGAAAGCCTTCTCATGCATTAAAAATGCATTGACAAAGGCACCGTGTTAGCTTTTCCGGATCACACCAAACCTTTTGTGGTGGTCAGTGATGCATCCACTATAGGATGTGGTGCCGTGTTGCTTCAAGGCGACAAGCCGTGTGCCTATGAAAGCTGAAAATTCAACCCTGCCGAACGTAATTACACAACCACCGAATAGGAATTACTCGGTGTTGTGCATGCGTTACGCACTTGGCATTGCTACTTAGAAGGGGTGGAATTCTCAATGATTACGGATTACAATCCTCTTACCTTCTTTCACACGCAACAAAATTTATCCTGACAACAAGCTAAGTGGAATGAGTTCTTATCTCGTTTCACATTCACATATCGTCCGGGACGCACCAATATGGCTGATCCACTTAGCCGCAGTCCGTTCTCCTCGCACTTACGCGCTCGCGTATACAGCGCATTGCACCCACCAAGGACCCCTTTTCAAAGGGGGTATCAAACCTGCCAAACGTAATTACACAACCACCGAATAGGAATTACTCGGTGTTGTGCATGCGTTACGCACTTGGCATTGCTACTTAGAAGGGGTGGAATTCTCAATGATTACGGATTACAATCCTCTTACCTTCTTTCACACGCAACAAAATTTATCCTGACAACAAGCTAAGTGGAATGAGTTCTTATCTCGTTTCACATTCACATATCGTCCGGGACGCACCAATATGGCTGATCCACTTAGCCGCAGTCCGTTCTCCTCGCACTTACGCGCTCGCGTATACAGCGCATTGCACCCACCAAGGACCCCTTTTCAAAGGGGGTATCAAACCTGCCAAACGTAATTACACAACCACCGAATAGGAATTACTCGGTGTTGTGCATGCGTTACGCACTTGGCATTGCTACTTAGAAGGGGTGGAATTCTCAATGATTACGGATTACAATCCTCTTACCTTCTTTCACACGCAACAAAATTTATCCTGACAACAAGCTAAGTGGAATGAGTTCTTATCTCGTTTCACATTCACATATCGTCCGGGACGCACCAATATGGCTGATCCACTTAGCCGCAGTCCGTTCTCCTCGCACTTACGCGCTCGCGTATACAGCGCATTGCACCCACCAAGGACCCCTTTTCAAAGGGGGTATCAAAGGGCTATACCACAGACAATTGGTTTAAAAGTCTGGCCAACGCTTCTCAACTGAGCAAGAAGGAAAGGAAAATCTGTGGTATAAAGGAGATCAGTAGGTCATACCCAACTTGACAAACTTATGCACACAGTGCATGCAATCAGTGCATGACCCACCGTATGCTAGGCACTTGGGCAAGCATAAGACGCTCAAGCACGCGCAACGGTTGTACTGGTGGCCGTCAATGACCATTGATGTGGATGAATACGTTTGCACATGTGATGTGTGCCAACGAAATAAGCCGTTGCGACAGAATCGGTTAGTTTTGCTGACAGAAGCAATTAGATTTGCTGAAACCATTAAGCATCCCCGAGCAAAAGTGGGACAATGGTAGTATGGACTTAAGTATTGACCTTCTGAAAACAGCTGCTAAAAACACAGCTATCACAGTTTTTGTTGACAGGCTTACAAAAATAGTGCATTTCGTTCCGTGCTCCACAGTGAGCACGGGACTTAGCACACTTGTTTGTACAAACGGTTTTCAGAGCACACGGGATTCCCCGCGAGCTAGTAACAGACCGTGATCCAAGATTTGTCTCAGAGTTTTGGCGAGAAGTCTGTGGGTTGTTGGGTGTGAAACAAAGCATGTCGACTGCTTTTCACCCACAAACAGATGGTTCAAACTGAGCGAGCGAAATAAGTGCTTGAGAAAATGATTCGACATTATGTGTCTCCCGACTACTTGGATCGAGATAAGTACTTGCCTATGGCGGAGTTTGCTATAAACAATGCATGGCAGAAGAGTATAAAGGTAAACCCGTTTTTCTTAAATTACGAGATACATCCGAACACACCTGCTTCGTTGCGTATGCCCCGCAATGAACTCTCTATACCAGCGGCAAAGGACTTTGCCGTTGCAATGCAAGAACATTTGGCTCGAGCTAAGCTGTGCTTGTCTGAAGCACAAAATAGACAAAAAGCGTTTGCTGATAAACATCGCAAGATGGCCAGTTTTGATGTGAGCGACAAGGTGTTGCTCAATGCAAAGAACATAACCATCAAGGGTACGGGAGCGAGCAAACTGCTTCCCAGATGGTTAGGTCCCTTTACTATCATTGAAAGGATATGTTCGCATGCTTATAGACTGCAATTGCCCCCAAGCATGCGTGTACACAACGTGTTCCATGTGAACTTGTTGAAACCTTACCGCTGTGACGGAAGGACTTCGCCTCCACCTCCACCTGTCACGGTGGATAGCGAGCTCGAATACGAGGTGAAAGCTATTTTAGACCATAAACACAATAATCGTGGCCGAGCAACCTGCTATTTAGTTCAGTGGAAAGGGTATGGCTCGAAACATACAAGTTGGGAGCCTGACATGCATCTTACGCACTGCCGTGAGTTGCTTCAGACTTATACGGATTCACTTCCCGTCCCGTTAACTGTGGGCTTGGATTATGACAGACTAGCAATGCGGTTTCATTTCCACCCTAACATTTCCTGCTATCTCACTGGTCTCTTTGTCTTCAAAACAAGGTCTAATCAGCCTCGGTTCAACGAGGACGTTGAAATCTTAAGTGGGGGGGAATATAACGGAAGCTACAGTGTTGGGGACATTATTAGCTACATAAGCTTCATTTGTAATAATAAATATAGTAATTTACTTATTTACACCTCTTTTCTACGGTTCCTCGCTTATAGCAAGTTATAATATTTGGTATAAGTCCCAACGGGTGTAGGACCGCCTATTCAAGCCTATTTAAGGTCGAATATTATATATGCGACTACTATAGCCAGCTATCGCGATAGGTACCTTATCGTTAAGTCCCTTATCATTAGGTATCTCAGCTTTGATTGGCTCACGCAAGAACTCTAACGGTTACCCTATCCGTAGGGTTGATGTCTGGTGTTGATATCGAGACACGTATATGTGATAAACTCTTCATATAAAAGGTCCCATCAACTGATGGGACCTCATTCAGTCTTCTGCCACAGCGTCATGCTGCTGGCGGCTTGACAGGCTTGTTGCTGGTGGTGTGGGTGTTGGGGGTAGAGGATTGAAGGGTTGTCGGCGGTGTCGCCGGCATCTGTTACAACATGAGCGTCAAGGCGTGCGTCAGTGCAGCAGGCACCTTCATGCCGCCCATGTACATCCTCAAGGGTGCAAGATACACAGATGACTATGTGCAGGCTGCCCCATTTGGCTCCTTCATGCACACGCAGGAGAATGCCTACATGACATTGGAGCTTTTCGCGACTGGTCTGAGAAGTTCCTCTTGCACATACCTGGTGGCGCCAGCCCCAACAATCCCGTTCTCCTGCTCCTTGACGACCATTCGTCTCGCATGAACCCCGACTTGCTGAAGATGGCAAGGGAGAATGGTGTCCACATGCTCAACTTCCCTGCACACATGACACATCTCATGCAGGTGAGAGGTGTTCCTAATTATGCCAAGTGTGTGCATTGCATGTTGCAGAGTTACTTGCTCTCATGATGCTCCCCAACTCACCTTCAGGTGCTGGGTGTGAGCTGCTTCCGGTCGCTGAAGCAGCACTACCGCATTGAGTTCTTGAATTGGCGCGTGGCTGACCTCATCCGCTCCATCACCGAGATGAGGTTCGTGGAGCTGACAGCCCGACCTTTTTCTACCATGCCATCACCCCTGCCAACATCACAAGCGGTTTCAAGAAAACATGTACATGGATGCATTGTCTACTGATGCTGCGAATGCGTGCTCACATGGGTGTGCATGTGCAGGTATCTCGCCTGTCAATGTGCATGCATTGGACGACAAGTTGGCCAAGTTGCCCAAGCCCCTCGCGGAGCAAATCGCCCCTGACCTGGCGCTTCACAAGTGCAGCATGAGTTCGGGGGCCCAGTGCTGGACGGAGATGGTGTGCCGATGCCCTTTGACAAGGAGGCTGATGCGGAGGCCACTGAGGACGACGACAGCACCAATGATAAGGAGAACCAGCCTCCCAAGCCTGCCATGCCAAGCATTGTCAACAACAACTATATTAACATCACCAACAATAATAACACCATCAACATCAACATCAACATCAACACCGCCCCACCTCAGGGCGCAGGCTGTGCCTGAAGCTAATGTCGCTGCAGATGCTTGTAGTGTTGCAGAAAACCACATCAACTTTGGCGTCATCCAGCAGCAGGCTAGTCCTTCTGCATGTCAACAGAAGAAGGCCAAGGCCCCACAGCCTCACCTCCAAGGCCTCACCTCCAAAGGCTACATCAAGGTGCTGCAAGCCAAGAAGGCAAAGCTTGCCTTTCTGCATGGCAACAGAAGAAGGCCAAGGCCCCACAGCCTCACCTCCAAGCCTCACCTCCAAAGGCTACATCAAGGTGCTGCAAGCCAAGAAGGCAGCAATGGAGTCACGCAAGCAGGAGTTGGCCTAGAAGAAGATGGAGTCTGCACACGTGAAGGAGGTGGCCGCTGTTCAGCGTCTTGCCAAGCAGGCACAGCGGGAGGAGTTAGCCTGGCAAAATTAGCAAGCAAAGCTGGAGAATGAGGCTGCCAAGCAGGTCAAGTTGTTAGCACAGCAGCAGGCACCGTCCAGAGCAGGTCTAACACACATCAACATACCTGCCGGTGCAAGGTCTTGCACCATTGACTTGTCCACGCAGCACCCACTGGCTAACCTGACACCACAGGCAAGCCCCACCTGCAATTCACGCCCGGCTCGGCACCAGTCGTACCCTACCACACCATCCAAGATGCTGCCAACAGAGTTGCTGATGCAGCAGTTGCATCAGCAACTCAAGCTCGCACATTGATAACCCTCAAGGCTGCTGCTAAGGGTCTTCGATAGGCCTTACTACTTACCTACAGCAGACAGATGCAGCCATGTACATAGCAGATTAGAATGCAAGACTGCAATGCAAGTTGCAATGACACAATGCACCTCATACCGTGCAATTGCAAAGTGCAACTTCAAGATGCAAGTGGACAATGCAATTTCAGAGTGCAAGTGCAATATGCAATTCTAGAGTGCAAGTGCAACATGCACAAGAGCACACAATCTCACAGAGAGTTCAAGGGGAGGTACATTACCAGCTGGCTATGTCCAGGGATGTAAGGGCACTACAGCACAGGGGCCACACAACAACCCTATCACACACACCTGTACAGCACTGCAGAAGCCTAAGCCTGTACACAGCAGTAGCACACAAGAGCAGACTTGAAGTCGAAACTACCACACACAGTTGCCCAGCATGACAACAGCACAGGTCAGCACATAGGCAGAGTCATACATCACTTGGATGCCAGTTCAGAGGCCTACAATGATGTCTGTGGGCCAGGGGGCACTGTGCACGAGACATGATGTCGTGGGCCTTCAGGACGTTGACTACGACGCTGCCATAGGCGAGGCTCCAAGGGGGCTGGGACCCCAACCACTGTCTCCACAATAAGGCCGGGTCTGTCTTCTTCATCTTGCCAAGCCAGCGCTTGACCTTCGGGCCGCGGGTGTTCTTGCCCAGCTCATACAGCGCCTCGATGGTGTCACGGGACATGCTGGGCATGGGCAGAAGGGGGCAGCCATCATGGCGCAGGCGAGGAGGACGTGGAGGACTCAGCAACGGGGTTGGCTCGGGCATAGGGCGATCCTCCTGCTTGGGACTCCAGGGCAATATGAGTGGGGGGTAGGAGTGGCCGGACGCTGGCGCTTGGTCGGCCTGCCATTGTTCACGTCCGCAGCGGCCTGCGCATGCATGCACCTAAGTAAGTTGAAGTAACCAACACACACACACATGCATGCAAAGCTGAGCTGGGCACGGGAAGGCAGCATACACACACGCAGAGGCTCACCATGGGGGCGGTGTCACGGGCTCTAGAAGCGCTCTCGCCCACTGGGCACACAGACATTGCTAAGGCAGCAGGCGCCCACAACTTTGCACAACTTCGGACAGCNATTCTCAATGATTACGGATTACAATCCTCTTACCTTCTTTCACACGCAACAAAATTTATCCTGACAACAAGCTAAGTGGAATGAGTTCTTATCTCGTTTCACATTCACATATCGTCCGGGACGCACCAATATGGCTGATCCACTTAGCCGCAGTCCGTTCTCCTCGCACTTACGCGCTCGCGTATACAGCGCATTGCACCCACCAAGGACCCCTTTTCAAAGGGGGTATCAAAGGGCTATACCACAGACAATTGGTTTAAAAGTCTGGCCAACGCTTCTCAACTGAGCAAGAAGGAAAGGAAAATCTGTGGTATAAAGGAGATCAGTAGGTCATACCCAACTTGACAAACTTATGCACACAGTGCATGCAATCAGTGCATGACCCACCGTATGCTAGGCACTTGGGCAAGCATAAGACGCTCAAGCACGCGCAACGGTTGTACTGGTGGCCGTCAATGACCATTGATGTGGATGAATACGTTTGCACATGTGATGTGTGCCAACGAAATAAGCCGTTGCGACAGAATCGGTTAGTTTTGCTGACAGAAGCAATTAGATTTGCTGAAACCATTAAGCATCCCCGAGCAAAAGTGGGACAATGGTAGTATGGACTTAAGTATTGACCTTCTGAAAACAGCTGCTAAAAACACAGCTATCACAGTTTTTGTTGACAGGCTTACAAAAATAGTGCATTTCGTTCCGTGCTCCACAGTGAGCACGGGACTTAGCACACTTGTTTGTACAAACGGTTTTCAGAGCACACGGGATTCCCCGCGAGCTAGTAACAGACCGTGATCCAAGATTTGTCTCAGAGTTTTGGCGAGAAGTCTGTGGGTTGTTGGGTGTGAAACAAAGCATGTCGACTGCTTTTCACCCACAAACAGATGGTTCAAACTGAGCGAGCGAAATAAGTGCTTGAGAAAATGATTCGACATTATGTGTCTCCCGACTACTTGGATCGAGATAAGTACTTGCCTATGGCGGAGTTTGCTATAAACAATGCATGGCAGAAGAGTATAAAGGTAAACCCGTTTTTCTTAAATTACGAGATACATCCGAACACACCTGCTTCGTTGCGTATGCCCCGCAATGAACTCTCTATACCAGCGGCAAAGGACTTTGCCGTTGCAATGCAAGAACATTTGGCTCGAGCTAAGCTGTGCTTGTCTGAAGCACAAAATAGACAAAAAGCGTTTGCTGATAAACATCGCAAGATGGCCAGTTTTGATGTGAGCGACAAGGTGTTGCTCAATGCAAAGAACATAACCATCAAGGGTACGGGAGCGAGCAAACTGCTTCCCAGATGGTTAGGTCCCTTTACTATCATTGAAAGGATATGTTCGCATGCTTATAGACTGCAATTGCCCCCAAGCATGCGTGTACACAACGTGTTCCATGTGAACTTGTTGAAACCTTACCGCTGTGACGGAAGGACTTCGCCTCCACCTCCACCTGTCACGGTGGATAGCGAGCTCGAATACGAGGTGAAAGCTATTTTAGACCATAAACACAATAATCGTGGCCGAGCAACCTGCTATTTAGTTCAGTGGAAAGGGTATGGCTCGAAACATACAAGTTGGGAGCCTGACATGCATCTTACGCACTGCCGTGAGTTGCTTCAGACTTATACGGATTCACTTCCCGTCCCGTTAACTGTGGGCTTGGATTATGACAGACTAGCAATGCGGTTTCATTTCCACCCTAACATTTCCTGCTATCTCACTGGTCTCTTTGTCTTCAAAACAAGGTCTAATCAGCCTCGGTTCAACGAGGACGTTGAAATCTTAAGTGGGGGGGAATATAACGGAAGCTACAGTGTTGGGGACATTATTAGCTACATAAGCTTCATTTGTAATAATAAATATAGTAATTTACTTATTTACACCTCTTTTCTACGGTTCCTCGCTTATAGCAAGTTATAATATTTGGTATAAGTCCCAACGGGTGTAGGACCGCCTATTCAAGCCTATTTAAGGTCGAATATTATATATGCGACTACTATAGCCAGCTATCGCGATAGGTACCTTATCGTTAAGTCCCTTATCATTAGGTATCTCAGCTTTGATTGGCTCACGCAAGAACTCTAACGGTTACCCTATCCGTAGGGTTGATGTCTGGTGTTGATATCGAGACACGTATATGTGATAAACTCTTCATATAAAAGGTCCCATCAACTGATGGGACCTCATTCAGTCTTCTGCCACAGCGTCATGCTGCTGGCGGCTTGACAGGCTTGTTGCTGGTGGTGTGGGTGTTGGGGGTAGAGGATTGAAGGGTTGTCGGCGGTGTCGCCGGCATCTGTTACAACATGAGCGTCAAGGCGTGCGTCAGTGCAGCAGGCACCTTCATGCCGCCCATGTACATCCTCAAGGGTGCAAGATACACAGATGACTATGTGCAGGCTGCCCCATTTGGCTCCTTCATGCACACGCAGGAGAATGCCTACATGACATTGGAGCTTTTCGCGACTGGTCTGAGAAGTTCCTCTTGCACATACCTGGTGGCGCCAGCCCCAACAATCCCGTTCTCCTGCTCCTTGACGACCATTCGTCTCGCATGAACCCCGACTTGCTGAAGATGGCAAGGGAGAATGGTGTCCACATGCTCAACTTCCCTGCACACATGACACATCTCATGCAGGTGAGAGGTGTTCCTAATTATGCCAAGTGTGTGCATTGCATGTTGCAGAGTTACTTGCTCTCATGATGCTCCCCAACTCACCTTCAGGTGCTGGGTGTGAGCTGCTTCCGGTCGCTGAAGCAGCACTACCGCATTGAGTTCTTGAATTGGCGCGTGGCTGACCTCATCCGCTCCATCACCGAGATGAGGTTCGTGGAGCTGACAGCCCGACCTTTTTCTACCATGCCATCACCCCTGCCAACATCACAAGCGGTTTCAAGAAAACATGTACATGGATGCATTGTCTACTGATGCTGCGAATGCGTGCTCACATGGGTGTGCATGTGCAGGTATCTCGCCTGTCAATGTGCATGCATTGGACGACAAGTTGGCCAAGTTGCCCAAGCCCCTCGCGGAGCAAATCGCCCCTGACCTGGCGCTTCACAAGTGCAGCATGAGTTCGGGGGCCCAGTGCTGGACGGAGATGGTGTGCCGATGCCCTTTGACAAGGAGGCTGATGCGGAGGCCACTGAGGACGACGACAGCACCAATGATAAGGAGAACCAGCCTCCCAAGCCTGCCATGCCAAGCATTGTCAACAACAACTATATTAACATCACCAACAATAATAACACCATCAACATCAACATCAACATCAACACCGCCCCACCTCAGGGCGCAGGCTGTGCCTGAAGCTAATGTCGCTGCAGATGCTTGTAGTGTTGCAGAAAACCACATCAACTTTGGCGTCATCCAGCAGCAGGCTAGTCCTTCTGCATGTCAACAGAAGAAGGCCAAGGCCCCACAGCCTCACCTCCAAGGCCTCACCTCCAAAGGCTACATCAAGGTGCTGCAAGCCAAGAAGGCAAAGCTTGCCTTTCTGCATGGCAACAGAAGAAGGCCAAGGCCCCACAGCCTCACCTCCAAGCCTCACCTCCAAAGGCTACATCAAGGTGCTGCAAGCCAAGAAGGCAGCAATGGAGTCACGCAAGCAGGAGTTGGCCTAGAAGAAGATGGAGTCTGCACACGTGAAGGAGGTGGCCGCTGTTCAGCGTCTTGCCAAGCAGGCACAGCGGGAGGAGTTAGCCTGGCAAAATTAGCAAGCAAAGCTGGAGAATGAGGCTGCCAAGCAGGTCAAGTTGTTAGCACAGCAGCAGGCACCGTCCAGAGCAGGTCTAACACACATCAACATACCTGCCGGTGCAAGGTCTTGCACCATTGACTTGTCCACGCAGCACCCACTGGCTAACCTGACACCACAGGCAAGCCCCACCTGCAATTCACGCCCGGCTCGGCACCAGTCGTACCCTACCACACCATCCAAGATGCTGCCAACAGAGTTGCTGATGCAGCAGTTGCATCAGCAACTCAAGCTCGCACATTGATAACCCTCAAGGCTGCTGCTAAGGGTCTTCGATAGGCCTTACTACTTACCTACAGCAGACAGATGCAGCCATGTACATAGCAGATTAGAATGCAAGACTGCAATGCAAGTTGCAATGACACAATGCACCTCATACCGTGCAATTGCAAAGTGCAACTTCAAGATGCAAGTGGACAATGCAATTTCAGAGTGCAAGTGCAATATGCAATTCTAGAGTGCAAGTGCAACATGCACAAGAGCACACAATCTCACAGAGAGTTCAAGGGGAGGTACATTACCAGCTGGCTATGTCCAGGGATGTAAGGGCACTACAGCACAGGGGCCACACAACAACCCTATCACACACACCTGTACAGCACTGCAGAAGCCTAAGCCTGTACACAGCAGTAGCACACAAGAGCAGACTTGAAGTCGAAACTACCACACACAGTTGCCCAGCATGACAACAGCACAGGTCAGCACATAGGCAGAGTCATACATCACTTGGATGCCAGTTCAGAGGCCTACAATGATGTCTGTGGGCCAGGGGGCACTGTGCACGAGACATGATGTCGTGGGCCTTCAGGACGTTGACTACGACGCTGCCATAGGCGAGGCTCCAAGGGGGCTGGGACCCCAACCACTGTCTCCACAATAAGGCCGGGTCTGTCTTCTTCATCTTGCCAAGCCAGCGCTTGACCTTCGGGCCGCGGGTGTTCTTGCCCAGCTCATACAGCGCCTCGATGGTGTCACGGGACATGCTGGGCATGGGCAGAAGGGGGCAGCCATCATGGCGCAGGCGAGGAGGACGTGGAGGACTCAGCAACGGGGTTGGCTCGGGCATAGGGCGATCCTCCTGCTTGGGACTCCAGGGCAATATGAGTGGGGGGTAGGAGTGGCCGGACGCTGGCGCTTGGTCGGCCTGCCATTGTTCACGTCCGCAGCGGCCTGCGCATGCATGCACCTAAGTAAGTTGAAGTAACCAACACACACACACATGCATGCAAAGCTGAGCTGGGCACGGGAAGGCAGCATACACACACGCAGAGGCTCACCATGGGGGCGGTGTCACGGGCTCTAGAAGCGCTCTCGCCCACTGGGCACACAGACATTGCTAAGGCAGCAGGCGCCCACAACTTTGCACAACTTCGGACAGCCAACAACAACAGCTCTAACCCCTGCTGTTGCGATGGTGGAGAGGCTGCCAGGGGACGTCACTGGCCACAAGTGATAAGACCGACATGTCAGCACAGCTTGGGGCCTGTCAGACGCTAGCACACCACCACGACAGGCTGAAAGCCGTCCAGAAGTAGGACGACAGCCTTCTGAGCAAAGATCTACACCTGCCCTACTGGACGAACTGCTGAATGACATGTCTGTACCCTAAAATTATGCCGTGAAGTGTGCCAAATAGCAGACTTGCCGGGCTTTCCACCCATATATCACACTGTCACATACCAAATGTGCAACATAGTGCAAAACCTATTCTTACTTAGGTGTCCGAATTATGGTACACTTACCCTATAAAAAACGTTATACATCACCGCCGGATAATCAACGTAGCGCCCGGTATACGTGACTGCAAAAAAAGCCTACGTAAGTTCGCTCTTATTACCTACGAGCCACTTCTTTTCCTGCCAGCCAGCAGCGGTCGCTCCGTCACGTGATCCAGCTACAACTCACGTTACATCTGAGCCACACGATGTACCTCCATCGCTGCTATTAGTAAGTGCGAGCTATATTGCTAATGCCATTACTGATAGCCGATTAGGGGCAGAGCCCTTGCATAAACACTCAATCTCAAGTAGATTCTCAACCGGCAGAAGTCCACGTGCTGCCTCTACAGAGCTCGCAGCCAATCATTCGCCTTTGAAGTGGTACAGTGGCGTTTTGCGCACCGTCCGATCATCTCAGCCGATCAGTGGCGATGGCGGATTGATCTCTGGCAAAACGCCCAACCCAGTTTTGGGGGAAAATGCGAGCGAGTTCGTTGGCGCCGCTTTTGGGTCGCGTGACACCTCCTGGTACAGTATAGAGTGTCACGAGAAAACACATAAGCAGCAGTGCATTGTGTTGTGTCTGTGAGAGTGAGTGTCACACAGTGTACGCACGCACACGGCGGCGGCGCTGATTGTGGCGGCGCTGTGGGAGGCGGCGGCCTGTTGCTGGCTGTACGCTGTCCTAGACCTCCTCACCCTTGGCGCACACCCTGCCCCAGCCCGCACTAGAGCACGTGCACTGGAAGTGACACAGCTAAGGCGAACCAGCAAAGAGACAACGACACACACACTCACAGACACGCACATTCCACGCGATACACACGCATACATACACAGTGATATAACACACTGTGTTCCACCCTCGTCCCTGTGACTTTCTCCTGCTCCTGCTCTGCTGCTGCACACAACACACTTGATCACACACTGGGCCTCAGCATGGCTGGAGAGGTTGTGGTTGAGGTAAGGCCAGTGGAGACCAACATGGAGGCAGCAGCAATGTTGGACAACATCAATACAACAAGGAGAACCCGCGTGCGACGCGCCGTCATACTCGCCGCCTTCCTCCTCCCCTTCTTCGTCATCGGCCTCACATGGGGATACGCCCTGCCCAATATGCAGGTATGTGTATATGTCCCACGTTGTGTATGTTGTGTATGTGTGCCACACAGCTGCGCTCGCACGTCGTGTATGTGTTGGTCAGACTGACTCATGTGTGTCTATGTGTTGCAGAATGTGAGGAGTTGGGACATAACCAAGGCGGCCGTGTCCCGTTTGCACCCCAGCGGATTGTACGAGTCCCAGACCGTGTCCGCATCAGTTCCACGACGGGTCCTCACCGATATCCTGACCACCAAGGAGAAGCCCCCTCCCCCTCCCGGTAAGACGCTCACCCCTTCACCCATACATACCCCCCCCCACAAGCTCTCACCCTCTTTACGTCAATGGTGTACTTGTACCCACATACCCACACACCCACATATTCACACGTACACATACCCACATGTACTCATCCTACTCTGTGAATCAGCAGATGATGTCCATCTCCCCTTTGTGCCCGCGACCCCCCCTCCCCCTCCCCCTCCCCCACCCGAAAGCGCCATCATCAACCCCGAGTTCCTCGCGCCACCCCCACCTCCCCCACCCCCACCCGAGTTCGACACATCGCTGTTCGAACTCCACTAAGAAGAGAGGAGTGAGAGGAGGTGTCCACAGTGTCANCAGCAGGATCGCCCCGCTTAAGACACCGCAGCAATGGCTCTCCAAAGCCGCCGCCTTGCTGTCCGCCTGCGCCTCCACGTCCGAGACTGCCAGTAACCCTGCCGCCTCTGCCAGCCCGCAGCGCCCCCCACCAGCCGTCCCGCTCAGCCCGCCCCGCCTGCCTGTTGCCGCCTGCTGCCTCTGCCGCTACTGCCGCTGCCGCTGGGGAGGGGGGGGGGGGCAAGTTGATGAGAGAGGAGAGACAAACTGTAGTATAGTATACATTCTTGTGTAATAAAGGCCACAAGCGGCTCGCTTGTGAAGCGATAAACTCATCAGCAGAAACTGGACACACGTGGAGAACTCACACCAACCATGCACAGCAGTTTATCAATAACGACACACGCAAGCCTACTGCAATGTTGCAGGGCTAACATCCACTGGTCATACAACACATACTGAATGGGAATCACAAATATTGAACTGGTCACTGACTTATTCCTATGCACTCATATGGACTTGCGGCAAACAGGCGAGCTTAGGATATGATATTGCTTGTGGATGTTGGCCCTAGTCAATACCAAGGTAGTCTATACCAACACAAACTTGGTCATGGTTGCAAAAACCCATGCAACCCAGGGAAGGTCAACTCAGGCGTGGCTGGCTTAGGGAGCTTGACAGCCATGCTGCCTTGTTTTATGATAATGCCAGGTTCGAGTTGACTCACAGCATGCATGCACTCATTTATGCTATGCCAAGCAATAATAATGCAGCTACAGACACATGCAGCAACTTGAGCAGCTCGACGGATTGACAGAGCCATGCTATAATTGAGTGTACGCTTGACAAGGTAGGCCTCATGGTTGCATCAACATTCACTCAAGTTGACCACGGCGAGGCCGTTTGGGTGGTGGAGGCCCCATATCGCCCTTCTTTGCAATGACAGAAAACTCCACCTGCATGAGTGACAGTGCATCAACACACAGCTTGGAGCCCACTTTGCTGCAGGTTGTGCCACATGGCGTGTACTTGCGTGGGTGACAGAATGATGACACAGGCTGCAGCATGCAACATTCTGGGCACAACTTACCTTCTTGATGGGAGCAGACCCGGCAGGTTCTTTCTCAACTGTTGCAAACCCACTATGCGGGTCACTAATCTGACCAGGTTTGATGTTGCCGGACAAGACAAGGTAAGGTGTGTGATTGCGCTCTTGCTCCTCACGAATCTTGGCCATGGAATGCAACGGTGTATCTGAGGCGCTCATCTGCTTGAGTTTCAGCTCTTCCTGCCACTGCTTCAGCCGCTTTGCCTGCTTCATCTTGCCAGGTGCTTTGCCGTGAAACTTGTGGGACAAAGCGCGGAAAGCTTCTTTGGGCGTCATCTGCAACGTATCTCAATACCATCAATCGTGTTTGGGTGATCCAACATACCAAGTGCAGGGGACACGTATGCAAAGACCACAGAGAATGCAAAAAACACCTGGCGGCCAAACTCGTCAAGCCTGTCTAAGCGAATGCGCTTCTCCAACTGCGCGCTGTAGTCTGGCGCTACAACATCAACAACACCAACAAGCTTGTTGGCCTTCTTGTCGTTGGTCCGACCCGCCCATTCCACCTCCTTCTTAAGCTCCCCTTTCTGGCGAAGCAAATCCAGCGTCGCTGCAAGCCCTTTGCCAACAAGAGACTCTTCCGGAATGACCCGCTCTTCAGTAACTGGCTGCTCGGTATCCTCTGATTGCAAGTCAGCCCCACTCGTGCTGGCCTCATGCCAACCACTGCCACCGGGCTGGGCACCGTCTACATCCATGTCATCAGTATCCACCTGCGCCTTGCCAGGTGCATGGAAAGACTTCCCAACTTCTTCAGCACCTGTGACACAATCACTAGTTAAAGTACACAGGTGTTGCTAAAATGTGACTGTCAGTTGCAAAGACTTCATGCAAGAGGCTTGCAGCAACCCAGGCTTGCTATACGACCATAGCCTTACCGTTTGCAGCAATACCGCGGCAGAACTCCCCAGTGTCTGTGAACACCAGCTTTTCGCCATCATCATCTCCATCTGCCGCGGTCACCTGATTACCTTGCCGAATTGCAGCAACGACTGCACCAACATCGGCACGCGGGGCTGCACCCTTCAGCGCCAGCCTGCGTGCACGCCTCAATGACTCCATCATCTCAAGGTCCTCATCTTCTGCGGCCTCATCTACCGTAGCTGGTTTTGTTCATATGAAAGCATTAGTACTCAAGACGCATAAGTCAACATCGCCGTCACGCCGGCATGTAAACCTGAGGTACAACTGAACATACCTCGCAGTGTACGCGAAGCAGCTTCTGCCTTTGCAAAAGCTCTTTCATATGCTGTCGATCTACTGCTGTCCTGCAAAGCATGCATTGACTTTAAGCGGTGTTATAGACAAGCCCACAATGCCGACAATCTGTGGCACACTGACTATGTCACTAAACACAATGAACAAGTACACCCCTCTTACTTGCAAGGCTTGCGCAGCACCATCCGCTTCCTTTAGTCTCCGCGACCCTGGCGTGGAGCACTCTCAGCAACCTCAATACAGCAGGCACAACTTCATGCATGTCATGTATACATGAGGCATCCAAACAACAGCTACGACATACCATGATCCTGTGCTGTTGCCTCTGCAGCTTGTGCTTCCAACTCTTGCAGCAGTTCCGTGGTTTTCTGTCGTATCTTCTTCTTTTTCTTTGTCTGCGCATGTGTAGTGAGGACAAACGGACTAAACAGCAACGCTTAAGGCTATGGCAATGCCTCACCTTTGGCCTTTTAAACTGTGCCATCTCATCCGGTGTAAAGTAGTCTGCCGGTTGTGCGGAGGACGTCCCTGCTGTATTCAAGCTCTCCTCCGTCTTGCCATGCAGGCGCTGCCGCACCTGGTTGAGACAGGCTGTCACGACGCTGTTAAATTGCACAATCGCAGATTCAATGAAACATAAATGTTCCACACGATACCTGCTCGATCCGCTGCTTTGCTTGCTCGTCAACTCTGCCCTGGTTATCCAGTCGCATGCCCTGTTCGCACCACCAGCTTGACTAAGAACAACATGGCACAGCACAATGCATGTAGACGGATTCCTTCAACAACATGCGTCCACCTCAAAATCTGGCTCTTCATCGTAATGAGTGAGTATGCCCTTTGATGCACCGTCCTCATTAAACCTACCAACAGACATTTAGCGAAGAAGCATGTGTAACGATAGTCAGTACAGAATTATTCAACGTACTTGTCATCATAAACACCCGGTCCCTTCTTGGCAGCCTTGCGAGCCGCCTCACGCTTCTGCAGCTCAGCGATACGCACATTCTCCAGCTCATCCTCATCTGCATCCAAAGAAATGCTGACCCTCAATCACACCACCCACTCCCTGCTGTCACAAAGCCGGCAATGGCTGTACCCTCATTGAGATCACCGCCTTCAGAAAGGATGGCCTTATCCTTCAGTGTCAAAATCACCGCATGCTCATTTTCCAGCACGTCCGCATTGTGGCGCACTTTCAACCCAGCAAGGTGATCTGCACGAAATGAATGTAAAGTAAGTGACCAGTAAGGTCTGCCCAACCACGACACCACCAGCTAGTGCGTACCCACTGAACTGTTGTGTGCATCTACATCGTCGTCTTCTGAGCCATCCGCTGCCTCATCCTGCAATGACACAATGAGCACAATAAATGGCATGAGGAATGCAATTGTGGCAACGCAACCAACTCAGGATGGTGTTCACACCTGCTGCGCAAGACGCTTGGCCACTGCTTCTGCCTTAGCGCGCTCTTCCGCTTTGCGCTTCTCTTCCAGCTGCCGGCTCCGTCGAACCCATTCAGCTGCACTTATGTTCTCGGCCGCATCAGCAATACCCTTACCCGACAGCTTTTCATCAAGCACACGCTTCTCTTTCATGCTGTCAACAACTTGAATGAGATAGGCGGAGCAGGCACATCACTGCAGCATGTACACATAATTCAAGGTCTACAACATGACCAAGTGCAGCAGAGGCCATAACAGCAGTTACCTCTCAACGCGACGAGCCAACTCCTGTGCTTTGGCTGCCTTCTCAGCCTCAGCCTGCTCCTTGGCATGCGCATCTTGCTTTGCTTTTTGCTCAGCTGCAACTTCAGCAGCGGTTCTCAAGGGCTTTAACCCAAGAGCAGCCCGAATGCGGTTGGTCTCATCCACTGAGCATGACACTTCACCACCCGACTCATTGACCACGGCACGAACTTCGAAGGGCACATCTGCATGGCGAAGGCTGGTAAGGGTTTGGCGCATGACTGTCAGGCTTATCTAGCAAGGTAAAGCCTCAGCTAGGTGAGGTAAGAGTATGCAGTCGCATACGGAGGTGTCTGCTGTGCGCTTGAACATGTACAGACACTATGCTCTCCACATGAACTTGTGATGTGAATTGTGGGGAATTGCAATGCATGCCAAACACGCACATGTTGAACTAGTGACGCTGTCGTGACTACGGCCACCATGACTACGCATGCATGATTGCAGGCGGGTTGAAGAGATCAATAAATACACTCAGTTGAACTACGCTCAGAACCACTGCCAGGATAGGGTTTTTACTGGGTTCGCAAGTGGTTGATGATCAACCAGCTAAGTGCAACAAGCAGTAGAAGCCCAAAACTCACCATCGGTGGCCTTGCGTGCTGCGTCCTCGGCTTTACACTCGCCTCGCTCCGGCCTTGAGCCTGAGGCGTCGTCTCTCTCTGCTTTGCTCCTGTGCCTGTCTCGGTCTTTCTCCCTGCCGGCTTTCTCATCCCCTCTGCTGCTGCCGTCCCGATCCGAAGCCTTCCCCTCCCTTTCCTTCTTCTCCGCAGGCTGCTTGTCACGTTTCTCCTTCTTGACGCGATCACCCTTCTCCTCCTTTGCGCCCTCCCCCCGGTCCTTCTTGTCCCCCTTCCTGTCATGGTCTTTCACCTTTGAGGCGTCTCTATCCCGGTCTCTGCCCCGGTCTCTGTCTTTCTCTCGATCTCTATCCCTATCCCTGCCTCTGTCTCTGTCCTTCCTGTCATGCTCCTTCTCCTCACCCATGACCACCGGCACCGCCGCCACCGCCCACGCACACGCACACAATATGGCAGCAAAGTCTAACCCTGACTCATGCGCCGACAGTCCCAGCGTCGATAAACAATGCGGAAGCGTGTGTCGACTGTCGACGGCCACCATTAGCTGCCACTGTGGCTGCAAGCTTGGCGAAGTTGCGGACATGGCGGCGGCGGCGGCGGTGGGGTTGGCGGGCTTTGTAGTTGAAGTGCGAGGTTGCGCTTCCGCTTCTACTTCTTGCGCTCCGCATTTCTCGGGCAGGCGGGCAGGGGGGCAGCCAGAGCACAAGGTGGGTGTTCGCTTACAGGGCAAGCGGAGGAGGAGCCCCAGGCTTGAGCTTTCAGCCACTGCTCTTGGGACGTCAGGTAAGCAAGTTAATGAGTTGAATTTTTCAACAACATTGACCACGTTATAGTAAGTCGCTCCACGTGTGTTGCGCTTGCCGCACGCAGTTGATTAGTGCGCAGCATTCCCCGCGCCTACGCAGGAGCTTAGGGCCAGCACTAACAGCAAAGCATACATGCCATTGTGAAAGCCATAAAAGTAACGCTTGCTGACTTCATCAACATTGTTAAAAAGTCGCTGAAAATGCTTGTTTTGGTTTGTTTAAACCAAAGTACTAGGTGCACTGGCAGTGGGTTTATGACGGGAGGCTGCCTCAGCGCAATGCACGGCCTACCCTTCAGCTATTGGACTTGTTAACTGCAATTCTTTCGATCATTGTGTATACACACAAGCTTGTGGCACAACGATCTGACAGAGTTTATGAACAGATATGGCTACAGTGTTGCATGACGACCGTCGCACAACAGCGGAAGCAGCAACAGATAGGTCTTTGCATGGATCAGTAGAAAGCACAAGTGGGCCTGAAGACGATGGAGCTTTGCCGAAGCATGTTGCAATTATTATGGACGGAAATTCTCGATGGGCGCAACAAAGGGGCTTGCCTGCATCGGTTGGATATGAGAGAGGGATCGAAGCTCTACGTCGGGTTGTGCGCTGCTGCCGTAAATGTGGCATTCGCGCCCTCACCGTCTTCGCTTTCTCAACAGACAATTGGCGTCGACCCATGGTGTGCTGGTATTGCATTTTGTGAGTGCCCTCTATGCCATGTGTCCGCAATCACCAAGCTGTGACTGTGTGGCAGGAGGAGGTGTCGGCTCTTATGACATTGATGACATGCACGTTCTCTGCGCAGGTTCCAGACCTTCGGAGGTAAACATGGCAACCTCTTGGACCCAACAAAGGACTTTGTCTTGTTATGCTCACAAGCTCGTCGTTATTTGCTGCAGGAATGGTGTGCGAGTTCGGGTTATTGGCGATAGATCAATGCTGCCAGCTGCACTGCAGCGCCAGATTGCTAGCGCGGAAGCATCAACAGCAGACAACACAGACTTGGTGTTGAATGTGGCGGTGAACTATTCTGGCAGGCAGGATGTTGTTGCGGCGTGCAAAGCTGTGGCGGCTCAAGTTGCTGAAGGTTCCCTCTCCGTGTCGGACATCGATGAAGATGTTGTGTCACAGCTATTGTCCACGTCATCACCAAGTGTGGATGTTTCTGATCCGGATTTGTTGATAAGAACTAGTGGCGAGCAGCGATTAAGCAACTTTCTCCTCTGGCAGCTCGCGTATACAGAGTTCTTCTTTACACCAGTTTTGTGGCCTGATTTCTCCGAAGAGCACTTTCAAGAGGCGCTGTCATCATTTGCGCACAGGCAAAGACGTTTTGGCGCTCGGCATTAATTGTACTCTACTGTCTAGTGCTTTGCACATCATTACTTCTGGTTCATTGCACAGTTTAGGCACAGATGCAAGTTGGGATGCGGGCGTCTTTGTGACTGCATGCTGCTGGTGTTCCTGGCGCCTCAAGGCATTGCAGCAACCCTGTTTGGCGTGCGTTGACCACAAGCCAAACCCTGGCGTTCGTGCCCTGCCGCAAAGGTGACCAATCCTGAAACTGCAGGCAGTGCAGTTGCCAGAGCTAGTACTGTTACAAATAAGCACTGGGCATGAGGGCGGAATGCTGCTTCCGCGAACTGCAAGTTGATGAACAGCACATTCTAGTGTACCATATCTTGTATATCGTAGCATACAATCTCTTCCACAGTGATGCTTGGCAGTCTATGCATGTATAGGCCAGGACAACAGAACTGACTCACAGCATGTCCAATTACCAACATCACGGCATTTCAAGCAGCAACGCAAGCAGTTGCGTGAAATGAAGCGGGGCGGCGCTTGGTGGTCGTGCTAGGCGATGCGAGCAAGTGGCGAGTTAGTGTTAGGCAGTAGCAAAGCAGGTAATTCCAGTATACCTAGATTCATCTTGGAGATTTCCTGTATGCAATGCGGTGTGCAATGTCCCACACATGGCTGCTGCCATTGCCTAACGCTCACTTGACTGTGTGTTTGCCGCTGCTAGTACGACTGCTGAGTGTATATATGCGATGCATGCAGTTGTGACATGCATGAGAGTGCGAGACATGCAACGCAAGCAATACACCACACCAAGTACTTACATTCACCACCTGGGCTGTCTGTGCGTGTGTGCTCTGCATTAGCACAAAGTCAACGCATTGTTTTTGCCTATGCATACAACATTCATAGCACATGCAAGCAGTACAATTGGTACACAGCATGCAGGCAACAGCAAACATTAGCACGTTCACCACCAGGCTCACCTATTCTACCTATGCTACTACCAACATTACCACCTGTGCTGGCCCCTCAGCAACACATGCGGCACTTGCCAGGCAGCATTCAAGGCACAGCGTCTCACATGCCACGAAGTGCCACACGTGAGACGTAGCCAACAGGGGCTGTATGTATAAGACCATATTATGGTGCGCTGCATGCCAGATTCAACCAACTGCCAGCCCGCATGTCGCTAAGCAAGGTACAGCAGGCGTTTATGAACCAGTGGTGCAAGTTTGTGGAAGTTGAGAGTCTGAGAAGGGGAGCAAGCTTCAGTGGAATGCATCTGCACATAGTTGCAGCATTGCCTACTATTGTGCTTTGTTCATTGTGAAATGTCTAAATGATGATGCACGGAATACAACAAGCCTATCCTGCCAACCAAGCGCGAGAGTACACTCATTCATGCACATGACTGGATTGGTAGGTGCTCCAGACAGCCAGATTTTGCGACACAACCTTTCGGGTCCAATAAAAGGT
The DNA here is from genome assembly GCA_009103225.1 of Chlorokybus atmophyticus. Lineage (NCBI taxonomy): Eukaryota > Viridiplantae > Streptophyta > Chlorokybophyceae > Chlorokybales > Chlorokybaceae > Chlorokybus > Chlorokybus atmophyticus. The sequence continues at coordinate 239,689 of RHPI01002069.1, forward strand.
AAGGCAAGGGCAGTATTACATATGTATGTAATATAAAGAATATGTCCGCTAGGAAGGCAACTTCGACGACATGGGAGTAAGAAGAGAAAGAGCTAATGAGAATATCTGCCCCTGGCACAGCCAACAACACTGCAACGTATCTACAAGACTCTCCAGCCAGCAATGCTCTCAACGCTCCGCGGACGAGTACACGACACGCTGCGACACATTTTACAAGCGCTGCAATGAAGGCGCGCCAACTCGTGTGTTTCCTCCAGCAACAAACTGAGCTCCATCTGCCCTGGCCGGCATGAAGTACACGCCTTGCTGCCCTTGGAAAAACACATGCCATGGGTATGGCGCTGGCGCCATCGCGTTCATAACAGGGGAGGGAGAGATGCCCAATGCAGGCATGGATGGGAAACCTGCATAAGCTCCGTAGAGAGGTGCAAAGGTTGTGTTTTGCGTTTGTAGAGCTGCAGGCTGCTGCCAACCAAGAGGTACCGCTGCTCTTCTGTTGTACTGACTTTCTGGAAAACTCTGCTTTCCTTCCGCCCTCGGCTTGGCATCAGTTCTGTTCTTGTGTGGTAATTGTTGCTGCCTGTCACAAAGCTTCACTCTGCGTTCTGACGGCACTTCATCAACGGGGGAGCGAGGTCGCTTCAGGGTTGCTGACTGTCTAGGCGGACTATGCCTAGTATCCCGCACAGGACTTGAATCACCCGTATCTCTAACATGTGCAGAGACTATATTAGACTTTGGGGTGGAGGACTTCGGTGTAGAAGCTACGTCGTCTGTCCTTGTGGCAACACCCTCGCCCTCAGTTGCACCTTCGGCTGCTTGTACATTTGCAACTGGCCGCGCTGGAAAGCTAAAATCTCCGCAACTGTCAGATGCCTCTGCTGGACAGATCTGAAAGCACAAGCAGCAATGTCAGCAAACTGCTGCACGAAATCAAAGAGTAACTGCAAAAAAAACGAAGTCTTGTATGCAGCAAACATATACATTCCGTACCTGATCTCGCCAGTGCATCTTTTGTGTTGGCAACTGTTTGCTGTCGCCACCATGTGCTGTCGACAGCTCGTCCATGACCATGGGTGGCATTTGCAACGAGCCACCAAGGCCAGAACAGTCTAGCGAAGCCATGAGCTGGTTCGCAATAGAGCCACCAGCCCCCATTGCATCAAATGACCTTGACAGCGAACAACTTGACTCCGTGCTCCCGTTTGTCACAACAGACACCTTTACAGAGCTGACAGCGCCACCCCTTGTGACCACAGCAGCACCACCGCAGCTGGATCGTAGTCCGCTAGTACTGACGCCAGCTGTGCAAGGTGAAGACTTTGCTGGCCAAGCCAGCCGAGCGGGCCTCTGTGCAGACATGAACATCTGCTGCGGGTGCTGCTGGTGTGGCTGCTGTACACTACTCGTGGCAAGGGCCCCGGTTGTGTACTCGGGAACAACCTGGACAAGAGACCACGTCAGGATGTGTACTGGACATACGCGCACCATGACAAACGGGACAACTGGGCAAGGGGGTATGGACCCACCTGTGTGGTGTGACCGGAGGCGCTGCAGTGGTTGAAGGACGAGTGAGGCACCTGGCCTGTGAGGGAGGGGTTACAGCTAAAGGATAGGCGTGGAGTCTGCTGGTCGTACTTCGGCATGGCAGCCTTGCCCGGCACGCCCAGCGGAGGCCGTGCCCCAAGGCCTGGAAGGGGTGAAACAGGGCTATACTTGATGGCGGCGCCGCCTCCCTGCAGCTCATTGAGCACTCCCATGCCCATACCCGTCCCCATGCCCATGCCCATGCCCACTCCCACAGAGGAGCGGGCAAAAAAGTGGGACATAAACCCGCCTCCTCCATCGCGCGTCATGGCTGCTGCTAAAGCTTGCCCGCACCACCACGTTCTCACAGCAAGGCTTCCCGCAAAGAAGCCAAGCTTTCACGACCCAATGAGGCAAGCTACCACAGTCCAACGCTTCTCCAGCTGCAGGCGGCGACGTTGGCAGCTCCTCCTCTCCTCCCCGTCAAGACGAACACGCCCCGCATATTGCCCCCCTCGCCTTCACCCCCACTTCCACTGCAGCAGCAGGATCGCCCCGCTTAAGACACCGCAGCAATGGCTCTCCAAAGCCGCCGCCTTGCTGTCCGCCTGCGCCTCCACGTCCGAGACTGCCAGTAACCCTGCCGCCTCTGCCAGCCCGCAGCGCCCCCCACCAGCCGTCCCGCTCAGCCCGCCCCGCCTGCCTGTTGCCGCCTGCTGCCTCTGCCGCTACTGCCGCTGCCGCTGGGCCAGAAAGACAGAGTGTGATTGAAGCTGCTGCTGCCAGCACTGCCGCCGTTGTAGTACGCTATTGTTGCTTCGCAAAGCCAAAGTGGCAGCTTTTTTGCTAGGATGGGGCAGAAAACGCGCAAAAGGCTCCGTCGCGCCGTTACACTTTCGGCTGAAACCCCTCCCATTTCCGCCTCAGCTCAGCGTACGGCTCTACTTTTTCCAACCCCCACCGGCTCTTTTTGGCTGCTTTTTTGGCTCAACGAGCGCGCTTGCACCCCAGCCTCCCCTTATTGATGATGGCGTCAGTCTATGCGTCGCATTGCTTTCCTGCCCCAACCATAACTGCCGAACGTAAGATGCTTTACAACGCTGTTTTGACTGCGGCTGAACTGGGGGTTGTCTTGTCAGAAAGCCGCCCCGTTGGTGCCGAGCTGGGCTGGGGCGTACCTTTTGGGCCCTCGCCCATGACGACCGTACTGCTCAATAATGGGGGGAGTTGTCAGCAGCTCATCCACCGCCAAAGGAGCGGTCGCCGAGCAAAGACGCCTTCCACCGCGAGAATAATCAATCATTGATTTGTGTGCGCCGGGATAATTACGAACGGCGTTGTAAGAATCCCGTAAAGATCATTCATCCCGTTGCGTTGTCACAAGCAAGGGGACTCGATGATAAAGCTGCTGACAACATGTCGGCTTTTTTCAGTCGGGCAGGGTTAGGGTGATGACGAGCTCATGTGCCTAACCAGTCGCCAGTCAACTTCCACCGAGAGTGTGAGAGTCCAAAAAGGAAATGTGACTCACATCCCATCGCTAAAGCGCAAGCATGCCATACCTTGTGACGTTGAGAGAACCAGAAATGTCACATGATTTATGTACAGTAATAAGACACTACCCCGGTAAGCCCTGATAATAGAGTAAAGTTTTGTTGTAAAGGAACATTATACAGTCCGATACATGCATTATCATCACATACGTCAATCTTATTGTCAACTTTAGCATTGATTTAACGACGTTCAATGTATCATGCAATAGCTTGGTAGTTTGTTAAGTTCTTTCACTATTCATGCTATAGACGACAGCATGTGTTATATTGTTATGTCATAACGATTTTGCGCTAAGTATTGTGACATATATTTTTAATATACAACCTGACTTCGGTGCATCGCTTACACCGCTGGCAGTTATGGTGTATTATTTGATGAGACACTGTTTGCATTCATGCATGGCCTGATACTCGTCCATCATCAATGTTACACATGGTTTCATTGCATGCACTGTATCAGTACAGCTACACATACATTATGACTCATACTCAATTATAATAAGTTGTAATGTATGTGACACGGTGTGCATGTACACAATGTGATAGCATTTGCAAGGGTGCGTAACCTAATATTAATTCACAATTGATGTTACGCACATGCTTTCATTGAATGCATTGTACTTTTGCAATGACACATACATCACAACTTATACTCGGTTGTAAAAATTAATTATATTGTATTGAATGTAACACGGTATGCATGTATGCGTACCCCATGCCCATGATATGTGCTGTACTACATGATCTTACTACGGTGCATTACACCGTCAAACGCAATGTCGTTCGAGTCAGTAAGACATACCTCTATTCAAATACGGGGGGGACAGGAGAAGATTTGCACTTGAAAACAGCCCTGATACAGCACCCCACGGTTTTTCGGATTCGGGCATTGTTTCCGGGGGTTGTATTCGATGCAATGCTGCTCGCGAGGGGGCCCCTTTCGCAAGAGTGCAGGACTGTAACGCGCCGAGCGGTGGCCATGGCGTACACACTGCGTCTGTTACAGGCAGGCTGTATGCGCAACACCGTGGCACTACCGTCACAAGTCAGACTCAGCGCCTAGAACACATAAACACATGAACAATACGCGCGCCACATGCGGTTTGGCGCGTGATGCGCTAGGTGTAAATGCCTGTGGTTGCATAGCAACGCTGCGCGCCAGTTTAATTCCTAACAAAGTCGGACGCAGCTCGCTACCGTACCAGTGGTTCCCACGCTTGGACCTCGCTGCTCGATTGGCCTGGGCGTCGTTAGCAACTCGTTTACGCATTGTGACTCGGAGCATCGAGTCGGCAACGCTGCGTTATTAACAATAACTTATTGTTACCAAAGCCGTAACGTATGCACGAAGCGCCCTTGAGTAAGAAAACAACGCTGTCAAATTGACAACGTTACAGTCAGCTTGAGAAAGGTCTGATGGCTGCACGGACGACCAGCACAATGATAAGCGTTGTAACTCAACACTTGCTGTACCAACTGAAAACTTATGAGTCGGTACAGCAATTGTTGTACACTGCAGCAGAACTACCGGTACACGTGTATGGGTATTTGTGCCATGCATAGCATACATGGTAGGGAACCGTAGACCCTACTAAACCCCAATCAGTGTAATGTGCCGCACCATCAGTGGCGAAACGGCGCCGATCATGCGATGGGTCCCAGGCTGCGGGCACGCCAACTCAGCGCGCCATCGACGATGTGTTGTCGAAACGCGTACAATCATATCACGGCGCGCATACAATGTACATGGCACGAAAGATTGTGCAAGATTTTGTGCGATACTATGCTGTGCATGTGCGGTCTGCATGAATGAGTGCTTGAGTAACCTAAGAGCAGAGTACTCACAAGAACAGAGAAGGACTCCCTACCTGGGAACTGATGCTTGTCCGTGCCCAGATGCGTTGGAGGCTACGACTCGTAGCCTACGCTGCACCGCAAGCTGAACCCCAACTTGCTGACAGCGGCTTTGTCAGCAAGCTCGGTCTCGGCGACCCAGACAACGTCACTTCAGGATGCTGTATATTGCGTATTGACGGTCAACGACAGCGCGTATTCTGAATACACGCTGTCGTTGACCGTCAAACTTGATGGCCGATGGACGGTAAACGGTGAACTTACACTGTTAAGAGCAAGGCTTGCAAGATGTTACAAATACCAAGGTAGTCAACAAGCAACAATATGGTAGCAATGTCAGAATGAAGCTACCCCATGGTGTGCTGTCATTCATAATACTACTATGGCATATGGTATTTATAAGACTGAATCAACACTTTTTGTATCAACATGGATGCTGTTATTATTAATTGTATTTATATAGCACACGATGACAACATTATGATTATTGCAGTCTGCTTTTATAATAATGAGTGCATTAAAATGAGATCCCTTCCGCTATCACATGTTTAAACATACATTAAAGAATACATATATACACATATATACATACATTTGTATACATGTATAAATTCACATATATATTGTGAATATATATACATGTATACATATGTATGTATATATATACATGTATACATAATGTCATATATACACATATGTATATATATACATATATATATTTATATACATACCCATATATATGCGTATATATGTATACATATGTACATTCAGTTTCATACATATATGTATGCATGTATATAATCATAAATATACATACATACATATCTATATATATACAAATATTTATAAGTATACATGTATATACACATATACACATATATACATATATACACGTATATATATGAATACGTGTATACATATATATACATATATATGCACGCACACATATGTATATGTATGTATATATATGTGTAACAGCACCACCGTCGCCGGTGATGCCCCTTCAATCCTCTACCCCAATACCCACACCGCCTATGACAAGCCTTTCAGCGGCGTGGCCGCCACTGAGCAGAGAACTGAAAGTCCCCACATCAGATTGATGTGACCTTTTATATCAAGAGTATATCAACTATATAACTCTCGATAATTAACTCACAACTAGATATCGACCCTACAGATAGGGTAGTTAGGAAATCTAGCGTGAGCCAATCACAGCTCAGATAAGGTACCTATCGATAAGGTACCTATCCAAAGATACCTATCGTAAGGTACCTAACGAGATAGTGATCACATTATATCGAATGTGACACTAAATAGGCTTGAATAAGCGGTTCTACACCCATTGGGACTTATTTAAGCTATGATAAAGCATCATAGCCTTTAATAAGCGAGGAACCGTAGAAAAGAGGTATAAATAAGCATATTTAAATACTTATTCATACAAAATGTGTTTTTCAGGTAGCAATAATACCCCTATTATTATTGCTCCCGTTACATTCCCCCCCACTTAGGTTTTCAACGTCCTCGTTGAACTCAAGTTGATCAGGCTTGATTTCGAGTAATTGTAACCAGTGAGATAGCAGGAAATGACAGGGTGGTAATGAAACTGCACTGCCAGTCTGTCATAAAACCAAGCCCACAGTTTATGGGACAGGACATGAATCCCAATAAGCTCGAAGCAACTCGCGGCAGTGCGTAAGATGCCTGTCGGGCTCCCAACTGTTATGTTCCGGGCCATACCCTTTCCATTTCACCAAATAGCGAGTTGCGCGTCCTCGACCATTTAGCTTATGGTTCAATATAGCTTCCACCTCGTATTCGAGCTCGCTGTCCACCTCAACTGGCGGTGGTGGAGGCTGTGTTCTACCGTCTGAGCGGTAAGGTTTCAACAAGTTTACATGAAACACGTTGTGTATACGCACACTTGGGGGCAATTGCAGTCGATAAGCGTGCGTACCAACTCTATCAGTGATAGAGAAAGGACCTAACCATCGGGGCAGCAACTTGCGAGCACCCGTACCTTTGATGGTTATGTTTTTTGCATTAAGCAAAACTTTATCGCCGACATCGAAAGTGGCCATTTTTCGATGTGTATCAGCATAAGCTTTTTGCCTGTCCTGTGCTTCTGACAGACACAGCTTGGCTCGAGCCAAATTTTCTTGCATATTAGTGGCAAATTCCTTTGCCGCTGGCACAGTCAGGGCAATGCGAGGTACACGCAATGACGCTGGTGTGTTTGGGCGAATCCCATAATTCAAGAAAAATGGGGTTTCCTTTACACTTTCTTGCCACGCGTTGTTCACAGCGAACTCTGCCATTGGCAAGTACCTGTCCCAATCAGCATGATTAGGAGCCACATAGTGGCGAAGCATTTCTTCCAGTATTTGATTTGCTCGCTCAGTTTGACCGTCCGTTTGCGGGTGGAAAGCAGTCGACATGCTTTGTTTTACCCCCAACAATTCACAGACTTCTCGCCAAAATTTGGAGACAAAACGAGGATCACGATCTGTGACAAGTTCACGCGGTATACCGTGAACGCGAAAGACCGTGGACACAAATAAGTGTGCCAAGTCCCGTGCACTTACAGTTGTGCAACACGGGGCAAAATGCACCATTTTAGTCAAACGGTCGACAAAAACCACAATAGCAGTGTATTTAGCTGCTGTTTCAGGTAGGTCAGTAATCAAATCCATACTGACACTATCCCACTTTTGTTCTGGAATTGCCAATGGTTTAAGCAATCCCGCTTGTTTTTGTCGTAGTGGCTTATTACGTTGACACACGTCACATGTGCGAACATATTGATCCACGTCAGCTGACATTGACGGCCACCAGTATAACTGTTGCGCAGATTTGAGTGTTTTGTGTTTCCCCAAATGCCCAGCATACGGCGGGTCATGCACTGAATGTAAGCATTGCTTACGTAAGTCGCCCGAGTTGGGAATTGCCAACTGCTCCCCTTTATACCACAGATTGCTAACAGCAGTAAGCTGTTGCAAGTTGGTTTGACTGCTAAACCAAACATCTGAGTTATAACCTGCGGACACTTCCTTTAAGAAAGGATCTTCAGGCTGTTGTACATTACGCGTACTTCGAGAGCGCGTAAGTGCCAAAAGAGCAGGGCTGCGACTTAGTGGATCCGCCACATTGGTGCGACCCGGACGGTATTGCCAAGTGAAAGTGAAACGAGAAATGAATTCATTCCACCTAGCTTGCCGCCTCGACAGATTTTGTTGCGTATGAAAGAATGTGAGCGGGTTGTGATCAGTAATCACTGAAAACTCCACCCCTTCCAAGTAGCAACGCCATGTGCGCAGCGCGTGCACCACCCCGAGCAATTCCTGCTCAGTGGTTGTGTAATTACGTTCAGCAGGAATGAACTTTCTGCTTTCATATGCACATGGTCTGTCATCTTGTAGAAGGACTGCCCCACACCCAATGGTGGAAGCATCACTGATCACCACAAAAGGCTTGGTGTGGTCGGGGAAGGCTAACACAGGGGCTTGTGTTAATGCATCTTTAATGCGTGTAAAAGCAACCTCGTGTGCCTCCGTCCACACAAATTTAACATCTTTTCTTAGTAAAGATGTTAAAGGGTTTGCCATGCCAGAATATGCTCGCATGAACTTGCGGAAATAATTGGCTAGCCCCAAGAAAGCACGTAACTGATGTACATCCTTGGGTGGTGGCCAATCCTTTACCGCACACACCTTCTGAGGATCTGGTTTCAATCCTTCTTTGCCAATCACATGCCCTAAAAAGGGTAGTTCATCCTTTGCAAAGTTGCATTTGGACAGGTTGGCATAGAATTTGTGTTCACGTAATCTAGCTAGAACCAATTCCACATGTTTGTGGTGGTCCTCCCGGGTTTTGCTGAACACAATAATGTCGTCTAGATATACCAGTACAAACTTGTACAATTCATCAGCAAATACCGCGTTCATTGCTGTCTGAAATGTAGCCGGTGCATTTGTTAACCCAAATGGTAACACTTTATACTCAAAGTGTCCTAGTGGGGTGCGAAATGCAGTTTTTTGTATATCCGACGGGTGGATTTTGATTTGATGATAACCACTGGTCAAATCCAGCGTGCTGAACACTGTTGCACCTGACAGCTTATCAAACAAATCATCAATCCGAGGCAAAGGGTATCTGTTTTTCACAGTGACCTTGTTCAACGCACGGTAATCAATACACATGCGTAGCTTGCCATTCTTTTTGGGCACAAACAAAATTGGTGCACCAAAAGGAGATATGCTCTTTGTTATTAAACCTTTGTCCAATAACTCTTTGAGCTGTTTTTCCATCTCCGCGTGTTCTAAGGGACTTAGCCTGTATATAGGCCGCCAAGGTGGCTTTGCCCCCTCCTCTAACGGAATGGTATGATGTATGTTTCGATCGGGAGGCAACTCTGGGAGTTCATCCTGAAATACATCTGCGTATTGTTCCGTAAGTGACTGCACCACAGGGTCACTGATAGCCTGTTCAGCAGGTGTTTCCACCTGTCGTAAGTGCAGTAAGTATACTTCCTCACGTTTACGCATGCAACGTTTCAATTGCATAGCAGAGAGGAGCGGAACATTATCGCGTGGTATACGTGCGAGTACAGATGCTGTTAAAGTCATCCTACGTTTCCCTTTACGAAGGGTGCACGTATTGGCTCGAGAGTCTAATTGTAAACCTGCTTCAGTGTGCCATTGTTCCCCTAAAACAACATCCACCCCGGGGATACCAATATCCACCACGATGAAGGCTGGTCGGGTTATATGGCCATTAATAACAAAACGCCCTTTTACCTCTCCCATTGCATTGAGAGTGGAACCAGCAGCACGTACATATGACGTGACTGGTGTGAAAGGAATGTTATTACGTTTCACCCAAGCATGTTCAACAAAGTTATGGTTTGCACCAGTATCAATCAATGCTGTACATGGTGTACCCATAAGTTGACTCTCAAATCTCCATTTGAGTGGCACTGAGTGACCATCAAATGTAGCTAATATCGGAGTGCCGTGATTGGTAGCAGACTTGATAAAGATCACTTGCAATGGTGAAGCTCCTGTATCTTTGCGTGAGAGTTGCATGATTACTTCTCCCCCTTTCAACAATCGCGACCACGGGCCATGATATCGAGGGATAACTACACATGCAGTGATAGCATGTTGTAATTGCAACTCGTGTAAGTGCTTAACAGCAGTTACTAATTCAGAGAATGGAACATTGATTAAAACACAACCGTTTGCATTTCTCAACACAGGTGGTGTGCTCATATCAGTCCATACATCTGATACATCGCAAAGAGAGGAAACTTTATCAAGAAGTACAGAGTTTTTAAAGTCGTTCTGCTCGACTAAGCTACCAACCACGGACAATTCCTATTTCTTTTCTCTCTGCTGCTTGGCCTTCTGTGCATTCTGTTTTGCATAGCACGTAGCCTCCCCATGACCTGTCTTCTTGCAGAAACTGCAAGTGATGATGGATTTGGCCGCATTGTAGGCGCCAGCAGGATGAGATGGTTTCGCCTTTTTCACAAAAGGTTTGTTGCCAGTGGCCGGGCGCTTTGCAGCTGAAACCGGGGCTGCCTCTTTTGCCGTGGTTTGCATGTTGGCGTGAGAGCGTTTTACACTGTCCACAGCAGCAACCATCTGCATCAGCATTGGTAAATCCGTCGAGGCCCACTCTTGCAAACTCGCGGGGTTGACGGCCACATGCTGCACGAGATCTGTGTCCAAGCCACGCCTGAACATATCCAGCTGATCAGCATCACTGATAGGTAGTTTGCCAGCATTGATCTTGCTGACAAACGACTGAAAATCCTGGATATACTGCTGAACCGGACGCCCGTTCTGACGCAGGTTGTGCAGCTGGTTGCGAGCAACCTGGGCAGGATCTGCGCCACCATAGCGCTGCTCCATGAAAAAGCACAACTGATTTACTTCCCGCCCGAGGTTGGTATCCCGTTGCTTACGGCGGTACCACTCTGCCAAAGCATCGTTTGGGATCAGCAACTCAGCTACACGCAATTTCCCCTCCTCAGAAATGTGAAGGGAGTTGACATAGTGTCGCAACTTCACAAGCCAGTCGAAGATGGCCGCTTGCTTGTTGGGAACAAACTCGGCAGGACGAGCAAGTGCTTGAACAGGTGGACCACCGTCAGCACGCTGCAGACGCTCGATCATATTCAGAACACGTTTGCCTTCACCCATCTGCCCCTCCCAATCTCGCCCCATAAAGGTGGTGAGCTTTGAAACTTTTTCTGCCAATAGGAAGAGAAAGTTCACGAATGAGACAATTGCCTCACGAGGGTCCTGATCATAGGTGCTAAGGAAATGCTCCATCAAGTCCTGCTGTGTCATGCGAATAGAAAACTCAGGGAATATAGAAGGTGATCTATCATCCACTGAAGCTTCCGCAGCTTTAGCAGCTTGAGACTCATCAGGTGCATCATCCGGATTCGGAATATCTTCCATGGATGGAAATTCCTCCTCACGGGAAAGTTGCTCTTTTTCTGAGCTCTCCCCTTTTGAGGTGGGCACCGAGTTTTCTTCCATTTGCCTGCAAAACAGGCAGAATGGGATGGTGAGAACCTCACCAATGGACCAGGTTTAACGAGAGGATCAAAATGACCCCAAGTTGTAAAAGTCCCAAACAGAGTCCAAACCAGTCCCAAAATAGGAAAGGTTGGATCTGGAGTGTCACCAAACAGAACAAGTCTGAGTGGGACCAGAATGTCCTAACCCTGTGTTGTCCTTAACCAAGTCCCAATCTCCAGGCCGAAGCCAGAGGGGGAGGGTTTCAGACTAACAGGGTTTGGGAACAGATTGTCCTAGAACCTCCCCACAACTGTCCTAACCAAGTCCCGATCTCCAGGCCGAAGCCAGAGGGGGAGGGTTTGGGAACAGTTTGGTTTGGAACTTACGGACCCGGGTCAAACGACCCGGCAAAGCCGCTGGCAGGTCACAGGTACGTCACAGGCATGCAACAGGCAAGCCGCACGGTGACTAACTGTAACATGCACTGGCAAGCACAGTGACAAGCAATCACCGCATGCAATGACAGGCAATCACTGCAAGCAATGACAGTGCATTAAGTGTGACAAACAGTGATGGCACACTAGCAAGCCGCAATCACCGCATGTAATGACAGGCAATTACTGCAAGCAATGATAGTGCACTGGCAAGCCACTGTGTGATGTGCATGAAAGTACACACGTGCACTTGGCAAGCACCTGGCAAGCAGCTGACAAGCAGGCAAGCAGGCAAGTCACCGACGTGTGATGGTACCTCAACGTGGAGAGGCCGCCTCTTTGATAGGTGGCTTCAACGTGGAGGTAGCGCAGGGAAGCGAACTTGAAGCTTGGGCTGCGTGGACGAATAGGAGGCCGCCGCCGACGCTTCTGATTGGCCGAAAGCAGGTCGCCGCCCCCTATAAGTACCCACGTCACCCCCCAGCTCCTGGATACCAATGTAACAGCACCACCGTCGCCGGTGATGCTCCTTCAATCCTCTACCCCAATACCCACACCGCCTATGACAAGCCTTTCAGCGGCGTGGCCGCCACTGAGCAGAGAACTGAAAGTCACAGCCCACTCGACCACAAAAGACTTGGTACTTTTATGGTCGATTTGTGGTAATTTAATGTACCTTCCCGTTACATTCCCCCCCACTTAAGAATGCTGATGTCCTCGGCAGCTGGCGCCCATCAGCTGGGGAATCAATCCCAGGGGTCTGATTTAGGGTCGGTCACCGGCCCCACCATCCAAGGACCGGCCAATTTAGGCCCATACCGGTCAACGCGCGCATATCGCGCCGCTGCCGGCCCCACAGGTCGCGTCGCCGCGATAGGCAGGTCGCGCGCTGCCGCGCCGACTGAACTGGTCAGTTCGGCGCGACTGCCATTAGGCAAGTCGCGACCCATCGATGATGGCACTCATAAAGTGACCATTTACGATGTTATTGGATCGAGAAACAACGACCGCGGAATTCGTGTGCAAGGCAGGAATCGAACCCGGGTCTCAAGCTCCGATGACCAATGTCACAGCCCACTCGACCACAAAAGACTTGGTGCTTTTATGGTCGATTTGTGATAATATAATGTACCTTCCCGTTACAATATGACTATATATGTATATTTATGAATGTATATATATATACACACACTTACAAAATACGAATGTCAACAACAAGTTGTGAGTCTTACATTTCATGGCTCACAGTCACCAACTCAAGTATGATATTACTGTACAATGCAAAGGTCCAAAAATGGTCACAAGGAAAGCAAATCATGTCTTTTTCACGCAGCTTATATACTAACAACATTTACATAACGTTGTCTTTTGTTGCATTAACTTTTCAGTGGCGGCGACGGTGGCAGCATTCAAAGCATGTCATGCCATGTGCACACGGTGTCATACACACTCGACATGCACATAAGGCCATGTTGCGTACACCACCAGAAGGCCTATACAGCTATGCACATATGTAACAAAGGGAGCTGCTTCATTCAACAAGCGTGTAGAGAACTCCATACAGGCAAAAACACTAGCTGTACGCACAACTAATTGCTACTGTAACGGAGTACTACCTGTATAGAGGTTCCCCGCCCTTATTTAAGATTAAATAAGGGTCCCAACGGGTATATACAGCAAGTTAAGCCGTATTAGGGCCGTTAACCTAGTGTTAAAGCCCTAATGTAGTGTTACTTATCTGTAACACTGATATCGACATGAGACATGAGTGTCATGTCGATAACAGCTATATGGCGGCGCTCAGCGGCTGCGTTAGCACGCTGCTAACGCAGCGGCCGCCATAGCTAGGGGATCTTCTACTTCGGCAATTGCCCTGGCGGCGGCGATAGCGGCGTTGTGGCCGGTGGCGGTGTTGGGGTAGGGGATTAAAGGGAGGAGGGAGCACTCACCCCTTACATTGGTATCGAAGATATTTGTAGTTGTATAGTTGTATGGCGCTGCTGTTAGCCTAGCCTAGCCTTGCCTTGTTTTGCCTTGCTTGCTTAGCCTAGCCTAGCTTGCCTGGCCTAGCCTAGCTTGTTAGTGTGAAGGGGAGGCGGCCACTCAGGCAGCCTCACCTCAGGCATTGTATCTCAGCACATCACTTGTAATTAAGTCACATATTACTTGTGATTGTGCTCGTGGGGCTGCCACCACGTGGATTCGTGGTGGTGTAAGGGGGGTTTGTGGTTGTTGACACTTCTCCCACCCCAAGAAAGCAGTTTAACGCCAACTTGGGCTGTTTTGGCCGCCATTCAGTGCGGTAGGGCCGCCAGATTCATTCTGGTCGGTCGATTTCAAACCCTCAACTCACAACTTGTTGAAATCGGCATGTAGGGCTGATTCAATGAGAGTTTGGCACCTTTTGTTTCATTTACAATTGTGAGTTGAGTAGGGTTGTACAAAGTGAAAACTTTGAGTTGTTGTAGCTTGTGAACCGTCGCGTGGCTTCGCGCGCGGTTTGTTTACAAGCGAGTGTCTTTTTGAGAAGTGTTGGGCAGTCATTTTACAGACTGTTTAACCCAAGTATAGCACCTTGAAATCAACGAGAGAGAAACAACAAATTTGGACACTTTCAGAGTGCACAACTCGTGTGCTTGTGCACTCGTGCACTTGCAAACTTCTTGACGGCTTGTCTCCTTGAGCAGATGTCTCACCAAGGAGAGGAAGGAGGGATGTATCCCGTACCTGAGGATTCATCCCATGAGCCATCAAGTGATGAGGAAGTGAAGCACTCAGACACGAGTGGTGGTTACATTGTCAGTGAGGAGGAAGAAGCCAAGTCCGTGAGTGGTGAAGCTTCCTCAAAAAAGTCCTCTCATGATGACCAACCTATGGACGCTCAGAGCATTATCGGGGCGGCCATAGCGAAGTACGCATCAGAGCGTGAAGCTCTTCTTGCTGCACACCCCCAGCTTCGCAAGGAAGTGTGGGATGAGTGGGCGCAGCAAGTCCGTAACGCATATGAGACGGACTTTGCGGCACTCCCGCGCGCAAGCAAGGAGATGGTGATTCGCATGCTCGAGCACGAGTTGACGCGTAATGTACCGCAACTTATGCGCACAGATCCGGCAGTGGTGGCTCTTATGGCTACTTATGACAAACCAGGCTCATATTCATGCCAGAGGATGGCATTTGAGGCTCTCACCTTATTGACGGTGGAAACTCAAAAGCGTTGCAAGGACCTCGTCTGGTACTTAGGGCCTGAGCTGGAGGAGAGATTAGCTCGAGAAGAGCGCTTGACCGTACGCCTCGATGCTATGCAGTCCGAGTTGGTGGCATTACGCCAGCAGGTGGCAGGGGCTACTACTACTGTAGCAGGGACATCAGTTGGCCTACCCGTCACAGCGCTGAACAAGCCCGAGAAGTTCAAGCCCAATGGGGCTGTGAACATTCATAATTGGGTGGTGAATGTAAAGCGCTACTTGGCTGCACTTCAGCGACCAGTTAGTGAGCATACATCTGTTGCTGAGTTGCTCATGCCACCTGACGCTTTAGCCGAGTGGGCGCGTCAATCGAAGGATGGTGCTTCCAAGACTGTGGAGGCATTGTTTCAGTTTTTGGTGGAGCGCTATGGCGGCATGGACCCGGCTATTGCTGCTCGCAACAAGCTTTCCAAGCTGCGACAGAATGGTCGGGCGGCTTCAGTGTACTTGCAAGAGTTTCAGGCACTTGTTGGCCGTGTCAACAGTGGGCTCATGCCCATGGACAAGGCTGAGCAGTTTGACCTGTACAAGCGCGGCTTGGATGCGCGCTTGCGCGACCAGTTGCAGTACAACACGTCGACAGGGCAATCGTGGGTTCCCGCGTACCCCGCAACCTTGCAGAGGTTGAGTGTGTATCTGTTCAATGACGATGCTACGGCTGTGCAGGACAAGTCACAGGTGGTGGCTTCAGTCAAGCCACATGGGGGAGGGGGGAAGCGGTTCCCTCCACCAAGTGCGTATGCGGCGAAAAAGGCCAAAACCTCATACGCACCCGCGAGTAATGCTACGCCTATTGCAGCACGCGCCTGCTACGTGTGCCATCAGCCAAGTCACATTGCGAAGAACTGCCCAACAAAGGGAAAGGGCAAGGCCAAAAAGGTGGAATAGGATTATGTCGTGACTGATGTACCTTCATCCAGTGGCCAGTTGCTAGTGTTACATGCAGCAAACTGGTTTGATAAATTGTCTCGTGTACATGTAATGACACATGCATGGCAAGCACATGATAAGCTGCCACTTACTGATAGTGAAAAAGTGGATGACCAGGCTTGTGTGCTAGTGCATGTAGAATTTAACATGCTAACAGAAGTTTTGCGCACATTGTGTGAGTTACAAAGTAAACACACGACACTGAGTGTGGTTGTCATGGTGCCGAAGTATCATGGACCGTGGCTAAAGCATACTCCGGGGGGGGACTGTGTTGAAACAATGCACAAAGCGTGAGACGGGGACAGTGCGGTTGTCTGCAATATTAATTAACCCGCGCATCAGTCACGGAATCTTGGCTACCTTTCAAGGGCGAGTAGTACCTTTATTGTGGACCTTCACAGGCACGGCACAGAGTATTACTAGCTCGTTCTTGGTTGACACCGGGGCAACGCATAACTTCGTCGAAGAAAAATGGGTTATGCACAATAAGATAGCGTGTAAACCCTCCGCATTCTCAGCTGCTGGTGCTGGGGGTACGTTATCGGTAAAAGGTGAAATCAAGTTGAAAGTTAAGATTGGTAGTTATCAAGCCAATTTAACTTTCATCGTAGTACCCATTGACATAGTTGGTGTTGATGTGGTATTTGGCCAAGAATGGCAGAATCAAGTGTCTATGACATTAGATACTGCTGCACGGCTGTGCACAGTAAAGAAGGGGCGTAAGCGCATCACTTTGTCCGTGCAGGGGTCGCATAGCTTGGAATACAAGCAAACAGACCCTGCGTTACTTACGGCGCTTCAAGTAAAGCGTGCGTTATGTAAAAACACACCTCCTTTTCTCATGCACCTAACGTCGAATGATGATGTAGTGCCTGGCAATACAGAAGGTGTGGCGGACATCATTGAGAAATGTCAGGATGTGTTGCTTGGTCAACATGTCATGATATACCTGGATGACATCATTGTCTTTAGTAAGAAAAAGGAAGAACATAGGCAACACTTGAAAGCGGTGTTTGCAAGACTGCGCAAGCATCGTTCGTTGGCAAATCTCACCAAGTGTGATTTTTGTAAAACGGAGTTGCCCTTTCTTGGTCACATTGTGAGTGGTGCGGGTATTAAACCTGACCCTCGCAAAGTGCAGATTGTGAAAGAGTGGCCCCAACCTCAGAATATCCATCAACTAAGGTCGTTTCTCGGGCTGGCAAACTATTTTCGCAAGTTCATGATGGGGTACTCGACAGTTGTCATGCTTTTGACTAAACTGTTATGTAAAAATGCCCTGTTCACTTCGACAACAGCACAAGAAATTGCTATGCAAAAGGTGAAGTTGGCTTTAACATCGGCGCCGGTGTTAGCACTGCCCAATTGGGACAAACACTTCACAGTGGTCAGTGACGCATCAACACTTGGGTGTGATGCGGTACTATTGCAAAATAGTAGATTTTGTGCTTATCAGAGTAGGAAGTTCATTCCTGCAGAGGTGAACTAAACTACGACAGAGCAAGAACTATTGGGTATAGTTCATGCTCTCGAGACATGGCAATGTTACTTAGAGGGTGTTCAGATCGCTATTGTAACTGACCACAACCCGTTGGTGTATTTCAACACAGCAAAACTTGTCGAGACGGCAAGCGCGCTGGAATGAGTTTTTGTCAAGGTTCACCTTTGATTGGGTGTATCGGCCGGGCAGAACTAATGTGGCTGACCCTTTGAGTCGCTGCCCGTCATTACTGGCGGTGATGCGCGCGCAATTACTCGTGACACGCAACACATTGTCTCCCAATGATGAGTTTGTGCAAACTCATGTACAGGGGTACACTTTGGACCCGTGGTTTTCTAATGCAGACAACTTACAACAGTATGACAAACGTGACAATCTGTATTACATGAGCAACAGTGTGGCGATCCCTGACCATGCTAGATTGCGTGCGAAATGCATAGCTGATGTACACGATCCACCATACGCTGGGCACTTTGGCAGTCGCAAGACTGTTAATGCATCGCGACAGTTGTACTGGTGGCCATCGTTGCCTGCTGACGTAAAGCGGTATGTGGACACGTGTGACAGATGTCAGCGTGACAAGCCGTTACGTCAAAAACCCGCTGAGTTGCTGCGACCATTGCCTGTTCCTGATGGCAAATGGGAAAGTGTGATTATGGACTTTATAACTGAGCTCCCAGAGACAGCATTAGGTCACACTGCGGTTGCAGTTCCTGTGGATCGTTTGACAAAAATGGTTCACATTGTCCCTTGTCGCACGGAGATAGGCTCCCGTGAGTTGACAATGGTTTTTGTCGCGTCTGTGTTCAAGTTGCATGGCTTGCCCCGCAACTTTGTGACAGATCGCAATCCGCGATTTATGGCTCAGTTTTGGTAGTCGCTATGCAGCTTCTTACACATTCAGCAGAACATGAGCACTGCTTACCATCCACAGACGGATGGTCAGACAGAACGCGCCAATTAAGTAATTGAGGAAACCATCCGGCATTATGTGAGCCCGAATCAAAGTGATTGGGATATTTATCTCCCAATGGCTGAGTTCGCGAACAATAATACATGGCAAGAGAGTGTGCAGGAAACTCCATTCTACTTGAATTACAGAGTGCATCCAATGAGTCCTGCGACCATTAAGTTGCCCGCTACTGACGTAACTCGCGTACCTGCAGCGAGCGAGATGGCTTCGGCCATGCATGATAGGTTAGCGTTGGCAAAGGACTGTCTGCGCGCAGCGCAAGACAGACCAAAGCCTAAGCTGATGCGCATCGTAGAGAGGCCAACTACGATGTGGGCTGTTCGGTGCTTCAAAGTACCAAAAACGTATCCGTCAAGGGAGTGGGTACCCGCAAGTTTTTCCCTCGCTTGATAGGCCCTTTCAAAGTAACTGATCATCTCAGCACTCACGCGTATCGTTTGGACTTGCCGAAGTCGATACGCATTCATAATGTGTTTCATGTGAGTGTGCTGAAACCGTACCGTTCGGATGGTCGGGTTCAACCTCCTCCACCCCCCGTTGCAGTGGATGGCGACGATACTTTCGAGTATGAGGTGGAAGCAATCCTGAGTCACCGTAAGCCTCGGCGCGGACGCGCGCTGTCTTACTTGGTGAAATGGAAAGGGTATGGTGTTGAACACAACACATGGGAGCCCGAAAGGAATCTTACCAACTGCCAGGAGATTCTTCGGGGGTACTGGAGTGCTGTGTCCACACGCGGACGGTAAAAGGGTGCTGGCAGACATCTTTATCGTTTCGGCCCTGTTTCTCTCACTGCTTTGGTTTTTCAGTGCTTGTTGTGGGGCTTTGCTAACCCTTCAACGAGGACATTGAAACCTAAGTGGGGGGAATGTAACGGAGTGCTACCTCTATAGAGGTTCCCCACCCTTATTTAAGATTAAATAAGGGTCCCAACGGGTATATACAGCCAATTAAGCCGTATTAGGGCCGTTAACCTAGTGTTAAGGCCCTAATGTAGTGTTACTTAACTGTAACACTGATATCGACATGAGTCTCATGTCGATATCGGCTGTATGGCGGCGCTGCTAACGCAGCGGCTGCCATAGCCAGGGGATCTCCTGCTTCGGCACTTGCCCTGGCGGCGGCGGTAGCGGCGTCGTGGCTGGTGGCGGTGTTGGGGTAGAGAATTAAAGGGAGGAGGGAGCACTCCCCCCTTACAGCTACTCTACAACATGCATGCTATGGAGGCCATTCTTAAGTGTAGCGAACGGGCCGCACTACCAGCGCACAACGTTGACCCTACCATGGTTCCGTCATCTCCTTCTCATCGTCTAACGGGACAAGGCTAGTACTCTTTGCGCACACCTCACCCGTACACGATCACGTGTACCGCCTCGGCGCCGACGTGCTTATATATAACCACGTGCATCAAGATAGTGCAGCATTGCTGAAAGCCGTTTGCTTGGAGTGGCCACCGCAGCTAATGAAACACATGCTTAACTTTTTTGAATTCTCATTGAGATGAGCGACGGTCACCATAAACGACCCCAGAGACTTCCCGCGCGAATCGACAATGGACAGACAAAGTAATTAATTAATTAATGCGGTGATCGTCGTTGGTTTTTATAGACTAAAGCATACAAACCCTAGGTAGCATTCCTCATAATCGGTTGGTATTGCAAGTTTGATCTGTCTCGTGTGGGCGGGTGCTGTATTGTAGACCTTAATCTCGTATAAATCAATTCGTTTTGACCTTGTTTAACTTTAACATGACCTTAACTTTAACATCTCCGTATTGCTTGAGGCATGCGTAAAGTGTGTGTAATTGTTGCGTCGCAAATTTTACACGGTGAATGTACAGGGACTGAGGGACTGACGGGTACCTGACTCTGTCAGACCTAACAGATTGGTCCTTGAAGGGACTTATGAGACGGCCGGTGCTACTTAGCAACATTTGATGACGACCAGCGATCGGCCGATAGCTACACGCGATTAAAGCCTGCCTGCGATAACTAAAACGTGACGTCACCGCATCTTCAAGTGACGGCCGATCGCTGGTTGTCTATTTTGTTCGATAGCGACCTATCCAGCATAGCAGACAGTTACCTTTCGGTCATTTTTTGCAACGGTTGGCCACCGGTCGTACCATAACCATATTACCGTATGCGCGGCGGCTTGCCTACTATGGCAGGCCAATTACTGTCAGTCCCTATGTCGTGACCTGCCCGCTTGTCGATCAGTGACGGCAGACCACCGGTCGTCCGTTAGTGCGGCGGCGACCTACCGACTTTGACAATTAAGTGACCGCCCGTCCATTAATGCCGGAAAGCAATGCGGAACGATGGTACATACAGCTATGGTACCATACAAATGGTACAAAAATCCCATTATTACAATAGCACCATCGTACCATTTTAATGGTACGATGGTGCCATTGTGATGCGTTTGAATCACTTGGGTTGCCCAAGGTTCAAAGGCTCAACGGCTTCAAGCAAGCTGAACAGTTGAATTGTGCAGCGGTGGCGGCGGCGGCGGCGGCGGCAACGGCTAACAGTAAGCAAGTTTGCTTGGTGCTGTACTGTTGTGTTATGCGTAACATCGCATGCAGCCTAACCGCCCTTCTGAACTCAGGGCGGCTAGGCCAGACCAGGGCAGGCGGCGGCGGTATATGGCAAGCAACAGCATGTGTATGAAAGTTGTCACACTGTGAGGGTGAGGTTATGTTGCTGTTGATGGCGCTGGTGTGATTGACTTGTGCTTGCAGGAGCAGCGGTGGACAAGGAGCGGCGGCGGAGGTGGAGCGCAGGAGCGGCGGCTTAGTACAAGGCCTTGGATTAGGGTGGTAGTAGTAGTAGTAGTAGTAGCAGCAGCAGCAGTAGTAGCCGCTCACAGTAGTTCATGTTGTAGCATAGTACCAATATGACTTGCAACACATGTAATATACTATACTTATTTTTATTATTTCATCATTGTCGACGACACTCGCGTGAGGTATCCAATCATGACTGATCGGTACCCAACAGGTACCTTTAAAGGTATCCTTTAGTAACGGCAGGAACCATGAGGTACCTGTCAGTTACAATCAGTTAGTGTACAACCGCCGGTACCTAACTATTAGGTACCGGTTAGTTAATTGCCAGTTAGGTTAAGTCCCTTTTGCTTGACCAATGGGTATCCTTACAGGTATTTGTCAGTTAGAGTTAGACCCTTTATAAAGATGGTCGTCGACTAATGATAACGGCCGTCATGCTCAGGCCCCTGTATCGAGATCGCCGGCAGACTGAACAACGACAGTCTGATTGAGTATCCTCAGACCCACGATCGCTCTATATATGTGGTCGGCCGTCAGGGGTAACATTTTGCGATGTGGGCGTGTTCGTGCCGAAAGTGCCGTGCATGCTCTACGAGAGGCGTGTGTTACAATTTATCCCAAATTGTTACATTGTTTTTTGCCCTTGGATCTGCCTCAATCCCCTGCGGGAATTGAACCTGAGACGTCAAGCTCCGTTACCATTGTAACAAGTGGGCTCCGATCACTAGGCTATGGTAGCAAAAGACGCTACCATGAGTGAGCTCTATCACGATTTACCCCAAATCGTGACATTCCTCCCGAAATTAACCCACGGGTTCCTCATTATCTAATCAAGCACTTACTAGCCCACGTCGCCGTGGTCACGGCCGTACCACGACCAGTCCGCCCGCGGCCTTTTTAATCCGGCCATAATTACGGCCGTGTGAGCGGTCGCGCCGCGATGGCAGGTCGCGCGGTGAGGATGGCCGGATAAAAAAGGCCGCGGGCGGACCGATCGTGGTATGGCCGTGACCACGGCGACGTGGGCTAATAAGTGCTTCATTGGATAATCATGAATCTGTAAGTTGAATTGGGGAGGAATGTCACGATTTAGGATAAATGTGACAGACCTCACTCATAGTTGCGTCTTTTGCTACCATAGCCTAGTGGTCGGAGCCCACTTGTTTCAGCGTGCCACCACCAGACACTGCAACCGCCTTCACATCATCAACCTCTTCAAGGGTCGACTAAACTCTTCTTCACTCCAGCTGTGTATAATGCTGTGTATAGAGTGTTGCCGATATCAAGCTAAGTGCATCTAGAGAGTATTGTGTTGGGCTAACTTACCTGCCAACTCGAAGTGATCATTTCTTTTTATTGTCGAATTATTGTGTTGTGAGCATATGTGCATAAGATAGAGTACATCATGCGTTTGAATACCTACTAGTAGGACAATCATTAACAGTCACCCCCAACTCATCTTGTGTTCCTCTTTGTCTTGCACCAACAGAGCAGCTGACTGTTCCAATCGACATTCATTCTTCACTTTTGGATTACGATCACAAAACAGCAACTTGCCCGGCTGCAGCTCGTAGAAGGCACATTATAACTTTGCATTCACATCACAAAGAATTCAAAGTTTAAACGCAAAAAGAGAGTGTATACTGAGCACAAGCCTACATGTTAGCTACAAGCACGACAAGCGTCCTCCATCCGGGTAAGAGAGTCCCTCATCTGTGACACGTAAATAAGATTATTGGCACTGGCGTCTGATGCTTGCGTGCGTGTGTAGGTGCGTGCATGTGTGTACATGCATTACGCACGCTTGGCTATTATATTGTTTTATTGAAAACAAGTGATCATAACACTGTTTGTTACGATTACATGCGCACCTGACAAGTTAATCGGTACGAGAGGAAACCAACCTTTCGCTAGAACTTGACTTACCTACACTGTGCATAGTGTTAGTCCTTCTCAAGGAAGAACGCTGTTACGTGCGTGTGCCTGCGATTATATGTATGTGTCATATATTCACTGTTCATAAAAACGGCACAAATACTTGTGCCGTTTTAACTTTTTTTTTTTTCCCCACTTGGTAAGTCATGCTTGATATGAACCATAACAAGTATCTTTCAATGTTTGGTCAATGCTTCGTACCGCCATTAATATATTGTTAACGGTTTGCAAGATGTCCCCGCATTCTTCAAATGTCGCTCATTAGCAAATGGGTTGCTCATACGTTGGCAACCTGGTAGCTTAGCGCGCAAACAGCTCTTTTGCCTGCTTTAGTGAACTCAATTAACATCATGATAAGAACATTCAGCATATTGTTAACCAAGTATGATGTTTACATTCGTGTCAGTGATCGCACCATAATGGTATGGATTGTTATGAAACCACGGTATTCTTGCAATTGAAGTGATGTGTAAAGCTTGCGGGATGGTAACTTACTCGTTGTATTAATTAATGTTGTATGGAGCCCCTACTGAGCTCTGCAAGTCTGTGTTGGAGCATGCAGGGGTCATTGACACGACCAAAGAGCGCTCCAAGGAATTCATTGCTATGTGCTTTTCGGTTGATGATATTTGTGTCACGTTCAAACCAAAACTAGCCACATGGCGATAGGAAGGTAGGCACAATTAACACAACAAGCGCTCCTAGAAGAAAACGCCGACGGTTTAGAGCTTGCACATTGTCTCTGCATGCTACATACAATGACCCTGTTGCATTGCCTGGCAACCATCAGAAATGGCCACGAGGTCCAAATTGTATGCACATATGTGTCCATATGCAAATGCAACATCAATCGAGTCTTGCATGACACAGACATTTCTTGTACACGTTGCCAACCAACACACCATGCTGCAACCTACACATCTCGTGCACACCACATCCCATTATTCAACACAGCACCTTGCTGTTGTCACTCGCACGTCTCATCACTGGTGCCATCACCCAACACCTGCAAGCTACATCCCCTTCCTTCTCTGGCCATCACAACCACATTGCGCAGGTGCGTGCGCGCCTCCTTTGGCGCAAACGTGACCCACACTTGCACGCTCGCACCCGCCGCGAGCACGCCACTCGACGGCTCGAGCGTGAACGCGCTCGGGTTGGCATTGCTAGCATTGCCGCCATTGACGGTCCCCGTGCTCATGTTGGACCTAATGGACCTGTTGGACTTGTGGCTCCTGTGACTGGATGCGTTGGAGCGCATCGAGCGCATGGACATCTTGGAACCGGATCGGGCGGATCCGGAATGGCCCTGAGCAGGGTCGAAGTCGGGACCCGCGGCGGGAGCAACACGCCAGTCTGCAGGCACGCTTCCCGTGTTGGAGAGCGCAAAGTGCATTGTGTGAGGGGCTGAGGTGTGTACCCGCCCAAAGTTGAGCAGCGAGGGGGACAATGCGAGTCCAGGGTGCAGCACGTCCGCTATCAGTGGGACAACCTGAAAGAAGACAGCATCATTAGTATTACACACGTGCGCGTATGCGCACACATGCGCACGCGCATACGCACACACACAGCTGCATGCATGGCAACACACGTACTCACGCTCACATGCGCACATGCACACGCGCGCACACACACCATCCCACACAGCTCAATGTAGTCACTCAGGACACAAGCGCTCACTTGTGTTGTGCCATTCCAGAACGTGACGACAAGCTTTCCAGCATGGTTCGAGTCCTGTATATCCGCGCCGCGTGTGTGTACAGGCGGGGTGAATCTCACGCCCACGCTCACGCTCTCGCGCGGCGGCAGCGTGAAGTGCCGATCGTGGTCCTGCGCCGCGCCCTGCGGGACCGAAGCCGTCGCGTCGGCCACTTCCCAACCCTCGCCCTCCGCGCGCACCTCGAAGGTCACCGCGCATGAGCACGCGTTGGTCAATGTCGTGCTCGATAGCGTGTACACATTGGGTGAGGCAGAGTCTATGTGTTGGGAAGGAGAGGGAGAAGCGCCAGCCTTGTAGACCACGCGCACGCGCCTGTGATCGGACATAAGGCTGCAAGAGGGCAAAAAGTTAACAACTCGCATTGAGGTCAAGACTTGTGTGAACATGTCGATCTCACCTTGGTGACACAGTGTTGGCGTTGAGTTGGATTTCAACTGGTTGCATGCGTCTGCGCGGGGCTGCGGCGTGCGGGTGGAAGTTGCCGGCAAGTATGCACCTCACTTCCTCGTTGTCATCCACCCACAACGCCGTGCGAACCATCTCCTCCTCCTCAACCCTTCTGCCTCTCCGCGCACCATCCACGCTCTGCTCCCCCCTCAACACCGCCCTCCACACGCCCTCCAATCCCGCCCGAAACTCCAGCGTGCAAGTTGCTTTCCCCCTTCCCGGCACAACCTGACAAGCAGTCGCTCATGTTGGGGTTTGCAACTTGTTGGTGTATGTGATACATCACATACACACTCTCTTACCAGTTCTTGCGGATTGACAGTGAAGGGTGCATTAGGTCCAACCATGATGCCGCCATCCTCAAGCTCCACGTGCACGCGGTTGTCCTCCCCGTTAACGTGTAGACCCACCCGCACGCCTTTGGCGCCCTCCGTGTCATCGATGACGAGCCAACGTATTCGCATATCAAAGGCCGAGGCGTTCGTGAGCACCAAGCGCTTGGGTGCAGGTGGACCCGCCGTGCACACGGTGCCCCACACCACGGGCTTGAGTTGTACGTGAGTGTTTTTGTCGTTTGCTCCTCCGCCTTCATCAGTCCATGTGTACACGCTGCGGCCATCGCATTCGGCATGCAAGGGTGAGCCTGCCACGCCCGTACGTAAGGCGATGTCTGCGGGAGGCAGCGACCCAACGTGGCAGGTCAACGTGTCAGTGTACTCGCCGCACATCGTGGCAAAGGCCGACAACTCGCAGGTCCACACGCCCCACGGCGGGAGGACAAGACTGTTGATGGGGTGAGGAAGGAGTCGAACTGCCAACCCGCGCTCCATTGCAACCTGTAACACGCACACATTCAGTGACTTGTACAGCATGCGTAGTCCACGATGGGGAAACAGATTAGTTCACTGTACCTGTGATCTATCTGATGCTTCGATTAGGCGGGATTTTATGATGTTTTTTCCCAGTTCAGATCTAAACTTTTGCAGTGAGTCCTTTTCAGCTGCAGGTAATACGAGTGTGCGTGTATGTTGGCCAACTCTACTGTTAGTCTCATACGCGTTGTCTTCACTTTCAAGGCGGCCTTCCTCAAACTGTCTCAATCGCAGTTGTATTGGCGCAGGTGTGGCAGATAGGTTCCTTATGGACAAGAAGCGTGCGTGGCGTGTGGCTATTGCGCACGCAGGGCCAAAGTCCACACGTACACCCGCGGCGGAGTTGTTGGCTTGAGCCGCGAGGACGTCGAGGTCGAGCTCCTCCGCGCGTGCATCGGTGGCGTCCCCATTGTTGTCGAGGATGGGTGGAGGTGCCTCTTGCGAGTGTGCGTGTATGTGGTACGATACGCTCAACCCGACTATAACGGGTGAACGGATGATGAAGCCGATGGGGGAGAGCATCCCCGCCACCTCGCAACACGCCACGCACTCGAGCGAACCCGTCAAGCGCGGGGTGACCTCCACTTGGAGCACATATGTACACGCCGGTGCCAACATGCCTTCCATTGGAGTCAACTTCACCTCGCAAGCGAGAGGGTCCGCACCCAACACGCGCCACACGTAGCGCGCGGGGAGCATCGTAACGTTTGCGACCGTCACCTCGCGCGTGACGGTCACGCCAACGTAACTGGTGCCGATGTCGACTATGTTGGTACTCGCTCGCACACGCGGGTGCGCCGCATCACCCGTGACGTCCACATACTGCATGGAACCACTCGAGACGTGTACACCCACCACTGCACGCATAGCTCCGGGCTTGTCCGGTTGATACAACGCTCGCACACGTACACATTCACGCGGGCCGAGCACCCCACTATCCGGCTTGAACACCACCGGCATGTGATCCTTCTCAACAACAACACTCCACTCAGCCTCCACATCCGACGTGTTGTGCACATTCACCTCCCTCTCGCACTCATCCCCAACCTCAACAAGACCAAAGTCTACTCCCGCTTCGAGAACTCGCACGGCGGGTCCACGTACATCCGCTTCAACAAGGAGGGTGAGGGACTCTCCGTTGGCCACATGTATATGCAACACCTCGCGCACGGGACCGGGTGAACCCGACGCCAACACGCGAAGCAGGATGGAGTGAGTAGTGTTGGGTGAGAGAGTGCCGGAAGGTGGGTCGAAGGAGAGAAGGTGGGAAGAGAGGGTGGTGATGGCAGGGGAGGAGTAGTGAAGTGGTGCGGGGGTGCAGTTCTGATGGAAGATCAAGAGGGTGAGAGCGTGTTTGTGCGTGGGTGAGTGTGCGAGTGCGTGTGGGTGTGCGTGTGGGTATGTCCATCTACCTCAAGGGTTACAGAGCGTGTGTATGCGCCTGCTTTGAGCATGGTGCCGGGAAATGACGCAATGGGAGGCGCGAGACGTGCAAGGCAGCTGGCTCCAGCTCCCTCCATGTGAAGCCTCGCCACCGTCACCTCACCTGTGTCACACAGTCACCAACTTCATGCCATGCTGAAGTTGTCAACATCAAAACTAAGAAAGGGTCACTGTGCGTGTACCTGCGGTGGTGCCATAGCCCACGGCAGTTGTGTCCACAACAAGAGCAGCCTCGCACGCGTATGAGCGCACGCCCGCGGGTGCAAAACTCGCCTCGAAGTCCGCCTCGCTGTTCGCCTCCAGCACGCCCTCCGCAGGGGAGACCTCAAACACCTGCACGTTGTTGTGTATCAATGCTTCGTCATCATCACCCAGTAGTAGATTGTTGCAGCGATGGTGAACAATCAGCTACCTGCTCTGTATCGTTTTGTTCTGTCAGTACCCACTTGAAGGGGATTGACAGCGGCGTGGAGTTGAAAATGGTGAGGGTCGTGTGGGTCTGCGCACCGGGGTTGGTCTCACCCATCCATAGAGGTGTTCTCCCTGTTGTTGTTGTTGTCGTCGTTGTTGTTGGAGGTGAGGTTGGGGGTGGCGGCGGGTAGCTGTCAACCGCCACTAAGTCCACCAGCAGCAAGGCGCCCTCGCCATGCAGCTCGTGCTTGTACACTTGCCTGAGGCAGGGGTTTGGTCAATGTAAGAGTGACTCACATATGCACCTGCGTATAACCTGACAATCAGTCTTACCCATTGTCGCACGCAAGCCAAAGCCGCTCGCAATGCTCTCCTTCTTCCACGGGCGCAAACTCCACCCTCACCTCCGCGCTCTCACCCGTACCCAACCTTAACTCCCTCCTATCCAACCTAAAAGCTCCGACAACAATATCTCCCTCCCCTTCCCCGTCCCCCTTCCCCTCCTCCTCTTCATCCCACACAACATCCCCACATGGCTCTTCCACCAACACCCGGAATCGCCCACTCCCACCCTCATTAGTCACACTTAAGCACATGTCCACAGCGAGACCCGCGAGACACCGTCCGAGTCGTATCACGGCGGGTAAACTTAGTTGTGGCGGCGTGCGCGTCGCTTCAAGCGGGACAACGCAACGCGCCAACTCCGTTATGAGTGTGAACGAGTCCGCAAAGTCACGCAACGAGTCCGGCCGAAACTCCACAACAACTTGGCAGGTCATACCCGGCGCGAGGAGTGATGTGGATGTTGTTGTGTTGGTGTGGTAAGGCGGGAAGCGCACGGCCGCGATGGTGAAGTGGGTTGCTCCAATAGGAGGTAATAGTCTCACTCTTCGGGCCAACGTGCTGGCGTTGCGTATGAACACAACTTGGGCGTACACGCGGTTGGACTCGTAGTTGGTGAACGTGACGTGCGCGGGGCTCAACACGAAGGCGGGGTCGCCGGATAGGGTGCCAGGTGGGAGAGTGTGACCGTGCGGGTGGGTGTCGCTCTCAGTGTGGGTGTCGCGCATTGGGTGGAGAGTCTGTATGCGGAGTGAGTGTTGAGGGTGAGGGCGAGGGTGAGGGTCTGTGAGTTTGATATTAGAGTATGGGTACCTTTGTGGAGAGGTTGCAGCGGGGGTTGCGAAGGAAATGAAGCCGCTCGTGCATGCGCCGCAGGATTGTCTGCTCCTGAGGTTCAAACATACAACACGACTTGAGTACAAGGCTTTCGGTTTGCTTAAGGCCGAGCCGACTCGCTCTGTGCGTGCGTGCGCGTGCGCTCGCGTCTTGTTATTGTGTCCACATCTACAACTCGAACCCCTTACCAGCTGCCACTGCGTAGCACTCATCTTCTGCGCCCACTTCTTCCCTCCCCCAAACCGTTCATCACCCCCTTTCCCCCCCTCCCCCCCCTCCGCCTCCTCCTCCCCCTCTCCCTCTCCCTCACGCCTATGCTTAGACACCTCCTTCTCCCTCCTCTTCCTCCTCCCCTCCGCCGCCGCCTCCCTCCTCACGTCCGCGTTCCTCGTCGCCCTCATGTACGCGTACGTGTTCTCGCGCAGGAACTCCAGCGTGCGGGGGGGAGCCGTGCT
Organism: Chlorokybus atmophyticus; assembly: GCA_009103225.1. NCBI lineage: Eukaryota > Viridiplantae > Streptophyta > Chlorokybophyceae > Chlorokybales > Chlorokybaceae > Chlorokybus > Chlorokybus atmophyticus. The sequence goes on from RHPI01002069.1 coordinate 269,492, forward strand.
GCGATCGACGGCGCGGGAGTGGGCGGACAGCAGGGAGGAGGCGTCCACGAGGGGAGGGAGGGAGAGGGGAGGGGGGGAGTGTGGGTGTTGGGAATGGAGGGTCTGGCGGAGGGAGGAGGGGGGAGGGGGGAGGTGCGCCGCGCGGTGAGCTGGGGTGAAGGCTGCGGAAGGGTGTGGTTGGGTTGAGTGTGGTTCTGAGTGCACGTGAAGTGTCTGTGTGTTGCGTGCGCAGATGCACGTGAACACACGCATACAGAGACATCCATGTTTGCATCTGCGTACACAATTACACACCAACAGACACCAAGCCACCTACGCCTGCGTGAATACACACACAGATGCACGCATGTACACGAACACACACATGCACGTGCATGTCCACAGACATGTCCATATGCAGTTTCATACATGAAGGCCCAAACACCAACAGCCACATGCTTAAACACATCCACATCATTCATACCGTAGTCCTGTGCGGCCCTCGCCGCCTCCTGTCTCTGCGCCGCCCTCGCCGCCGCCGCCACGATCCGGCTCCGCGCGTCCGCCCACGCCGCGACGGCTGCCTCGCGCTCGCGCTCCACCGACGCAACCCGCTGCGCCAGGGCATTGTCCACCTCATCCACCTCATTAGTCCCCTTGTACTCCTCGTTGGTGGGGCGGGTGGGGGGAGGGGGGAAGAGAGGGGCGAGGAGGTCGGCAATGCTGTGGGGGGAGGAGGAGGAGGTTGTGGACGAGGGGAGGTCCATTGCTGTGGTTGTGTAGATGTCGTGGGTATCCTTGGGAGTTGACAATCTGTTGCCGGGACTAGGCAGTTGCTCTACTGCCACATTGTTGCAGGAATGTGAGCGCTGCCCTGCTACCGACGCATTGATGGCTGTACATTATCGCCCAGCATCACCCTAACACCGGTTATGCCTTTGCCTTTGCCAATGACACTGCATTCTGTCGTTGCTGAACTTGGTAAAGGTAGTTAGCTGTTAACTTTGGCCATCACTCCGGCCTGGCCTGGCCCGGCCAGGCGCGCCGTCCATCACTGCCACACCTCAACACATCAGACCATCCCGCAGTCCCGTGGACTCTCAGCCCCTGATTCTTCTCCCCAGTTCCCACTATCTCCGCTCCTCCGGTCACCGTGGTTTGGAACTGCTCCTCCTCCTCCTCCTCCTCCGCCGCCGCCTCTAGTGCTCCAAGCCCACGGCAAGCTGCCACGTCAGCCCTACCACCAGGCCATGGGAGAGGCGGGCCGATCCCTCGTCACGTGACTCCGCCAAACACCGGAAGTCACGGGGGAGCGTCACGCGTTACTCTGCGCTCCCGCAGCATCACAACGCCACGCGTGACGCCCCACGCCCATCTGGCCGGCCCGTCATGGCGGCGGCGGCGGCGGCGTGCGGGAGGGTGCCGCCGCCGTGGTCGGTGCACAGGAGGACCAGTGGACAGTCTAGTATGAGGCAGCAGCGATGGGCGCAGCAGGAGAGGGCGGCTGCTTTTGCTGCATGGCATACGCCACTCCGCACATTCCAACTCCGCTGTGCTGGTGTGACATTGACAACACAACATCTTCAAACTCTTGAATTGTTTACAAAACTTGGACACATGACTGTTGACGCGAGCATGCAAAGTACGCTACTTCCTGCACAGCTTTCCGACTGCTACCGGTGCATGGCTTGCTGATGACCACATCAAAGGGTGGTGCACGCAAGCTTTGATAGTCATTGCACAACGTCTGGCATAGTGTATTACAGCGACTCGCACATACAACTTGCTCCCTACCTCTTACCTCTCAGCAATCACGCAATGAAATCTCCGAGTTCTGGGATTGGGCGTTGCATGCGAGCCGTGCAGTACTACAACCGTGCAAATGCATGCTCGCCGTCCCGTACCCTTGCTCCATTGTGTCCAAATGCTATTGCCACTGCTCAGTCACACCTGCGCTACATCGCTAAGTTGAGCACCACCAACTCACCAACACACTCGCCCACAGGCCCACACCGTCAAACCCACAACCACCCGCACCCTCACTCTCACCACCTTCACCGACGCCGCAGAACACTCGTACGCACACACGCCTCCTCCTCCTTCTCCCAGCCTCACACCACCCCCACTCCCAACACCAACCAGTCCTCCCTCCTCACCCCCTTCACCCGCTTCCTCTCCTCCAACTTCCTCCCATTGGCACTGCTATCTGCGTTGGGTGTGGGTTGGTCTGCTCCATCCGCAGGGCAAGCTGTCGCGGCTCGCGGTGGTCAGCAGGCCGCCACCGCGGGCATCTTCCTCATCTCGGGGATGTGTCTCGCTGCGGGGGAGATGAGGACGCGGGTGGTGAAGGAGTGGAGGGCGTGGGGGTATTGCGTGATCATGGTGCTGGTTGCTACGCCAATCTTAGCATTGGCGGCGCTCAGACTGCCGATTGAACCGAAGGAGTTGGCCACAGGTGGGTGGGGTGGGTGGGTGACACAACTTGTGGTGAAGTGATGGGGTGCATGAGTGTTGGGTTGGTTGTCAGGTTTGGCGCTTTTCTGTTGTATGCCTACGGCGCTGTCGACGGGAGTCTCACTCACGCAGGTACGTGGGCGCATGCGCTTGGTAGGGTGTGTTGGGTAGTGGTGTTGGGTGTGTGGTTGGGTAAGCAGTGTGTAACGCATGCATGCAGGCTGTGGGCGGTAACACTCCTCTGGCGCTCGCGGTCACAGTTGGGACAAACATCCTCGGCTGCGCAACAGTGAGTCACACGCACGTGCACATGCTGCACATACGGTGTTGTTGGTATCGTTGTGTGTATCAGTTTGATTGTGATAGGTGCCGTGGGTGTTGGCGGGTGTGCTTGGGCGCGGGATGGGCGTGACGCTTGACCCCACGCCACTCCTGCGCAACCTCGTCTACTTTACCCTCCTCCCACTCCTCACCGGCATGGTACATAGCACCCACACATCAACACCATGTTCGTCACCTTGTGTGTTGCTCACGGTTGTGTGAGCAGTTGTTGCGCGCGACAATGCAAGGTGAGTGCCAGCATCATCACGGCATGAAGATGAGTGGACAAGGGCTAAATTGACGATGATGGAAGCCAACATGGAGCGGGGAACCGTTACGTAGGTGTTGAGCGCGCAGTCCAAGCGCACCGCAAGAAGTTTTCGCTGGCCAGCACTATTCTCCTAGTCATGGCAAGTGCTTGCTGTTGACACTGACACATCCCACCCACCCACACCCACACCCACACCCACACTCACCCACCCACACCCACCCACTCACCCACCCTGTCCCTCAGGTCCCTTGGCAGCAAGTCTCCCTCTCCTCCCGCGCCCTCTCCTCCCGTCTCTCCCCCGCATCGTTGTTGTCCTGTGCAGCGGCCGGCCTCGCCGTCCACGTCGCCTATCTCGCCCTGAACGCGCTGATGATCAACGTACCTGGCGTGGTTCACGTCGAGGGGGAGGACGCGAGAGGCACACGACGTGCCGTTCTGCTCGTCGCTAGCCAGGTGAGAGAGAGTAGGGTGGAGTGGGGTACTTTGACATATGATACTGAAAGTGTGTGTGTGTGTGTGTGTGTAGAAAACGCTGGCGATTGCGGCTGCGGTGGTGCCGAGGTTGCCGGCGGCGGCGGGGGAGCCGGGGCTGCTGATTGTGCCGTGCATGGCCGCGCATCTTATGCAGGTATTGCGTAAATGGGTAGTGGGCATGCCAGTGTGTGCATATGTATGTAGCGGTAATGACTACTACACTGGCGTGCACACATCTTCTTGCGCATGCATATCAGCGTGTGTATGCTTCTGTATGTATACGCTCGTGGAAATCTGCTGCAATATGTCTTTTTCCTAAGTTCGTCTTGGTATGCACAGATCCTTGTGGACTCTGCGATTGTTGCCAAATGGATCAGGCAGGATGAGCAGGAGCGACTGGAAAGGAGTGGGGTACTTGCCACATCATAGCTGATTGCTTGAAACCTTGTATCTCTACGCAAACATCTGACAACGGTACCAGACAGTGTTCCAATTATTTGCGGTTGTTGCACAGCTGCCTAATTGTACTGGCCACACAAGGTTTTGCTCACGCTGTCTGTCAACCCCTGCTGTCATAGTATGGCATCAATAATGCAGTATACTTGGACAGCGTTTGCGAGTGTCATCACACAGCTGCCAATTCATTGCGGCAGCTGTGTTTGCTCCTGGCCTGAAGTAGGCAAGGTTCTGGGCAGCGTACCTTAAGTTAGTGGGATTGCCAACTCCACTTTAAGCACAGGTATGCATAGAGAGAGCGGACAGATTCGTGGCCTTTGAACTCCTGGCAGAGAGACATGGCGGCTGCAGCATGGCTGTCTTCTGTGAGCGGTGCTATGTCCTCACGGTTCCACATTTGTAGAGTTTGGAGAATATTGGCCTGTAGGCCGCTGAGGGAAAGTAACGAGTAAGCATCCGCTGTTGAGTGCTGGGTGCAACGGTGACATCCAAATGTCCCAAAGTATGATAAGACCAGCCAACTGGGATGATGCAGCTGTTCAGGGAAAACGACCAATCGCATGAAGCAGTGCCGAAGCAAGCGCAGCAGGCATAGCTGGTGAAGAATGATGACAACAACCCATGCAATACAGATTACACAATTCCATGCATTATGTTATTGTGGAGGCGATGCACAACAGAGCATTGTCACCGCTTGCCGCGTATGCACACAAAGTGCAATGTGGGGTGGCATATGCAAGTGTACACGCGCAACAAGCGCAAAAACGTAGAAACAGTATATAATATAGCATGCAAGGATTGTGGCATGCATGAGAATGTAGCAAACATGCATGCAATCCGCACTCTACACCATCGCACTCTTATATTCACCACCGGGATGTCCAAGTTCACTACTTATCTACCTTCACTACTGCCCGTACCCCATGCAATGCACATGCATGCACGTGTAATTACCTGTACAACACGACCAGTATCCGCATTGAACAGTTTGGTGGTGGTGGTCAGTTCAGCAAGAACATATACCTTGCATATACTCATACCAGCTTATCCTCTGAGTACAGTAGCCGCTTACGCAGCAAAGTCGCAGAGCACATCAGATACTTGCCCACCAATACAACTGCATGAACATGGAGCGCCTGACCTGTACTCGCAGTATTGACAAGTTACACAAATTCCCTGTCCTGCACACCTCAAGTCCCTGTGCAGGACAGGGAAACTTTGAACTTCCAGCCAAGTGACACCCCAGCTCAGAAAAGTCTGGGAGGGTTGGTGCCAACAATCAAAGACAAAAATGGCTTACTACCACCTATATACACGCAGGCACGACCACGTACACAACGCTACGCAACCCAACTACAGGCTTCCCTCCAGCTGCAGGAGGCGATCCTGCAGGGTAGCTCCTCGTGGCCGCGCCTCAGGGAGCTCTCTGCGCGCATTGCTGTAGGTATTCTCGCCATGTAGCTCCTTCTTCATGCGTGCAATCTCATCATCAACCTCCGAAGCACCCTCGAGTGCAGCGAATCGCGATGCAAGGCCATCAGTGATCATCCCGCTAGACTCGAAGGCTGCCTCCGCCTCGGCCTCGAGCGCAAGGACCTTCTCCTCCATCTGCTGGAATGCTGCCACCGCGGAGCTGCTGCCGATGCCAGCCAGCATCTCGTTCACCTGCTTGGTGGTCTTTGCGGCCTGCGCGCGTGCAGCAAGCTGCGAGGACTTCCCGCGTGCATCCGCCACGCGCGCCTCGAGCGAAGCCGCTGCTGAGGATAGCTGGCTTGCCGCCCGAGCTTGGGCATCGTATTGTGCCCGGAGCGATGTTGCTGTAGTTGCCACTGCCTGTCAAACAAGACAAGGAAGGAACAAGTGTGAGCTGCTGTAAAACAATGCACACAGCAATAGGTACGCTGGCAGCTGGCAACTAACGAGTCAACATCAACACATGTCAATCAAGCAAAAACTGCAACTAAACTGAGTGTGGAGCTGTTGAAGGTGACCAACAGAGGTCATGCACCTTTTTCCTGCGGAGAGCTTCGCGAGCCAGTTCTTCATCGCCATTGCGTAGTGCCAGCTCAGCGCGGCGCTGCCAGTCCTCCACGGTGTTGTCGGCCTGCTTGAGGCGTCCCTCCATCATGCGTTGAGCGGCGAGCACCTGGGCTGAGGCGCTGCGCACGCGGGCGAGGTCGGCTGTCATGTCAGCGGCCGCCTGCTGTATAACAGCTTCAGGGTCCTCCACGGACGTCACCGACTGGTTGACGAAGGAGCGGATGATGCGTGCGACGCGGTCGAAGATGTTAGCTTCAACTGTGAAACGCGCTGGCTGCTTCGTAGCCTGCAGCTGCCAGCTTGTAGGCTTGGTGCTGATTGAAAGCTTTATGCCTGTGTGATTCACCACAAGTGAGTCAATGATGACTGCATAACCACATTGACGCCTAGCATCACAAACAGTTGTGACGCTGACTACTAGTTACTGAGTAAGACAATCAGCAAGTGTGCATGCAACCTGTACCATAGCTTGCAGCATGCATGCAAGCCAACATGCAATGCGGAAGCAAGGTTCAACTCTACTCTGCACAGCAAACTGCTCGTCCAATTAGCAGCATGCATGCTGTATGCTTCAAAGCATGCACTACCAGTGGCTAAGACCCAACATGCAAACACTAGCTTCCAGAATCACCAAACAAGACGCACCCGTGAGGAAGCCATTGTTCAGGCGGGGAGAAGGAGATGCAGCCGCCTGGAAGCCGTTGGCGGAGCTCGGCTGGCTGGTTGAGCTCAGGCTTGAGCTGCTAGAACGCAGCTGCAGCGCTACTGAAGACGCCGTCGCCACCGCCGCCATATTGACAGAAACAGAACTCCCGCACACCAAGCACAGCAGACAATAACAAAGCAGCCTCCTGCAGAAAGCTGGACGACGCTCCTCCCGGTCCCGGCGGCGGCGGCGAACAACAAGCTGAGAGCTGAGAACAAAGCTGAAGTTTGAGCCTATCTATAGCGCAAGAGCGTTGTGACGTTGTTGGCAACAACGCTGCCTGCCGCGCCTCTGTGCGAAGCAGCAGACACCGCCAACAACAACGCTGTCAACAACGCGAAAAAGCGAGAAAGCGCTGCTGATGTCAGCTGCTACGCTTTCCAGCGTGGGCAGAGCCACCGCCGTTGGATTGAGACGCGTCTGCCGTGGCTGCATAGCTGACATGCACGTCACATTTGCCCGCTGACGACGTTTTATAATATACCGTATTTGCCCGGATAGAAGCCCCCCCTTTTTACAGAAGCCCCCCACCCCTTTTAATGAAGGGGGCTTGTATTCGGGGGGGGCTTCTATTGGGAAGGGGGGGCTTCTACTCGGCGCAAGTTACGCTGTCAACTGGCTGAGTCGCGCGCGATAAGCGTAATCCGACACTTGACGCGCAGGACAGCGTCATTCACGCGCGTCAAGCGTAACCCAGACAGCACAATGCGGGCATTGAGTCATGGGGGGGCTTGTAAACGGTCGGGGGGGCTTGTAAGTGTGTACACCCCCCCCACCCTTTTTTGCCAGGGGGGCTTGTAT